>CM077346.1:22652177-23252177 GCA_039655645.1 Ammopiptanthus mongolicus | reverse complement strand
TCCTCTTTTCTCATGCAAATTAATAATTTTTATAAAATATATTTATCTATCGATAATGGGGATTTGGCATTAGATGAACCAAGGATATAATAAACAACCACCGATTTGCAAGAAATGGCAAATCTTACTTTTGGGATGCTCAAAGAGGTGGTAAAGGACCGTTGACGAGCCATATCAAGTTTTGTCCTAATTCTAATTTGAAACTAGCATGGTTAAAGGGCATTGCTAATGACCCATCTCCTCACATATTGATAGTTAATGGCATTTGCATTAACTTGGCAAAGGCTCGGGCAGAGCATAAAGGTGAGGCAACCAGTTATATTGAACAGACCCAAGTTATATGTGAGCTACGATGAAGGATGCCATTTGACGCCGGCTAGATGTAGCATTAGCACATGATTAGGCTTCTAGGTTGTTATATATGTGGAACTTTTCTGTAAATGTTGGGGTCTTTTTGAAAAAATTGTGTGTAACCGGAACAGTAAGTCACCTGGAAATGATCTCATCCACTAACTTATTTAATTGCTATATCCGACGGTAGATGATGCTTCTTCATTGATGAGGGACTTATTTGGTCCCTCATGTTAGCAACTACCGTAAAATAAACGTAAGGTTTAACATAAAAGCACAAATTTTCAATTCAAAGACAGAAATAATGTTTTAAGAGTTAGCATGGATCATTGGAAATATAATAAAAAGCAATCATTTATCTAATTATTGTGTTATTTCCTTCTAATATACTATAAAAATTCAAAAAATTAAAATTAAAAGTTGCATAATATAATTAGGGGTGTCTGAATGTATTCGTACGATATGTGTCCACAACAATTTTGAAGTGTCCGTTCTCCGTAATTTGTCACCTGTATCTCTAACACTTTGAGAAATTTCGTATTACAGCCAGCAGAGAAGTACCCACATGTATTCCAGAAGGGTTCCTTTTATGACAAGTAAGTGAACTTTTCCTGATTTATAATTGTATAAAATAATTATTCAATTCTGGATTCCATCTTTGTCTTTCTATCATTTTGTCATTTAATGTTGTGCGGTCTTTTGATTGTCAAAATATAAATTGTCCTGCAGGTTTCCATACTTCTTGCCTTGCTTTATAATGTCAAGTGTTGCATGTGCAGGAGCAATTGCCTGTGTCTGGATTCCGGTATGCATCTTAAGTTATAACATATTTATTCATGAACGACAGATATTTCTATCTTCTTTATGTTTTGTGACTTTAGTTTAACACTTTTATGATGATAATTTAGAATGTAGAACCATTTTTGTATGAACTTTAACCTCACTCCTGCTTTGCCTTCTTTGTTTATATTGTCTTGTCTCCCTTGGTATAATTGTTTTGAATAAAACACTGCAACACTGTAGGAAACACTTCACAGCCACAATGATAGCACTGAGTCCACAGATGATGCTGAAGCTTTAGAAAATGGTAGCAATGGAGCTCACAATGACAAGATAATCCAAAAGAATGAATGTACTTAAAGCATGTTTGGTTACCACTTTGCAATCTTCAAAACTAGGTTTGGAGACTCCAAACCCAGTTTCGAATTTTCCCCTAACATGTTTGACAAGATCAAAAGTCCGTTAGTTATAATCAGATTGATAAAATAAAGATAAGGATATTTGATAACACGCATCTAAAAGTCAATTTGAATGATACAGTCTAAACATCATTCATTATACCAAAACTACTTTTAACAAAAAGTATACAAACATATATAAGTTACTTGAAACGTTCTTTTAATCAAACCAAGCTTACAAAACTCAGCTTTGCAATGTGATTCCCGAACACACACTTGGGTGGAAATCCTTTATTTAACTTTAAATGTTAAACCTCTTAAATAAGTAAGTTTTTCTTATAATTTTTTGTGTCCATTAACAGTAAAGAAGATAGCAATCTTTTATTAAAAGCATTTTCTTGAACATCAGCTTTGAATCCGTGGGAACACAAGTTCAAATATTGCTTGTATTTCTTTTTTTTTTTTTTTTTTGGTACAAGATATTGCTTGTATTTCTATTAATCTACTACTGTTGTTGGGCAAAGAAAAAAAATTAGAATGACAAGTGTGAGACTGAGCTCTTGTTCTAATCTCTAGCATTGTTCTTGTGCGAATAAGATGCTTGTGATGTTACAAGATACTACTATCTAGCTAGACCGTAACATGTCGTTCTTTTGCTCTCTATATTACCAAAGGCTTATGGTTGTACATTTAACTGCAGGTACCCATATGGTCTTCTTTGTCATGAGTCTAGTTGAAGGACTTGGACTATTGATGATGCTCAAACCATTCCTTGGGGAAAAGAATAGACCACCCTCAGATCTTTTACAATGATATTAATCAATTTTGCTTAAGAGGACGTTTATGATACACCCCAGTGGTGCTCTTTATGTAAAGTGAAATTAATGGTATTAATGGTAATAAACAGTTACCCAAAACTTGTCCAGCAGGATTACATATAAAAGTAACATTTATTTGAAAGCCCTGAAAATTATTTATGCCGGAAGTGATTATAAAAAAGAAATATTTATTTATAGGTCCTTTGCATTGCATATCTTCTGCACATGACATCGTTTTAACCCAATATGGCAGATAATATTTGGGAGTCACCGGTAGTCTTTTCTTCAAAGCATTGGACAACGATAAAACCCTTGTTTGCTTAAGGCATGCAGCATCTCTAGGCAGTTGTCCGTTATGGGCGTGAGAGTGACTGGTAGCCATGTGCATTAGCTTTGACATCATGACGACTAGTAATGGTTGTTGCCATATTGATAACAACAATTAAATATATAACCTGCCATTTTCTTCTATCAACCTCCTTCTACCAAAAAAAAGGAGCATAAGGAAAAAAGAATAAACAAGAAATGAAAAAGAAAAAAGAATGGAAGGGGAGTGGACAAAAGAAATATCATATCTTATTAAACCAAATTGAGTATGTTCTACGAAAAATAATATAATATAATTAATTTTATGTCGGGATGTGTTTGTTGAAAAACGAATTTAAGATATTGTATTTCATTTTTGTTGGGTAAAAAAATCTCTTGTATATCGTAAATTACAAAAAATAATATTAAGTTATTTTTTTAAATCAATATTTGTATGGCTGTTAGTTATGGAAAGAAGGTATGAGAATATTTAATTATTTTAAACTTCTAACTTCTCTAAAAATTACTTTTTTCCTATAAAAATAATTTTTTCATACTAAATCAAGTTTGCCAACTATATCAGATTAAACCCAAAATAACTTTTTTTTTCAAAATAAAAGCTATTTTTGTAGGAAATAATATTTCCCATACACCCACCTCAACATGGTGATTCTCAAGTTGATAGTATCATCACTCGTTACGAAATTCTTATTTTGATTTTCCATTTCATGGACATTTATAAATTTCTTTCAGCTAAATTTATGACAATATATAATTGAAACATTTTAATCACGATCATTTAAAAAATGGTTTTTCTATTGTGTATCCATAAGGCACTAGTTTAGGAATCCAAAAACAAATCAAGTTTTGGAAAATTAACTATACCACCTCTCAAGATAATAAATACATTAAACCGTTTAAAAATTTTACTACCGAAAAATGAGAGATTGAATCCCAAGTTGGGACACAAATTCTAAAGATAGTAAAAGGCTTAGGAATAGAGAGCATACGATTGTTTGAATAAGTGTAAGGAGTAATATAGGAGGAAAAGCAAGGTACAAGATTTTCAGAGTAATAATGGATTAGGGCGGATTTCACAGTACATCCTATTAATTTAGGATATACATACCCCTTGAATATTATAAGTTTCTCAATTCTCTTTAACCATAACCAACCATTGTTGCTCCATCTGCACCTGTTCTTCAAAAATTGACTGCAACAATTTCATTTTCTAAATACCTAAACCGCGTAATGAGTAGTTATCATTAAAAACAAAAACTTGCTTTTCTCACATGTATTACTAGGAATAGGAGGTGGAGAACTAGGAGAGGCTCATTTAATGTGAGCTTGTTTCTAAATTTTCAAGTGAAATTGTATCCATCTTTGAGTAATATTGCTACAATGCACGAGCCATCCTATCACCAGGGCACTCAAAACCACTCACGATGGAGAAAGGAGATATAAGGGGTGCTGGAGAAGGTAGGAGAAAGGTCTCCTTAATAAACAGCTCAAGTGGAATTGAGTTCACTCAATCGAGAATCATAATAACTGCAATTGCACTGAAAGGGGACCCTAGAAGATTAGTTCAGGTCAATACTATCAACGTAGAATAAGATACAAATAGGATGGTTTCACAAATTGGCTTCTACAATCTCAAATATGAGAAGAACAATTCAAGCCCTTCGAATTAACATTATAGCATTACAACATAATTCATGTCAAGACTCGAGGGAACAAACATAAAAATGTTCTATCAAGTTTTCTAGTGTTCATGGTCATTAGCACAATAATTTTACACTAATTACACCACCTACTAAAAGCCTCCTCCCTAAAATTAGGATGATCCAACTTAACTGACTATTTATCATAAAGTTGGAGCCAAAAAAGAGCAATGACCAGAGACTGACATAATCAATTTTTAGTCAATAACATCTACCCTTAGAGACAATGATATTTGGAAGGAAGCATCCCCTGACTTGGAACCTCCAAACTGGATCTGGCTCTTGACATGGAAGCCCTCATCTTTCTCTTAAATAAAAACGACAGAGTATGCGTAAGACAAAAAAACAGTTAGCTAGTCTCAATGGGGTAGATAATGAACTGAGGTGCCTAGTTGAATATAACTGTAAACTTACCTGTTCTGCATATTCTTGAATTAATTAAAATTATTTGACCTCTCAAGAGTTTGGATGAGTTGTTGAAATAAAAACTGGTACAATACATCCAGAAAAGCATTTAAGCATGTTTTAAATAGCTTAATAGTAGCCAACCAAAAAAACTAGCTTAATAGCAGCTTATACAAAAGAACTGAACATATAAACTTATTACAGATTTCTTTTAAAGTATAGTTTTTAGAGAGAAAGTAAGCTTATAAAAACATACTATTTGGTAAGTTGATTTTCTATTTTTTCAGGATTGTTTTCTGTTTTGCTCTTTTGTTTAGGAGGAATCCTTAATTTTACTCATCATTTGAATCAATTTCGTCTACAACAACAACAACCAAGCCTTTTCCTCCTAGGTGGGATCTTAATAAATTTCTTCTTTTATATTAAAAGAAATCCAGCACAATATACGCTTATGAACCAAAAATAATCTCATTCAAACAGCTGCATCACAGTTTACACAATGAAAGTACATTACAAACTTCAGGAGGCCATGGTTCACTTGATCCTTATCACAGAGCCCCCCACCCCCAACCATAAGAAGAAGGAAAGAAAAACAAGAAATTAAATTAAATTAAATCTATTTTTAAACAATGAAATGGCAAAAATAGGTGCACATACAAAAGATCTAAGAAAAAATATTGGAAAAGTATAAATTTAAGGTCATTGATAAATGATAAGGCCAATGTGGGAGACCGGTTGTAAGAAGAGAATGCCAGGAATCAGTAAATAGAAAATGGGAGAAATTAAAATTGACAAGGGAACATGATGCATACATTTTCATACATTATAATTTTTCTTACCCTGCTTCCTATTTCCCAAACAAGGCTTAATGTTTCTGCAAAATATCAATAAACACTACAAAACAGTAACTGCCAGAATAACCAGAGTATACATTTCTACCACTTATGTGTCAGAAAAATGTTCAGAATACTAACAGATCTGGCCTACATTACATACCTTGGGCAGTCAGAAGCAGTTAGATTTGGTATTTATTATTTGATAAAACAGAACATAGAAACAGGAAAGCAACTTTAAAAAAAAAATGGAACTCAGTGTTAAACAAATTAAAATGTGCATTTATTACAAAGATCAGATCTGAATAGCTAAGGAGTTTGGAAAGATAAGGAGGTCCAGGAACCTCTTTAGCCACAAATACATTTGCCAGCACCATGCTTAGCTCTGAGCAATGGCAACAAAATTGTCAACCAAAAGAACCGCGGCATTTTGATGATCCACAGAAGCATTTATTTCTCCCTTTGCGTGCACTGCTACCCTCAGCATGGCCAGAACGGACAATTCCATAATCATATGTTAACTCTGTCAGTGGAGGAATGTGTCTAAGGGCAAAAAATGCAATGTGAAGAAAAGATTGATTATTTTCTTCATATAAGACAGGCTGCCAAAAAACATTAGGGGAGCAACTATGATTCATGAATCTAGACACATTTCCAACATTCTTGGCACTCATAATTAGAGGAGACGTTATAGAATAATCCTCACTAGAGTCATTTGAACTCACTTCTTCCGGTATGCTAGGTTCATAATTCCACTTGAATGGTTCAAAAATACGGCTCGTATCAAAAACATACCCATCATTATCTGCTTCCTTCCCATTCTGACTAAAATTGGCTTTACCAATAACTTCTCCCGCATACTCGCAAATAAAAGTACCAGCACGAATAGGATCCAATGATCGAAGACCCTGCCCTCTATCCTTTGTTTTCAACGCTTCCATGTGGTGCTTCAAACCAGTTTGGGATACTCGATTTTTGCAGTTAGGAAGACACCGACACATAGGGCCACATTCATAAATCAATTGCTTCCGACGCACTAGAATACCATTTGCAGTATATGGAAAATCACCTTCATTTCTTTGAATGCAAGACCAGCTCAAATCACCTGGGATGCATGCTTTGTTACAGTTGCAGCCATGTGAAGGCTGCATTTGACCAAATGGCTTCGGATGTCTGAGAGAATGGAAATAAGTGAAAAAAGCAGGGCCCTTCTCATTGTCAACATCATTGACAAGTGATACAGCAATACTCTCCCCTCCTGTGGAGAGGTCCGCAAGAATAAAGCCACTCCTTGAAGCCAAGTCTGCCTTCCACTTCTGAACCATTTTCCAAACAGAAAAAGCACTGACTTGTCCAGGCAATCTCACAAACTTATACTTAAATATGCCGCCACCAGATTTCCCCCTTTCTATCCAAGATTCTTGGATTTTATACAGACCATCATAGACATAGATTTTCGTATTCTTATTCACAGCATCTCTCAAGCCATGGATGACACTTACTTCATTGTGTCGTTGCGAACTTCTATCCAAAGCAAGATTACCCCTTTGAAGCTTCTGATCAGTCATGTGCTTATCTTTCTTGCTGAAGTGCTCACCCTGACCACTATAAATTAAAATATCATTATCCTCTGCATCATCATCATATACTCCAGATGAAACAATGCTTAAAGCCATGGGCGGGTTCCTCCTTTGATTCATTCTTGATTGTCATGTAGTCAATTCCACTCTTTGATTGGCCATGTATACCTACAAGAACTAATTCCATTCTCAAAAAGAAAATGATTTTTACATCAAATCCAAAACCAAAATGACACCAAGCACGAGACTTTGAGAAAATTAGATCGATCCACTAGTTGTAATCTGAATCTAAAATGAGACTTTGTGGGAGTGCTTCATTGCAGAAGCTTCAAAAGAAAGAGTAGAAAGCTGTGAAACAGAATGCACCATCGAAATTGGGTTATATCAGTTTTTTATTCTCTGCTGAAGATGTTTTAAAAAGACCAAAAAGGTTTTGTTTCCAGTCAATGTTAAGAAAATATGAGAGGACACCCAAATGGTCCTCTATTTTCATTATGGGCTGGTGGAATACTATCTCAGTCCAGCCAATCGCATATTAGGTGGACTGGCCTACTAGCTCGTCAATTTTTATTTTAGGATCAGTGACTAGAAGAGCCAAGCAATGACCAGCGTGGCTGTATTACATCCATATGTTGTTCTTTGTCCAGCCAATTGCTCTGTTTTAAGTTTTAAGGTTTAACTATTCATCAACGACCAAATCTTTTGGTACCGTTATTCTCTTTTATCATAGATAGTAGTCATTCTTGAATAAAAGATGGAAAGCCAAAACAATACCGCAGTATATCTCAAGTTAATGTTCTCAAATGCTTAGGCTAGACACGGTTTTATCTTTGACCACTTCTGCATACAGAAAAAGGCTATGTTGCCCCACCTGGACACCCTTTACTCTATATATACTCCAGCACCAAAAAAAACAATACACCAACTTCAGTTTTACTATTAAATGTTACTTAAAATACAAACACTAATAGCATATGCAAAATCAGATGGACTTCCCAGACAACACTGTAACAAGTGAGTAGTACTAGTTCAATTCCATTGCCAGTTTTAATAATACAGACTCAACAGGATAACCATAGCAAGCTAGGGGATTTTGAAATTTACCTAAACTGTCTTGGCATGACAAAAAATAACATTATTCTGAGAATAAAGTTTAAAAAACTACAATATCATTTGGTTAAAAACCATGTAAACTTTTATTAAGAAATATCATTCAATCCCAAAACAATGCACTACAACAACAAGACAGAGTGTGCCTCATGGAACAATCAAAATTGTCTCTCCCCATTATCCTTCATTCTTCTTAATTTAATCTTAACCAATGTATGTATTCATCCTAATTATTATCATCAAAATAAAAATCTCAGCCTCTTCTTAAATAATCCACGTCCCTCGAGAAATAATAAAATTATAATTCAGTCCCAAAAATAAAAAATAAAAATTAAGAAGTACCATCCATCATCTCTGATGTCTTGGCTCCCTCCTTCGCCGTACCTGCAGCTTCAATGATCTTCTTGTTCTTCTCAATAGCCGCAGCAACTTCTTGAGGCATATACTTCTCATCGTGCTTAGCAAGAACCTCAGTGGCCGAGAAATAACATTCTCCACTCCTCGCCTTACCGTACACGCTCTTGGTTGACACTTCCTTCTTGATCTCATGGGTGAAGGGCTTCATGAACCCTTCCACCACCACCGAGTGGCCTTCACGGAACAAATCGGGTAGTGAACCCTGGTACCGGACAAGGATATCGGTGATGAGATCGGTGATGACGAATTCCATCTCGGGAGAGAACGCCGGATGAACCAGGCTGCCTTCGAGGACCAAACCACCTAATCGGAACTTGGTTTTGGTCCGGTTTTTGGAGTACTTTTCGAGAGCGTCGGTTGGGGTCACATAGAATACTAATTGGTCTGGGAAGTTGTTGAGCACGATCACAACAAAGCCGGCGAAGGTTAAGGCGTAGGTCCAGAGGCGGCGATTTTGGAGCTGCCTAGCTCGCGCGCCGATGTCAAGGGTTTTCTTAGAGCGGCGGCGCGCTGTGGAGAGGAGGCGGTGGGCGGAGAAAGCGAAGGAGGGTGAGGGTTTGATGGGTGTGTGGCGGAGAGAGGAGTGGAAGAGTGAGGTGGTGCGGAGCAGATGAGATCTGAATCTGAGGGCACATAACAGTTGAGATCTATATCTACCATACTTAATAATCAATAAATTTAAATTGTACAATGATTTCAATCATATTGAAAACTAAGCAGAACAGAAAAGGAACAACCTAACCAAACCCAACATTCACAGCTTACAATTTTAATAAAAATAAAACCAAAGTTTAAACTTGACTAATAAATTGTTATCTTCCCACTGAAAGAAGGGCATTACATAATTAGTCCAAATAATAACATGCAGAATCTCAAATCAAAAGCATACCAACACTATCTCTTATTCTCTTACATATATCATAAGAAAACAGAAGACTATAATAATAATAAGTATAAATTAACTTAAATCCCAAACATAAAAATTTGATCTTTTGCCCTTAATTCTTACCAACCAAAACCAATTTCACTTGTACTCGAAATTGGGCACGGGTGGTGCATCAAAACTCTCCAAAATCTTGGTCTCGCTTCCCCCACTCGATTTAGGTTCCTCTTTCTTATCTCCGCCGAAAAACCCAAACCACGGTTTCGCCGCCGAATCCGAAGGCAACGGCGGAGCGGGTTGGTTCCCGGGTTGACCCGGAAACCCGGTTGGAGGGTAACCGGGCATGGGTTCATCGATGATAACAGGCATCTGTTGCTGCGCGCTGAGGAACTTGTTGAGCATGATCCCGGCACCCTCGATGAGCGCGAGGAGGAATCCGCCGAACGCGGCGGAGCGTGCGGAGGCGGGAAGACCCTGACGCATGGTGAGGAAGCCTCCGGTGGCTGCGCCGGCGAAGATTGAGTTCCATGGGTCTTCCTTCTGGCGGAGGTAAACCATGGAGCAGTCGAAGGTGGAGAAAAGACCGCCCCAGACGGCGAAGCTTCCGCCCACGCGCGGCGCGTTGAGACGGACGGCTTGTGACGCGCCGACGAGGCGAGCACCTTTAGGGGAGTTGTAGAGACCTTTGAGGAAGTGGAAGGCGGAGCCGCCGACGGCGCCCATGCCGAACGCGCCGCCGAGGTCGTCGAGGATGCGATCGGGACATGGTTCACGAGAAGTCTCTGGAGTTCCCATGAATTGAATGGAACAAGGGTTTGTGTGTTGCTGCTCTTCTACTTGCCCTTGTTCGTCTAAGCCTACGGCTGTTTTCAGTTTATCGATCGCACCCCTTTTGCTTCTGTGCACAACAAGGTCGGTGTGCTATTAATTTTGGATGAATTGTAGGGTATCACGACGGAGATTTTATCTCAGGTTCTGAGAATCATATGATTTAATCTATTAATATAACTCATTTAGTTAAAATGTTATATTTTAATTGAATATAATTATTTTTATCACAAAATTATTTATCAATATAATCTTATTTTAAATTATTTATTAAACTAATCCACTTTTAAATATTTTATTATTTTTTTCTGATACTGAAAAACGCTACTTTAACTAGTGTTTTCTAAAAACGCTACTGAGTAACGTTTTTATCAGATTGTATCACGTGGCTCACTTTAAACAAAATTTAAAAATTCCACGTTTAGCGTGGACCAAGGCCGACGCTAAAGGCCAAAATGACGGACGATATACACCTGTTAGTCATCAGATGGAAATGTTCACCCGTCTGATGACTATCAGTGAAAAACCCGTCTGATGACTAAAAGGTGTATAACATCGGCCATTTTGGCCTTTAACGTCGGCCTTGGCTCACGCTCAACGTGAAATTTTTAAAATACCTTTACAGCGAGCCACGTGACACAATCTGATAAAAACGCTATTGAGAGTAGCGTTTTCTAAAATCGCTAGTCAAAGTAACGTTTTTCAGTATCAGAAAAAAATAATAAAATATGTAAAAGTGGGTTAGTTTGGTAAATAGTTTCAAAACAAGGTTATATTGATAAATAGTTTCTAAAAGTGGGTCAGTTTGGTCAATTATCCTTGTATCTGCCCTTATTTCATAGAATATTATATAAATAATATGTCAAGATTAAATGATTCATAGGATCATTATTTAATTAATTAAAAGATTAAAAATTTAATAAATAAAGTGAATTCTAGGGTGGGAGGCCTTCTGACAGAAACTTAGCAAGTACACTAAATCACTCAAGTAGTATAGAACTTGAAAGTTCTGAAATTGAACATGAGGATTGAGATGACCAATTATCACTTCTTAATTTTGATAACTATTCAAACGTCAAATGAATTCACAAATTAAATTGAAATAGGAGAATGAATTTTGAATGAAAAGTTTAAAATGTGTTCAACCTTAAAAAATAATTTAAATTGGACATATAGATATGTGCCATCAATATATCATACAAAATAATGCTAAAAATGTAAATAATTACCAAAATGCCAATCTTGGACATTTATAGACTAAAATTCGCTTTTTGCATTTTAACCTTTGGAAAGTCAATCCTTCACAAAACGACTTCACATCTATTTTTTTGGGTAACGAAACCGACTTTTCAACAGAATTGTTTTTTTTAAAACAAATCCGTTCAGAAATCGGTTCACAAAAAAGGTAGTTAAACCAGCTTCCCAAAGGCCAGCGACAAGAAAGCGGATTTTGATCAATAAATCTCCAAGATGTGTATGTTGATAATTATTTTTCTCTTAACGTTATTCTTATAATTTACCCTTTGTCAGATCGTATGTGTTTTAACATTTTTATAACTATTAATAAAATATTTAATAAAAATATTTCAACTAAAAATGAAAATAGAAAATAAATAAAAAACCACTTACATAATTTATTAGTATGCAAGAATTAAAAAATTAATAATTAATAAATCATTATATGTTCCGTTGTAGACCTACTTAGGTAGGAGGAACTGAAATACATAAGTCTTAAAAGCATTTTTACCTTATTTTATTTTTCTATTATTAAAAATTGCATAAAAGTTTAAAATTTGTACAACCTTAAAGAATAATTTTAAATTTGACATATTGATATGTGCCATCAATATATCATACAAGATAGTGTCACACACATGCCCATAATCATAATATAGGTTAAGTCATCTAACATTTGGGCGGAGGCAAAATTATAAAAATAATGAAGAAAAAGTAAATAATTATCAAAATGCGGATATTGAAGATTTATTGACTAAAATTCGTTTTTTTGCATTTAGCCTTTGGAAATTTGGTTTTTATCCAACCGATTTCTCATCTTTTTTTTTTTGGTATAATGAATCAGACTTCTCTAAAAAACCGTTTTTTAAACAAATTCGTTGACAAATCAGTTTACAAAAAAGGCGGTCAAACTGACATTCCCAAAGGTCATATCCAAGAAAGTGGATTTGGGTCAATAAATCTCCAAGAATGTATTTTGGTAATTATTTATCTTTTAATATTATTTTTATATTTTACCATTTGTCAGGTCGTATGTGTTTTAACATTTTTCTAAGTATTAATAAAAATATTTCAACTGGAAAAAAAAAATAAACAAAAAAAACCACTTAAATAATTTGTTAGTACACGCGAATTAAAAAAATTAAAAATTCATAATTCATGCATCTTTTTGTTGCAGGCCAATTTAGGTAGAACGAAATGAAATTCTTAAGGCTTAAAAACATTTGTTCCTTATTTTATTTTTTATTATTAAAAATTTCTTAAAGGTTTAAAACATGTTGAACTCTAAAAAATAATGGTAAATTAGACCTATAAATACTTGTCATCAATATATCATACACGAGAGTGTCAGACTTGTGCCCATAACCATACTATAGGTTGAATCATCTAACATTTTGCCGGGGGCAAAATTATAAAAATAATGGTAAGAAATTAAATAATTATCAAAATGCGGATCTTGGTGTTTTATAGACTAAAATTCGTTTTATTTTGCATTTAGACTTTGGAAAGTCGGTTCTTCTCCAACCGACTTCCCATCTTTTTTTTTTTTTGGGGTATAATGAAACGACTTCTTAACAGAACCGTTTTTTTTTTTTCTAAAAATAAATCCTTTGAGAAATCGGTTTACAAAAAAGACGGTTACACTGACTTCCCAAAGGCTAAATACAAGAAAGCGGATTTTGGTCAGTAAATCTCCAAAATGTATATTTTGATAATTATTTGTCTTTTAACATTATTCTTAGAATTTACCCTGGCCAGGTCGTAAGTGTTTTAACATTTTTATAAGTATTAATAAAAATATTTCAACTAAAAATGCAAATAGAAAATAAACAAAAAAACCACTTACATAATTTGTTAGTACACATGAAATAAAAATAACAATAATTCATAATTCATTATCTACATCTAGGGATGACAATGGATAAGGTCTAGATAGGGTACTATAGTACCTGTCACCTTATCCGCACTTGAAAACAATACCCGTACCCGTCCTTCTACCCGCATGGGTAACAATTTTAGTGCACATACCAGTACCCTCTAGGTACCTAAGTACCCATACTCGCATCCGTTACCTACACTTTAACTAAGAAAAAACAATAAATAACAAAAACATCATTATAACTCAATTTTAAAAAACCATCAAAGATCTTTTAAATCTACTCATAAAACATTACAAATCAAATTATTTAACTAAGTAAAAATATCTAAAACATTCAAAACGAGTAAATATCACAATAAACATCCAAAACGGCGTTGACTTGAGGAAGAATGATGTTGGTGCTGGCTCGAGAAAGAACGGCTGAAAAGCTCAACCAGAAAGGGAAAAACACTAATGAACTATCTACGTTTTGTACTTTTAGATTAATTATATTCTTAAAAATTTATATATAATTATAATTATATGTATGTATGTATGTATGTATATATATATATATATATATATATATATATATATATATATATATATATATATATATATGCGGGGTGGGGTGGGGTGGGTACTAGAGTACCCGTACCCGCACTCGCACTCATACCCATTCAA
The DNA here is from genome assembly GCA_039655645.1 of Ammopiptanthus mongolicus. NCBI lineage: Eukaryota > Viridiplantae > Streptophyta > Magnoliopsida > Fabales > Fabaceae > Ammopiptanthus > Ammopiptanthus mongolicus. Next base: position 23,237,969 of record CM077346.1, on the reverse strand, counting down.
ATTTGCGAGTAATTAACCATACCTGAACTCATACTCATAAATAGGGATGACAATGGGTAGGGTATGGGTGGGATACGATAGTACCCGTCCCCATACCCGCATTTTAAAAAAGTACTGGTCCTCATACCCGCTTGGATAGCAACCTTGATACCCGTACCCTCACCCGTTGGGTACCTAAGTACCCGTACCCACACCTATTACCCGCACTTTAGTATAATAAATTTGTAGATTTTGAAAATAAGATAAGTAAAGTGACTTTTTTGTACTTATTTTTTGGTAGATTTTGAAAATAAGCCGTTAAGATAAGTATAATATGACTTATTTTTGTACTTGCATAAAGTTACATATTTTAGTTAAACTAAAACTTGCATGAAATACTTGCTATACCGAAGTACTGAACAAAAAATAATGTAATTTTTTTTTAAATTCTATATCCACATTCCACAAAATAAAAACTCTTGCATACCAAATTAAAAATGCAATCCATAGATTTAATAATCAATTCGTGAACATGAAATGTATGAAAGGAAGAGTTTGCATAAAGGGAAAGTGAATCAATGACCGGGGAAGTAAGCAGTATGTCTAAACCTAGGTTTTTTTTAATTGTTTTAATTTAATATAATATAATTATGTATATATAAAATAAATGATATATATATATATATATATATATATATATATATATATATATATATATATATAGTGCGGGTATGGGGCGGGGTGGGTACTAGAGTACCCATACCCGCACCTGTACCTATTAATTTTTTCTGGTAATTACCTACACTCACACCCATATCCATTAAGCGGGTAATTACCCTACTCATTATGGTAATTTTTGCGAGTACCCATAGGGTCAAATACCAATTGTCATCCCTACTCATAAAACGAATATTTACCCTATCCATCATGGGTATTTTTTGCGAGTACCCATTGGATAGGGTCTAAATTGTCATCCATATCTACATCTTTCTGTTGTAGAGCAATTTAGTTAGGAGGAAATGAAATTCATAAGTCTTAAAAGCATTTTTTTCCTTTTTTTATTTTTCATTATTAAAAATTGCATTAAAGTTTAAAACATGTTCAACCTTCAAAAATCAATTTAAAATTAGACATATAGATAGGTATCATTAATTATCATACAATAGAGTGTGAGACACGTGCCCAAAACCATAGTATACGTTAAGTCATCTAACATTTTGTCGGGGCGATATTATAAAAATAATGCTAAAAAAGTAGATAATTATCAAAATGTGGATCTTGGAGATTTATGGACTAAAATTCGTTTTTTGACATTTAGCCTTTGGAAAGTTGGTTCTTCTCCAACTAAATTCTGATATATATTTTTTGGATATAATGAAACCGACTTCTCAAAAGAATCGTTTTTTTTTTAAAAGAAAAACAAATCCATTGTGAAATCGGTTTACAAAAAAGGCAGTTAAACTAACTTCCCAAGGCCAAATACAAGAAAATGGATTTTACTCAATAAATCTCCAAAATGTGTATTTTGGTAATTATTTGTTTTTTAATATTATTCATATAATTTACCATTTGTCAGGTCATATACGTTTTAACATTTTTATAAGTATTAATGAAAATATTTCCCATTCCTTAGTCCCTTTTTTCCCTCCCCTATTAAGGTATACTATAAGCCTTCCTTTAGACAAAAAAAAATAATAATATCTAAACTAAAAACAAAAATAGAAAATAAACAAAAAACACTTAATAATTTGTTAGTACACGTGAATTAAAAAATTAATAACTAATAATTCATTATCTGCAACTTTTCGGTTGTAGAGCAATTTAGGTGGGAGGAAATAAATTCATAAGTCTCAAAAGCATTTCTTTTTTATTATTAAAATTTGCATAAAAGTTTAAAACATGTTCAATCTTAAAAAATAATTTTAAATTAGACATATAGATATGTGTCATCAATAAATAATACAAAAGAGTGTCAAATAGGTGAGGAGAACCATAGCATAGATGTAACATTTTGTCATGGACAAAATTATAAAAATTATGCTATAAAAGCAAATAATCATCAAATGCGGATCTTGATGATTTATCGACTAAAATTTGTTTTTTTGCATTTAGCCTTTGGAAAGTCGATTCATCTCCAAGACTCCAACCGACTTCTCATCTATTGGTTTTTGGTATAATGATACTGACTTCTCAACAGAAACATTTTTTAAAAAAAAAACAAATCAGTTGAGAAATCAGTTTTCGAAAAAGACGATTGCACTGACTTTCTATAGGCCAAATGCAAAAAGGTGGATTTTGGTCAATAAATCTCCAAAATGTGCATTTTGGTAATTATTTGACTTTTAACATTATACTTATAATTTAACCTGGTCGTATGTGTTTTAACATTTTTCTAAGTATTAATAAAAATATTTCAACTAATAACAAAATAGAAAATAAACAAAGCACCACTTTCATAATCCGTTAGTAGTCATGAATTAAAAAATTAATAATTTATAATTCATTATCTGCATCTACCAGTTGGTCGGCAATTTAGGTAGAAGGAAATGAAATTCATAAGCCTTAAAATCCTTTTATGCTTATTTTATTTTTTTCATTATTAAAAATTACATAAAAGTTTAAAACATGGTCAACTTTAAAAAATAATTTTAACTTAGATATCATGTATCATCAATCATCAATTATATCATATAAGAGAGTGTAAGACGTGCCCAAAATGATAGCATAGGTTACGTCATCTAACATTTTGTCATGAGCAAAATTATAAAATTAATGCAAAAAAAAGCAAATGAGTTCCTTATGGAAGTTGCAAAAAATAGTGCCCCTTTGATTTATGACTACTACATACAAAGCTGACATATTTGAATTTGAATTCATATGATTGAAATTGTGAACCATAGCTCCAAAAGGACTGCCTCCTATATGGGTGGTGTGGGGAAATTAAAGAGTTTGATTCTATGTACCTCACAGTCAGTTGAAATTGCTTCATCCTTCTCTGATGTCTCTTTCTTTTGTCCTTTACAGCTCTGCCTATATCATCTCTCTTTCCATTCCTTTATTTCATGGTAAGTTCAACTATCTACTAGGGTTTATTGTTGTCTTCCACATGATGCATACTCTGATTCTGTGACATTGTTAATATTTAGTTGTCTGGGTGTTTCAAATTTCAAGTACAGTATTAGTTTTTTCTTTAATTTTATATCTCTAGTTTAAAATATAGATAAGAAGTGCATACTCTTTTTGAAAATGACAGTCAATTGCTCCCTGATGGAACAGAAATTAAACCGTTGGTTTGATTAATCATTTTTCTTCAGGTTGATAGTTTCCTAATTTTTTAGGGCATTTCAGAAAATGAATTTTGAGTATCAATTCACTGTTTAATCGGTCTTTATATATATATATATATATATATATATATATATATATATATATTCTAAATAATTGGTTCCATTATGTTGGTTCAGTGTATTAGGATAAACTTATGCATTAAATCTTTGTACCAATCATAAAGGAATAAAATAATTGTGTAAGAAGAATGGGTTCTCCTTGTAGCTGTTCCCACTGCTACTAACTCAAAGTATCTTGGAATACCCATGGCCATGAATGACTTATAGATGAGAGGGATGTATTTGAGCTATTTCAAATCGGAGGGGTTGAACTTGGAAAGAAACTTATATTAATGGAAAGAGTGGCTTAAAGTATCAATGTGAATGAGTTTTTCTCCTCTAATGAGACCCCTTCAACAAATTGCAATTTTTGCTTGCAAACAAGTGATTATTGGTACCAAGAACTAAATAAAGTTCTCTCCCATTAAAAGTCGATCCTCTGAGGCATTCATCATAAGATTTTCTTCAAAAAGCAAAGTGCCATTCATTGTCTTTACTCAATAGATCAATTTTTGTTCCCTCTCAACCATATAGTTTATAGTGTAACTGATAATTGCAAACTTCAGGGTGTGCCAATGTCTTCTAATTGCTCATTGCTTTCCCTTCTGCATTCTCATTTGTTATGAAATACTCCAAACTCAAATCTTTGGTTAAATCTTAACATTAGTTACTGACGCACATAATATACATCCTCAATAATGTAACATTTATATGCAGGTAAGGGATTTTAATATTGCAAAAAAAGAAGCAGATATAAGTTCCTATGCTGGTTATGTGGGTAAGATCACTTCTAGTATTTCCGTTCTTTGAAGTCTTTCACCTTTTTGTATTTTCTTTGTTACTGATCACTATATTGACTACAAAAATGTTGTAGGATCTCTGCATACATGCTTGGCAGATCTTTAACATCGGTATTGTGGGGAATGATAGCTGATCGCTATGGTCAAAAACTTGTTATAATTATAGGGGTTATTGCTGTGTATGTATATCTGTCAATGACTTGGATGCTTTTTTTAGCTCTCCTATGTGATTTTTCATAATTAATGGTAAATTGATTTCAGTGTCATTTTCAACACACTGTTTGGCCTTAGCACAAGTCTTTGGATGGTTGTTATCATGAGACTTCTTCTTGGGAGTTTTTGTGGTTTGCTCGGACCAGTGAAGGTACCATTCTTTAATGAAACTTAAACCTAATAGTTAGCAATTTAATGTTTCATCCACCACTAGCAGGGCACAATTAAAATTTGAATTTGTGCACTTGGACACATGACTTCCTTGTTCAATCTGATTCAAATTTCCAGTTATATATGTGACACTATTTAACAGGCCTATGCTACTGAACTTTTTCGAGAAGAACACCAAGATATGGGACTTTCAACTGTAAGGAAGCCTCACTAACTTTTGTCTACTTATCGGTTCTTAGAACACCATGTCCATCATAATAATCCAAAGTGTGTTATGCTTTTAGGTCAGTGCAGCTTGGGGCATAGGTTTAATCATTGGCCCGGCATTGGGAGGTGTTGATCTTATGGTCCAAATGTGCTTGGCCCTTTATTCTTATTCAGGCCCAACTCTAATATCTCAAGTCCTACAGCCTTTGATGCAGCTTCTCTTATCTCCATTATGGCTTCTGTTGAAACGGTTAAGGAGTTAGTTACTATGATTTAATTGTAACTTAGGTTAGAGGGCTGTGTTATAAAGCCATAGGAATCAGGGGTTGAAATGTACAGGGTAGATATTTTTCAGCATATTAGAAAGTGAGAGCCGAGAGAGAGAGTATAGTATTGGAGAGGTTAATGAGAGTTAAAAATACAAGTGAGTTAAGCTGAGAACTTGATGAATGTTGAGCAAGTTCTTGAAGTGATCACTAGGGTGTAACTCTTATCTTCATAGTGAATTTCTCAGCTCGGATCCTGTCCCGCAGATGTAGGAGTTAATCTCTGAACTGCGTAAACAAATCACGGTGTTCTTCTTTCCTTCTCTTTCATCTTTAATTTTGTCAATTGATATAATTAGTTCATTATCTCTTGCATACAATAGTTCTTGGCACTGTTACATTAGTTTTCAGTTTTACTGGTTTACTTTGTTTGGTTAAATTGCAGGATCTTGCATCCTATCTCTTTGATCAAGTCACAACAACTGGTATCAGAGCCAGTTTTGTGATTCTTGAAGGAGAAATGGCATCAATGAAATTTGATATGGAGAAATTCACAGGGAAGAACGACTTCAGCCTGTGGCGCCTCAAGATGAAAGCCTTGTTAGTGCAACAAGGGCTTGCAGGTGCACTTCTGGGAATTGCAAACCTGCCCGAGACACTCTCAGATCCAGAGAAGCAAGCCATAATGGAGAAGGCACATAGTGCCATCATTCTGAGTCTGGGAGATAAGCCACTGAGGGAGGTATCAAAGGAGACTGCTGCTGCGGCTATCTGGTTGAAGTTAGAAACTTTGTACATGACAAAATCTCTAGCCAACAGACTTTACTTGAAACAAAGGTTGTACACCTTCAAGATGCAAGCTGGGAGGCCGATCGAAGATCACATTGATGAGTTCAACAAAATTGTCAGTGATTTGGAGAACTTAGATGTAAAGATTGATGATGAGGATCAAGCTCTTCTTCTGGTCAGTTCTCTTCCTAATTCTTATGAGAATCTTTCTGACACTTTATTGTATGGGAAAGACTCTTTGTCTCTGGAAGATGTGCAATCTGCACTGATTTCGAAAGAATTGAAAAGGAAGACCGAATGCAAGGGAGAAAGCAGTGGTGAGGGTCTGTTCATCAAAGGCAAGACTGAAAAGAAGGGTTCCAAACAGAAAAACAAGAACAAGCAGGGTAAGGACAAGGATAAGTCCAAGTACAAGTGCTTCATATGCAAGAAAGAAGGGCATTTTAAAAAGGATTGTCCTGATCGAAAGTTCAAGAAGAAGAATGATAACAATGATGATGTAGGAAGTGTGTCCATAGCATCAGAGGGTTATGAAAGTGCTGAGGTATTGATGGCTACTACAACTATCACAAAAGAGGATTGGGTTCTTGATTCGGGATGTTCTTTCCATATGTCCCCTATCAAAGAATGGTTCCTTGGATATAGGTGCACTGATGGTGGAAAGGTAGTCATGGGAAACAACACTATATGCAAGGTTGTGGGAATTGGAGCTATCAAGATTCGGTTACAAGATGGGTCTGAGAGGATTCTATCAGAAGTAAGACATGTTCCTGAGTTAAAAAGGAATTTGATCTCACTTGGCATGCTTGAAGAATCGGGCTGTTCCTACAAAGCAGAGAATGGTGTGTTAAAGGTCACAAAGGGATCTATGGTGGTCATGAAAGGCACAAGGGATCATGGTATCTACACCTTGAAAGGTCATGTTATAACTGGCAGCTCTTCAAATGTTATTGGATCTGCTAGTCCTGTCACTGAAGCTGCTGTCTCCAACAAAACCAGTCTTTGGCATCAAAGGTTGGGACATGTTAGCTTCAGAGGTATACAGATTCTTGGTAAGCTTGGTGTTCTAGGTGGAGACAAGGTCACAAGTCTAAATTTTTGTGAGCATTGTGTGTTTGGCAAGATGCATAGAGTGAAGTTTGCTACTGGTGTGCACAACACAAAGGGTTTGCTTGATTATGTTCATAGTGATCTTTGGGGGCCAGCTAGAGTCAGTTCACATGGAGGGAATCGATTTTTTGTCACTTTTCTGGATGACTACAGCAGGAGAGTTTGGATCTATCTCTTGAAAACCAAGGATGAAGCCTTCAATGCCTTCAAGGAATGGAAGGTATCAGTTGAAACCAGAACCGAGAGGAAGGTTAAGAATTTGAGGACAGATAATGGGCTGGAATATTGCAATGACCAGTTTGAGAGCTACTGCAAACAGCAAGGTATACACAGGCACAAGACAGTGAGAGGTACTCCACAGCAGAATGGGTTGGCAGAGAGGATGAACAAGACAATTCTAGAAAGAATGAGGTGCATGCTGTCCTATGCAGGAATGTCTATTAAATTCTGGGGAGAAGCTGTTCACACAGCCTGCTACTTGATTAATTTGTGCCCTTCCACAGCAATTAATCTCAAAACTCCTCAAGAACTTTGGTTAGGAAAGCCTGCTACTTACAACCATTTAAAAGTTTTTGGTTGTGTGGCCTATTACCATGTCAATGAAGGGAAGCTTGTCCCTAGAGCCAAAAAGGGTTACTTTGTTGGTTATCCTAATGGTGTGAAGGGATTTCGGATTTGGTGTCTAGAAAGCAAGAAATGCATCATCAGTAGAGATGTTATTTTTCATGAAAGTGAGCTTTTCAAATCTCTAAGAAGTCCTAAGGATCAGTCCATTGATCAAAGGGACTTAGAGAGGTTTGAGCTCGAGGTGGAGCCTAGAAGCAACAAAGAAACTCAGCATAACACTCCTCAACCTGCTCCTGCAGAGGCTCAGCAGGACTCAGATTCTTCAGATGAAGAACAAGCTGTCACTGATGATTACCAGCTTGTTAGGGACAGGGAAAGAAGAACTATAAAAGCACCAGAGAGGTATGGCTATGCTGACATGATCAGCTATGCCTTAATGGTGGCTGAGGAGGTCAGCAATGAGGAACCAAGAAACTTCACAGAGGCTGTCAAATGCAGTGACAGCAAAGAATGGATGTTGGCCATGACTGAAGAACTCAACTCTCTAGAAAGGAATGACACTTGGGTGCTGGTTCCTAAACCTGAGGGCACTAAAACAGTGGGAAGCAAGTGGATTTATAAGAGAAAGGAAGGCATACCTGGTGTTGAACCTCCAAGGTTTAAGGCTAGGCTAGTTGCCAAGGGATTTACACAAAGAGAGGGTGTGGATTATGATGAAATCTCCTCTCCAGTTGTAAAGCACTCTTCCATTAGAACAATTCTATCAATGGTGACTCAATTTGATATGGAATTGGAACAAATGGATGTTAAGACTGCCTTCCTACATGGTGACCTTAAAGAAACTATCTACATGCAACAACCAATCGGGTTTGAAGTTGAAGGAAAGGAAAATTGGGTATGCAACCTAAAGAAATCCCTATATGGCTTAAAGCAATCACCAAGACAATGGTACTTAAAGTTTGATTCTTTTATGTTGAAGCACAAGTTTAATGGATGCAAATCTGATTGCTGTGTTTATTATAAAAGGATATCAAATGATCTCTATGTGTATCTTTTATTGTATGTTGATGACATGCTATTGGCTTCTAAGAGCATATCTCAAATTGATCTTCTTAAGAAATTGTTAAAAGAAGAATTTGAGATGAAAGATCTAGGAGAAGCAAAAAGGATTCTGGGAATGGAGATTAATAGAAACAGAAAAAAAGGCAAGCTTATTTTGTCACAGAGAGGTTACCTTGGCAAGGTAATAAGAAGATTCAATTTGAGTGATGCAAAATCTACAAGTGTTCCCTTGGCTCAACACTTTAGACTTTCATCAGCTCAAAGTCCTGTTACTCAAGCTGAAAAATCTAATATGAGTCAAGTTCCATATGCTAATGCCATAGGTAGCATAATGTATGCTATGGTGTGCTCAAGACCTGACATTTCTCATGTTGTCAGCCTTACTAGCCGATTCATGGGAAATCCTGGAAAAGATCATTGGCGAGCTGTCAAATGGATACTAAGATACTTGAAAGGGACTCAATCTACTGGTTTGGTCTATAGCAGAGGCAGTGAAACAGAAAAACCTGTCCAGGGGTATGCAGATTCTGATTATGCAGGGGATATAGACAAAAGAAGATCGATTTCAGGTTATGCCTTCACTTTGTTTGGCAACACAATCAGTTGGAAGGCTTCACTGCAGCACATTGTGGCTCTCTCAACCACAGAGGTTGAATATGTTGCCTTGACTGATGCTGTGAAGGAAGGTATCTGGCTGAGAAACTTGGTTACTGAATTGGGATTAAACCAGAATTCTATCTGTTTGCATAGTGATAGTCAAAGTGCCATTCACCTATGCAAGAATCAAATGTATCATGAAAGAACCAAGCATATAGACATCCGGCTACATTTCATTAAAGACATGGTGGACAGAGGTGAAGTGGAAATTATGAAGATTCATACGGATGAAAATCCTGCAGACATGCTCACAAAACCAGTTCCACTTAGCAAGTTTAAGCATTGCTTGAGTTTGCTTAGAGTGGATGTTGATTGATGATTGAAATTGGACAAGAGGATCTGATCTGAGAGGTTAATTGCTGAGATGCCAAGTCACTTTGTACCAAGGTGGAGATTTGTTGATCTTATGGTCCAAATGTGCTTGGCCCTTTATTCTTATTCAGGCCCAACTCTAATATCTCAAGTCCTACAGCCTTTGATGCAGCTTCTCTTATCTCCATTATGGCTTCTGTTGAAACGGTTAAGGAGTTAGTTACTATGATTTAATTGTAACTTAGGTTAGAGGGCTGTGTTATAAAGCCATAGGAATCAGGGGTTGAAATGTACATGGTAGATATTTTTCAGCATATTAGAAAGTGAGAGCCGAGAGAGAGAGTATAGTATTGGAGAGGTTAATGAGAGTTAAAAATACAAGTGAGTTAAGCTGAGAACTTGATGAATGTTGAGCAAGTTCTTGAAGTGATCACTAGGGTGTAACTCTTATCTTCATAGTGAATTTCTCAGCTCGGATCCTGTCCCGCAGATGTAGGAGTTAATCTCTGAACTGCGTAAACAAATCACGGTGTTCTTCTTTCCTTCTCTTTCATCTTTAATTTTGTCAATTGATATAATTAGTTCATTATCTCTTGCATACAATAGTTCTTGGCACTGTTACATTAGTTTTCAGTTTTACTGGTTTACTTTGTTTGGTTAAATTGCAGGATCTTGCATCCTATCTCTTTGATCAAGTCACAACAGGAGGCTATTTAGCCCATGTACTATTTTTATTCTTTGCCTTTTGAAGTATAAAGTGCGTTTTGAGAAAGACTTGAATGTTGTATATGGACATAAAGAACACGACAAAACTCTTTGATAATGAGCTAGCATCATCCTACCTCATTAAATTATCTAAAGGTAAATAGTCACTTAAAAAACATCTCCAACACTCACGTCAAGCTGCTGAATATTATGATTCTCTTTTTATTTTCTGAATGATCCTTATATAAGAATTAAATAAAAATTGATTGTTCCATTCTTACATGTGATATCCACATTATATTGTTCCAATAATGCAAGCCACCGGAAACATGCCTTTAACTTTGAACATGTTAAGCAACTCTCTTTAGATATACTTTTACTTTTCCCATGGACACCCTAGGATCACCCATGGCCACCGCCATGAAACCCCCACGGCCCCACCACCATCCCCACCCCTCAACCATTCCCTTCCTCCACCTTGCCACCTCCAATTGGCTTTCTATCCTTTATCTTGTGGTATGTGCTTAGCTTGACAACCCAATTTTGGTTGAGGCTCTTGCTGGAAAAATTACGTCCCCTAATTTCAAACTCCATCTTAGAAACAAATAAATTAGATACAGAGTAGGAAACGCAGAAGAACGGCAGCGACTGGTACGGTGGTGTTGTTGGTGGCTGTGGCGGGAAGGATTTGGGCAGCGGCCACTGGTGGTTGATACTTGGCGGCTGTGGTCATGTGGGTGTGGGTGATGGAGGTACTGATTCTGGGTTCCATTTGTTATGTCGTTGTGTGTTGATTTAGAGTTTGCAGGGAAGCTGGATTGGTGGAGGCAAAGGGTTTCATGTGGGGATTTTGGATGCTATTTGGTGTTGAAACGAAGAGTTGTTTGTCATTGATTTTGGTGTGGCTATTGTGAACTCTGTTTTAAGATCATGCGTAAATGTGGTTACGGGACTTTCTTACCTCCCTTGATGATGCTGCTACATTTGTTTGTGCTATTTCATGTGGTGACAGCCATGTTTTTTAATTGCAAAAGATAGCAATAAGATACATAGCTTGAAACTACTTCAATTTGGGTCAGAATCACTCTTAGAGGTTTGGACCTAACTCAACCCAAAAGCTGATTCATGGGGTGAGGATTGCCCCTCGCTTATAAACGCTATTCAAACCATATCACTATCCAATGTGGGACTCTAACACCCCCCTCACGCCCAACATCTGGAGCGTGACGTTTGCAGGCCTGAACATCTGCGGGTGGTCCAACGGATCTCGAATAGGCTCTGATACTATCTTAGATTTGTGCCTAACTCAAATCTATTGGGATCCATCGTGAAGAAGTGATTCTACTGGGATCCATCGTGTTTCCAAACACACATAAATATAAAATAAACATAAGGTTTAACATAAAACCCTAAATTTTCAATTAAAAGACAGAAATAATGTTTTAAGAGTTAGCATAAATCATTGTAAACATAATAAAAATGTTATCATTTATCTAATTATTGTGTTATTTCCGTCTATAATAGTATAAAAGTTAAAAAATTGTAGAATTTAGTTAGGGGCATCCGAAAGTATCTGCAAAGTGTTCGATAAAGATACGTGTCAATAATAACTTTGAAGTATTTGTTCTCCTTAATTTTTCAGTTGTGTCTCTAATACTTTGAGAAATTTCGTATTGCAGCCAGCAGAGAAGTACCCACATGTATTCCCGAAGGGTTCCTTTTGGGACAAGTAAGTGAACTTTTCCTGTTTTTAATTGTATAAAATAATTATTCAATTGTGGATTCCATCTTTGTCTTTTTGTCATTTTATAGTTTAATGTTGTGCGGACTTTTGATTGTTAAACATAAATTGTCCTACAGGTATCCATACTTCTTGCCTTGCTTTATAATGTCAAGTGTTGCATTTGCAAGAGCAATTGCCTGTATCTGGATTCCGGTATGCATCTTAAGTTCTAACATGTCTGTTCATTAACTTCAGATATTTCTATCTTCTTTATGTTTTGTGACTGTTAGTTCAACACTTTTATGATGATAATTTAGAATGTAGAACTATTTTTGTATGAACTTTTAACCTCACTCCTACTTTGCCTTCTTTGCTTATATTGTCTTGTCTCCCTCAGTATAGTTGTTTTGAATAAAACACTGCAACATTGTAGAAACACTTCACAGCCACAATGATAGCATTGAGTCCACAAATGATGCTGAAGCTTTAGAAAATGGGAGCAATGGAGCTAACAAAGAAAAGATAATCCAAAAGAATGAAAACCTACTACTGAATTGGCCCTTAATGTCATCTATCATTGTTTATGGAGTTACCTTACTTCATGAAATTGCTTATCAAGCGGTATTATTTCTAGTTAATGAGGTTTAAAATAGTCTATGCATCTGATTTAATATATGATGTTTGGACTCTCCTACTTCTTTCTATCCAACCATACATCCACACATCAAATGAGTGAACAACATTATGCTTTTATTAGGTTTTCTCAGTATGGGCTATCGGTCCTCCAAGGCTAAGGGGTTTAAACTTTACAACTGATAATGTTGGTGATGTTTTTGCAATATCAGGTACACCTTTGGCATATATAATAAATATCTACTAATGTCGGGCATATGTGTTTCCTTCCTAACTTTTCATCTACAAAGATTGCACATTAATTTTGTGGATTTACATGAGGCCATATGGTAACTTCCTGCAAGGAATTTCTCTTAACTGATATTGGCTGAGTCATTTCACTTATTTTGTTTTCCAAACTTCGCAAAGTTATTTTTCAGACACATTTAAATGATGGCCATAATTTAGTTTTTGTTTTGAGGGTGAGTTTATTGATCTAGGATCAAAGTCTCCAAAGTGGCTTTGTAACTTCACATAAGTATATTTTGATGTAAGATGGCAAGGTTCTTTTATCTTTTCTCTTTTAGAAAAAGGAAAGGGAAATAATAGATAAGTATACCACTTAATTCAGAATTTTAATCAGTTTGGGACAGTATTCACAAAACATGAAACACTTGAACACACACACACAAACATTTTTATTCCTATTACATAACAAATATTCTGTTTAATTGCTGATTTATTATCTACTGGTCAGGTGCTGCTCTTATCATCCACCAACTTATCCTATTCCCTTACATGGAAAACACTTGTGGACCGATTACCATTTCTCGCATATCAGCAGTCAGCTTTCACCTAATTTTTAGAATTACTGTAATTTAGCATTTCATTGTTTGTTTTATTTTAAATATGTCATCTTACTTTGGTAACATATGCAGGTGTTATCCATACCACTTTTGCAAAGTTACCCCTTCATAGCAATGTTGTCAGGCATAACACTTTATATAGTGATAAGTATTGCTTCTATTCTGAAGTATATTCTACAAGTTAGTATGCCTCTACAAATTTTTTCCCAGCATGTTTGGCAAGATCAAAAGTCCGTTAGTTATAACCAGATTGGAGCTCTAAACCTTGGTCGGAGAAGAAATGAGATATTGTTACTTTTCCGTTTGCCAAAACTCAGTTTAGGTTTTCAATTACCACTCTTATCATACCACGCTTAAAATGTTCATGTAAATATAAATTATAAAATAAAGTTAGGATAATTTGATAACGTGTGTCCAAAAGTCAATTTGAACGACACAATTTAAACATCATTCATTATACTAAAACTACTTTTAACAATAAAATATACCAACATAAATAAGTTACTTGAAACTTTCTTTTAATCAAACCAAGCTTATAAAACTTAGCTTTGCAAATTGGTTCCTGAACACACACACTTGGGTGGAAATCCTTTATCTAACTTTAAATATTAAAACTCTCAAATAAGTAAGTTTTTCTTATCAATTTTGGTGTCCAATAATAGTAAAGAAGATAGAAATCTTTTATTAACAGCAAAAAGGCTTTTTGTCTTGAACAACAGCTTTGAATCTGTGGTAACACAAGTTCTGATATTGCTTGTATTTCTTTTTTTTTTTTTTTTTTTTGGGTACAAGATATTGCTTGTATTTCTACTAATCTACTACTATTGATGGGCAAAGAAAAAAATTAGAATGACATGTGTGAGACTGAGCTCTTGTTCTAATCTCTAGCATTGTTCTTGAGCGGATAAGATGTTTGTGATGTTACAATATACTACTGTCTAGCTAGACAAAAACATGTCCTTCTTTTGCTATCTGTATTACCGGAGGCTTATTGTTGTACATTTAACTGCAGGTACCCATATTGTCTTCTTTGTCATGAATCTAGTTGAAGGACTTGGAATATTGATGATGTTCAAACCATTCCTTGGGGAAAAGAATAGAACACCCTCAGATCCTTTACAATGATATTAATCAATTTTGCTTAAGAGGACGTTTATGGTGCACCCCGGTGGTGCTCTTTATGTAAAATGAAATTAATGGTATTAATGGTAATAAACAGTTACCCAAAACTTGTCCAACAGTATTACAAAAAAAATAACATTTATTTGAAAGCTCGTAAAACTATTTATGCTAGAAGTGATTATAAAAAAGAAATATTTATTTATTGGTCCTTTTCATTGCATATCTGCACATAACATCGTTTTAACCCAATATGGCAGATAATATTTGGGAATCACGGTTGATCTTCAAGGCATTGGGGACCACGGTAAAACCCTTGTTTGCTTAAGGCATGCAACATCTCTAGGTAGTTGTCTGTTATGGGGGTGAGGGTGATTGGTAGCCATGTGCATTAGCATTGACATCATGACGACCAATAATGGTTGTTGCCATATTGATAACAAAAATTACATACATAACCTGCCATTTTCGTCTGTCAACCTCCTTCTACCCAAAAAAAAAAAGGAGCATAAGGAAAAAACAATAAACGAGAAATGAAAAAGAAAAAAAGAATGGAAGGGAAGGGAAGTGGACAAGAGAAATACTATATGTTATTAAACCAACTTGAGTATGTTCTGCTAAAAAAATTGATTACTTTTATAATTGTATAATCTGTTTTATATCGGGATGTGTTTGTTGAAAATCGGCTTTAAGATATTTTATTTTGTTTTAGTTCGGTAAAAAAATCTCTTGTATATACTAAATTACAAAAAATAATATTAAGGTATTTATTTAAATCAATATTCGTATGGTTGTTAGTTATGGAAAGATGTTATGAGAATATGTGATTGTTTTAAACTTCCAACTTCTCTAAAAATCACTTTTTTCCAATCAAAACAATTTTTTCATACTTAATCAAGTTTGCCAAATATATCGGATTAAACCCAAAATAACTTTTTCTTTCAAAATAAAAGCTATTTTGTAGGAAATAATATTTCCCATACACCCACCTCAAAATCGTGATTCTCAAGTTGATTGTGTCATCACTCATTACTACATTCTTATTTTTGTTTTCCATTTCGTGGACATTTATAAATATAAATTTCTTTCAGCCAAGTTTGTGGCAATATATAATTGAAACATTTTAATCACGATCATTTAAAAAATGGTTTTTCTATTGTGTGCCTATAAGGCATTAGTTTAGGAATTCAAAAATAAAAATCAAGTTTTGGAAAATTAAGTATATCACTTCTTAAGATAATAAATACATTAAACCGTTTAAAAATTTCACTACCATAAAATGAGAGATTGAATCTCAAGTTGAGACACAAATTCTAAAGAAAAAGGCATAGGAATATAGAGCATAAGATTGTATCAATATGAGTAAGGAGTAATATAGTAGGAAAAACAAGGTACAAGATTTTCAGAGTAATCATGGACTAACGCTGATTTCACCCTCATCCTATTAAGTTAGGATATACATATCCCTTGAATATTATAAGTTTCTCAATTCTTTTTAACCATAACCAATCATTGTTGCTCCATCTACACCCGTTCTTTCCCACCATCACCACCACCACCCCTACACTACCAAACAAATGGTCATCTCCATGAACTACCAATTAGACGTGGTTGATGATACAATGCATTAATGGATGAATGAGTCAAAAATTAACTGCAACAAATTCATTTTTTAAATACCTAAACCGTGTAATGAGTAGTTATTATTAAAAAAAAAAAACTTTTTTTTCACACACGTATTACTAGGAATAGGAGGTGGAGAACTAGGAGGCTCATTTAATGTGAGCTTGTTTCTAAATTTTCAAGTGAAAGTGTATCTATCATTGAGTAATATTGCTACAATGCAAGAGCCCGGGCACTCAAAACTAGGGGTAGCAAAAAAAAATCCAATTATCCATCATTCATCCAATCCATCCATTGCAAAAAAAAAATAACAACGGACTGGATGGATTGAATTATTTTATTTTATGCATGATTGTGATACATAAAATGGATTGTTTTTAATCCATCCAGTGATTATAATGGATTGTTTTTAATCCATCCATTATAATCCGAATAAAAATTTATCCAATCCATCTATTTGACACCCCTACTCAACCACTCATGATGGAGAAAGGAGATATAAGGGGTTCTGGAGAAGGTAGTTGTAAGGTCTCCTTAATAAACAACTCAAGTGGAATTGAGTTCACTCAATCGTGAATCATAATAACTGCAATTGCACTGAAAGGACCCTGGAAGATGAGTTCAGGTCAATACGATCAACAAAGAAATAAATAGGATGGTTTCACAAATTGGCTTATACAATCTCAAATATGAAGAGCAATTCAAGCCCTTGCAATTAACATTATAACATTACAACATAACTCATGTCAAGACTCGAGAGAACAAACATAAAAATGTTCTATCATGTTTTCTAGTGTTCCTGGTCATTTCTTAGCACAATTTTACACAAGTTACCCAACACACTAAAAGCCACCCCACCCCCACCCCCCAAAATTAGGATGACCCAACTTAACTGACTATTTATCATAATGTTGGAGCCAAAAAAGAGCCTTGCCCAGAGACTGACATAATCAATTTTTAGTCAATAACATCTACCCTTAGACTGACATGATCAAAATTAGGAAGGAAGCACCCCCTGACTTGGAACCTCCAAACTGGATCTGGATCTTGACATTGGAAGCCCTCATCTTTCTGTTAAATAAAAACGACAGAGTACGCATAAGACAAAAAGACAGTTAGCTAGTCTCAATGGGGTAGATAATGAAAAGCATTATCATTTGCTGAGATGAGAACAAATATGTGAGAAGCTACATAGATAAACAGAAAAACAAATGTCATTGTAAGAATACTTTTAATTTAAGGCATGTTTCCAAAAGTTTTTTTAAGCTTGATAAACCAAAAATGAAATTTTGAAATAAAGAAAAATGTAGAAAACTGCAATCAACATAGGAGATCACACCGGTCGCACACAAATACACATGCACAACAGCACAAGCACAATAACTTTTTTCTTTTCAACACGTTAAACCTCAAGTTCAAAAGCTTATAGACCAAAAACAACAACGAAAATACCATTAATAAGCTTATAGACCAAAAACAACAATGAAAATACCATTAATAATATCATAGGCATGAACGCAAATAGCATCTGAAAAGAATTCAAGGCATTATGAACTGAGGGGCCTAGTTGAATATAACTGCAAACTTATCTATTCTGCAAATTCTTGATTTAATTAAAATTATTTGACCTCTCATGAGTTTGGATGAGTTGTTGAAATAAAAACTGGTACAATACATCCAGAAAAGCATTTAAGCATGTTTTAAATAGCTTAATAGCAGCCAACCAAAAAAAATAGCTTCATAGCAGCTTATACAGAAGAACTGAACATATAAACTTATTACAGATTTATTTTACAGGATAGTTTTTAGAGAGAAAATAAGCTTATAAAAACGTACTATTTGGTAAGTTGATTTTCTATTTTTCAGGATTGTTTTCTGTTTTGTTCTTTTGTTTAGGAGGAATAAATTTCTTCTACAACAACAACAACCAAGCCTTTTCCTGCTAGGTGGGATCTTAATAAATTTCTTCTTTTATATTATAAGAAATCCAGCACAATATATGCTTAGGAACCAAAAATAATCTCATTCAAACAGCTGCATCACAGTTTACACAATAAAAGTACATTACAAACTTCAGGAGGCCATGGTTCACTTGATCCTTATCACAGAGCCACCCACCCTCAACCATAAGAAGAGGGAAAGAGAAACAAGAAATGAAATTAAATTAAATCTATTTTTAAACAATGGAATGGCAAAAATAGGTGCACATGCAAAATATCTAAGAAGAAATACTGGAAAAGTATAAATTTAAGGTCATTGATAAGGCCAATGTGGGAGACTGGTTGTAAGAAGAGAATGCCAGGAATCAGTATAGAAAATGGGAGAAATTAAAATTGACAAGGGAACACGATGCATTCATTGTCATACATTATAATTTTTCTTCCCCTGCTTCCTATTTCCCAAACAAGGCTTAATGTTTCTGCGAAATATAAATAGACACTCCAAAGAAGTAACTGCCAGAATAACCAGAGTATACATTTCTACCACTTAGGTGTCAGAAAAATGTTAAGAATACTAACAGATCTGGCCTACATTACATACCTTTTGCAGTGAGAAGCCGTTAGATTTCTTAGTTATTATTTGATAAAACATAACATAGAAACAAGAAAGCAACTTAAAAAAAATGGAAATCAGTGTTTAACAAATTAAAATGTGCATTTATTACAAAGATCAGATCTGAATAGCTAAGGAGTTTGGAAAGATAAGGAGGTCCACAAACCTCTTTAGCCACAAATACATTTGCCACACCATGCTTAGCTATGAGCAACTGCAACAAAATGTCAACCAAAAGAACCGCGGCATTTTGATGATCCACACAAGCATTTATTTCTCCCTTTGCATGCACTGCTACCCTCAGCATGACCAGAACGGACAATTCCATAATCATATGTTAACTCTGTCAGTGGAGGAATGTGTCTAAGGGCAAAAAATGCAATGTGAAGAAAGGATTGATTATTTTCTCCATATAAGACAGGCTGCCAGAAAACATTAGGGGAGCAACTATGATTCATGAATCTTGACACATTTCCAACATTCTTGGCACTTATAATTAGAGGAGACGTTATAGCATAATCCTCACTAGAGTCAATTGAACTCACTTCTTCCAGTATGCTAGGTTCATAATTCCACTTGAATGGTTTAAAAATACGGCTCGTATCAAAAACATATTCATCATTATCTCCTTCCTTCCCATTCTGACTAACATTGGCTTTATCAATAACTTCTCCCGCATACTCGCAAATAAAAGTACCAGCACGAATAGGATCCAATGATCGAAGACCCCACCCTCTATCCTTTGTTTTGAACACTTCCATGTGGTGCTTCAAACCAGTTTGGGATACTCGATTTTTGCAGTTAGGAAGACACCGACACATAGGGCCACATTCATAAATCAATTGCTTCCGACTCACTAGAATACCATTTACAGTATATGGAAAATCACCTTCATTTCTTTGAATGCAAGAGCAGCTCAAATCACCTGGGATGCATGCTTTGTTACAGTTGCAGCCATGTGAAGGCTGCATTAGACCAAATGGTTTCGGATATCTGAGAGAATGGAAATAAGTGAAAAAAGCAGGGCCCTTCTCATTGTCAACATCATTGACAAGTGATACAGCAATACTCTCCACTCCTGTGGAGAGGTCTGCAAGAATAAAGCCACTCCTTGAAGCTAAGTCTGCCTTCCACTTCTGAACCATTTTCCAAACAGCAAAAGCACTGACTTGTCCGGGCAATCTCACAAACTTATACTTAAATATGCCGCCACCAGATTTCCCCCTTTCTATCCAAGATTCTTGGATTTTATATAGACCATCATAGACATAGATTTTCATATTCTTATTCACAGCATCTCTCAAGCCACGGATGACTCTTACTTCATTGTGTCGTTGCGAACTTCTATCCAAAGCAAGATTACCCCTTTGAAGCTTCTGATCAGTCATGTGCTTATCTTTCTTGTTGAAGTGCTCACCCTGACCACTATAAATTAAAATATCATTATCCTCTGCATCATCATCATATACTCCAGATGAAACAATGCTTAAAGCCACAGGTTCCTCCTTAGACTCATCCTTGATTGTCGTGTAGTCAATTCCACCCATTGACTGGCCATGTAAACCTACAAGAACTAATTCCATTCTCAAAAAGAAAATGTCCCCGATCTCAATCCCAGGCACTGCTCCTACTCTCTTGTTTGTGTTCGTTCGAATCCCTTTGTACGTCAAAGCATTGCTCGCTCTTAAATCTGCACGCTTGATTGCATTTGTTGTGTTCAATTCCCTGGCGTCTTCGAGTTGGCAGAGCCTTCTTCTAAGTGAATCAAATGTCATGAGTACAAAATTAACCGATTCACGGTCATCTTTTTGAGCTAGATTAATACCAACCAAAGAGCTTGAATCAATTTGTGACTCTTGAGTTTTCTTATTCCTCTTTTTTTGGGATGATTTGCCGCTTTGCAAATTTGGTGCCGCATGCTTTTGACTATCAGTATCACAGTGACCATTGAGCCCCTCCACCGATGGAAAAGTATCACCATTGGCTCTAGGTGGGGTTTCTTCTTCAACAAGTGGGCTCCTAAAGGACCTTATTGGAGCTGGATTGGGAACACCAGGGCTCCTAAAGGAGCTTATTGGAGCTGGATTGGGAACAACGGGTGGTGCTTGAGGTTCTTGAGCTTCACCAAAGGGTAAAAATGGAGAAAACCCTGATGGGAACTGGACAGAGGGTGAAGCTTGACTAGATTTTGGGAACACAGGTGCCAAACTACGCAAAGGTTTAACATCTATAATCCTTGAGTTATCTACTGAACATGAAGGAGAAGTTGAGTTTTGGCAAAACCCTTCTTCCATTATAAACCCTTTCAATCAAGCAACAGTAAAATCAAGGTTTACAAACTGGAAATTTCTCACCTTTTTTTTCCTGCAATTACGAGGGATCCCAACTCTAACATCTATTTATCAAGTTCACAACTTCACCCAAATTAAAAAAATCTCATCATTTGCAACAGAAAAGCACATCAAATCTCATCTATTGAAGATGCATCTAGAAAAAATGATTTGCATATCAAGTCCAAACCAAAATGACACCAAGCACGAGACTTTGAGAAAATTAGATCGACCCACTAGTTGTAAGAATCTGAATCTAAAAGGAGACCTTTGTGGGAGTGATTGATTGCTTCTACAGAAAGAATAGAAAGATGTGAAAGAGAATGCACGATGGAAATTGGGTCGATGTCAGTTTTTTATTCTCCGAAGATGTTTTAAAAAGTCCCAAAAGGTGTGGGAGTTGCTTTTTATTAATCCCTTCTAATACATCCTCTTTTCTTTTTTTCTTTTAAACTTTTTTTATTCGGAATATCCCTTTTCACATTTCTTATTATTATTTTCGGAAGCCATTTTAAATATGTATGGGAATATTATTTTCAGATATCATTTTAAATTTGTTCCGGAATCTTAATTCCAAAAGTTTAAAATATGTATTCTGAAAATTAATTTTAGAAATGAAAAAAATTCGTAGAATCATAAATGAGTAAATATTTAATTTGGTCCCTAAAATTGTAGGATCGTATCAACTTAATCCCTCACATTATCAATATTTCAAAATGATCCTTGAAATTGCAGAAAGTTAATCAGATTCGTCCCTTCGTTGATATTTGCATGGACTATAATGACATTAAGTTAGTAATATCAGATATGCATTTGAAACTAAGTGAATAGTATCAGGGATGCATTTACTACATTTTATAATTTCAATGATCATTTTGAAATATAGATAATGTGGGGGACTAAATTAATATGACCCTATAATTTCAGGGACCAAAAATTGGATATTTACTCAATCTTAAATATATTCCGGAATCTTAGTTCCGAAAGTATAAAATATGTTCCGAAAATTAATTTTCAGAATGGAAAAAAATTATAGAATCTTAAATATATTTGGGAATCTTATTCCCAGAAGTATAAAATATGTGTTCCAAATTCTCTGTGTTCCAATATCAATTTCAATGAAAAAAAAAATAGTAGAATCTTAAATATGTGTTCCGGAAAGTAAAAAAATTCACAAACAGTAAAAAAAAAAAAAAAAAAAGGCATAAACAGTCAGTATTAAAAAAAGGATGAGTATTTACGGAGAACATTTTTTTAAAAAAAGGGATTGTATTAGAGAAAAGAGGACTCAACTCCCAAAAGGTTTTGTTTCCGGTTAATGTTAAGAAAATATGAGAGGACACCCATTAGGTGGGCCGTGGAATGCTATCTCGATCCAGCCAATCGCACTTTAGGTGGACTGGCCTACTAGCTCGTCAATTTTTATTTTAAAATAAAAGTAATAAAAAAATTTTAAAAAAAAATTGATTTAGTGAAAAATTAAGGAAGTTAGGTCATTTAATTTTTAACCAATGATAAATAGATTAGAAAATGAGCTTAACTACTAATTTAATTTATTTTTTCAAATAAAAAATGTTAATATACCCTCAGATGATAGTTTGTTTTATTAAAAAATATATTGAATTTTGGGTAAACATATAGTTCCAATTTTGAACCAGACTGGGTTAGGTCCAGTTGTGCTAAATAAGTTTAGGTTTAAATTTTGCTAGTTCAATCCACATATTTTATCAAGCTATCTTCTGTGGTTGCTATGTCAATTTAACCCTCAAAGTAGTAGGCTGGTTAAGAAGATAATGAGTGAACGGAACTTGTATTGTTCTAAAAAAGACTTTTAAAAGTATTTGGATGCTTAGATCTTTGGATGATAACAAATGACATCCTACAACCTATTTAAATGTTTTTCACTTTCTTAACTGTTGGTGGATATCAATTTAATCCAAAGGTGGAAGATAATTGTCCAGAACCTTCTTAAAAAATATCTAGATATTTAGAATGATCATAGACTTCTCTAGAACTCTCTACACTAGTCTTGAGTCTATGTACACATATCTAAAAAGCAAAGGAATTATAAAAAAAATTACAAAAAGAGATTTTGCCAAAATATTGAAATTATCTAAACTTTCAATTTACTTATATTATGATTATGATAAGGGTATATAGATTATTTTATATATTTATATTTTTTAATTTTTTTTATAAAAATTAATAATATAAACTAATATTTTGATTTTCTTTTTCTCTTCAAGGAAATATTAAGATAAAAAAAATTCCCTTCTTCTTTATTTTTTGCATTATCTTTCTTTTCATTTTTTGTTCTCATTCAAACAATGAGTTAAATATTTATTCATGGTTGGTTGAGCACCCCAAAAAAAAAAAGATTTCCTTATTTTTGTTAGTCTTTGACTAAGGTGAGACTAACCTTGGTCGACCTAACATAGTGGTTAATTGAAACAAAATTTTATAAATAATTATGAACCTGTCTGGCACGTCCATTCTACGAGCTTATAACGGATAGCTTATAGCGGATGAAAAAATAGTTCCGTTTGGCAAGCGCCTCTGTCACTAGCATATAACATTTTTTCACGAGCTTATAGCGTTTTTTCCAAGTAGCGTTTGAGCTTATAGCTTATAGCGTTTCATTTTTCTTTCTACTTTTATCCTTATTATCTTCATTTAATTCTACCTTTATCTTCTTCTCTTTCTTTTATGTAAAATCATTAATGAAGATGTCCTTTTACGTCATTTTATATTTTTCAGCTAGTTCAACCGCTAGTTTTACCAAACACTTACACAGAAAATAAGCTACCTTATTCGCTATCCGCTATCAGCTACCTCATCCGCTATCCGCTATAAGCTATCCGCTAGCTTATCCGCTAACAGCTAGTTTTACCATTACATGTTTCTTACATAAAATGACAAATTCTATTTCTTTCATCCAATTTCATTTTGCCTAATAAGGAAGTAAAATAAGCCAAACGAATGCAAAAGAGGAAAAAACCTCTTTAAGCTAGATGACCATCGATTTGAAATGAAAAACGCTCAGCCCAAATATGCGAGAAATTAATGTATATTCTTAGGCATAACAAAAAAAAATATTATTAATTTAAAGTTAATTGTCTACAATTTATGCAAATTTATGTAAAATTAATGATAAGTGCATCTTTTCAAGCACGCATAAAATGACTATGATTAGATGTAGAGAAAGCTCACTTAAAATGTTTTGTAAATTGTCAACACGGGTTAGCATATCCGATCAAGTATTCTGCTCACATTTATTGTGATTAGGGTTTGATTCTCAGATTGTCCCACAGGTAAGTTGTGAGACTAACCTTTAAACTTAGGATGATATTAGATAAAATCCTCCCCAAAATGTCAAACTCCAAGGATTTGAACCAGTGTTGGGTGCTTTTCTATATATGCTTACACAATTTGATGATGCTAAGCTAAATAAGTTTCTCTAATGAGTGAAGGATGAGAATTGCGAGGTTAGGAGCCTGTTTGGCAAGTCCCGTCCGCTAGCTTATAACGGATAGCTTATAGCGGATGAGTTAGTAGCCCTGTTTGTTTAGTGTTTTTGTAATTAGCGATTAGCGTTTTTTTACGAGCTTATAGCGTTTTTTCAGACGCTACTTGAAGTAGCGTTTGAGCTTATAGCGTTTCATTTTTTTTCTCTTTTTTACCTTTATTATTTTATTTTAATTCCACTTTAACCCTCTTAAATTATAATAAAATATTCTAATCTTTCATATTCCAATTCAACCTCCCGTCTCTCCAATTCATCGTCCCTCTCTCTGCCACCGTCGTGACGGTGCATCACTGTGCTTATCTCCGATGTGCCGGCGTGCCCGTGCACCACCGTCCCTCTCTCCACACGCCGCTGTCACTGTTCATCTCATTCGTTCCTCTGCGTCTGTCACTGTTCATCTCATTCATTCCTCTGCGTCAGGTAATTTTTGCTATGCAGTTTTCTTTCAATTTTTTGGTCGATTTTCTGGTCTTGGATTGCTTTCATGGTGTGGTCTTGGATTACTATATATGCAGTACTTTTCTTTCATTTTTTTTTATCTTGTTTGTGCTTATGCGTCAGGTAAACATGGCTTACTATAGTTTTGTTGCTTATTTATTATGGTTTGGTTCTCTGTCATGGTGGCTTGGGGTACTCTAACCCATGCTTTGGGGTTGTGCTACTATTGTATTCAATTGCAGAAGGGTGTCAAGGTTCGATTGTGTAAGGTCTTGGTGTTAGTTTAGTGTTGGGCCCCTGTTGCTATTTTTATGTATAATATTTGTGTAAAAGTTGCAGGGGCTCATTTTGTTTGGGGATTATTTAGGTGTACCTTATATTTCTTGTTGAACATTCTTTTTCCTGTTACATGTCAATATATCTTGCACATAGACAAATCAAAGATCCCTGAAAAGAATAGAATATAGTACAATGAATTCCTGCTATATTTGTATATTGTGTGTAAAAAGCTAATTCATTATTTTATTTTGTGTTGGAACATTTATAAGATGGCCTCAAGCAATGATAATATGGAGGGAAACATCAATTTTAAATGGACGGATGAGTATGAAAAGGTTTTTTGTGAGCTTTGTATCAAGTTTATTAGGAAGGATGCACGTGTTTCATTTAAATGGAAGGAGATTAACCAAGAGTATGAAAATGTTTTTAATATGTTTCTTTACTAGTAGGTACATCATGGATATTGAAAGAGTAAAAAAAAGAAGAAAGCATGTGCTTTTTTGGAATACAACATCATGTGCAATTGGTGCACTTGCTACATATTACTATAAATATATTTACAAAGAACCATGTATGATTTCATCTCAAACTGGACAAAAATGGATGAATGAGATAATGAATGGGCACTCTATTAGATGTCTGAATGCCTTTAGAATGGAGCAAAGTTTATTTACACAACTATGTGAAGACTTGCAATCAAAATATGGATTACAAGCAAGTAACAGAATGACGATTGTAGAGAAAGTGGGTATATTTCTATATATACTTGCTAGGGGTGCTTCTAATAGGGATGCTAGAGAGCGGTTTCAACATTTTGGTGAGACAATCAGTAGAGCATTTCATGAAGTTTTGGAAGCCATTAGTGGCAGGAGCAAGGGCTACAGGGGTCGTGCACATGATATCATAAGACCAAAGGATCCAACTTTTCAATTTGTACAACCTCGTATCGCTAATGATGAACAATACATGCCCTATTTCAAGGTAAATAGGAAAATAAACTTTTATTTATTCCATATATTTTATTTGATACCATTATCTAACTTGTTATAACAGGATTGTATTGGATGTATTGATGGCACACACATAGCTGCATGTATTCCGGAGGCACATCAAATGCGTTATAGGTGGAGAAAAGGAATCCCCACCTTTAATGTCATGGCTAGTTGTGATTTTGATATGTGTTTTACATTTTTATCTGTGGGATGGGAGGGATCGGCACATGACGCACGTGTTTTTCTTCATGCAATCAACACACCATCATTAAACTTTCCGAAGCCACCACAAGGTATTGTTATTTATAATTTTTTGTTAATATAAGTTTTTTTTATATTAATAACATGATAATTTTTTTAATAGGTAAATATTATTTGGTGGATAAAGGGTATCCAGATAAAGAAGGATATTTGGTGCCTTATCCTAGGATAAGGTATCATTAGTCTCAATTTGAACAAGAGCCCCCAAGCAATGATCAAGAAGTCTTTAACCGTGCACATTCATCTCTTCGAAGTTGTATTGAAAGATCATTTGGGGTGTTGAAGAATAGATGGAAGATACTTGGTAAAATGCCGCAATTTAGTGTAGAGACAAAAATTGATGTTATAATGGCTGCATTTGCATTACATAATTATATCCGCAACAACTCATAAGATGACATAATGTTTACTATGCTCGAGTAACATCCAAATTATACACCTGAAAATGAATTTTCGGATATCATGGATGGTGACACAGGCGTTGGAAACTTAGAGGATACATCTACTACAATGAAGGAGATTCGCAATAATATTGCTAATTTATTATGGGATGCTAAGCGATAGGTTTATTTTGTTAATTATTTTGGAATAACATGATAACATGTAATTGAAAGGATGTTGCATTTTTATTTTAATGATTATACTATTTTCATTATTTTTATATAATTTAACATTTTTTTATAATAATTATTTCAACATTTATTTGATAATATTATATATATATATATATATATATATATATATATATATATATATATATATATATAAAATATTTTTATATGATAATATAACATGGTAAGATTATCATTCATATAATTTTATTTATTTATATATAATAATGTATCAAAATTTATAATATTAACATACATATATATATATATATATAATTTTTTTAATATATAAACAATATTTATATAAAAAGCTTTATATAAACACATGTCCTTTTATGTCTTTTTATATTTTTCAGCTAGTTCAACCGTTAGTTTTACCAAACACTTCCATACAAAATAAGCTAACTTATCCGCTAACAGCTAATTTTATCGAAGAGACCCTAGGTGACTTTGACCATTGAACGAAAGGAAACAATCTAATAAAGCAAAACAGTGAAACAATACAGTGGCTTTTTGGCTACGAGTACATTAGCATTTTGCAGACCTAGTGACAGGTAAGGATCCCCTGACCCTGGGGACGGAAAAGTCACGTGTTTTTCTTTTTATCACTCTTTTTATTCACTCTTTCTTTCATTATTATTTTCCCATTTTGAAACATCATTCTCTCCCCTTTATAGACACAAAGTCATCATGCCTTTCCTTCCCTAAAGTCTGGGAATCTGTTTCCACCGGAGACCAAGCTTGGAAAGTGGTTATAAAGAGTGAGGGCGATATATAGATGTAATATACTATTTTTAATTTTTTACTAGATTTTGTACATGTGAGATGCATATGCATATTATGTGTGATTATTTTACAATATTGGGTATTTTTAAATGTTGAAAATAACAATTCAAAAGAGCAACAAATAATTATTCGTGTAGTATTTGAAATGAAAAACTACGCATGATTTTTTGTTTGAAACTTCTTAGTTTGAAAACATTGATATAATTAAAAGTTGTGCGATACACAGACATATCATGTGTGATTATTTTACACTGTTTAGTATTTTTAAATGTTTAAAATAATAAATTAAAAGAGCCACAAATAAGTATTTCCGTATTATTTGAAATAAAAAATCATCGCATGATTTTTTTTTTGTTTGAAACTTTTAAATGTGAAAATACTAATATTATTAAAAAAATTAAATTTTATATTGCGGCTACTAAGCATATAAATATGTAAAAGTAACATTAAAAAATAAAGACAATATAGAACTTATGAGAATAACTTAGGAAAATAAACTTATATAAATAATTTATGAAAATAGTTTATGATATTTTCATAAGCTCTTTTTAACTTATTTCAATAAGCTTGTCAAATAAGCTTATGAAAATAAGCTGTTTATAGCTAATTTGAAAAAAAAAAGTTTATTGCATAAATGCTTAATTGAGTTGTTTACCAAACGCGTCTTTAATCTTTGTTATGTGATTCGAACTCTCAAAGTAGTAGGCAAAATAAGTGGCTAAGAAGAGTTTTGAGTCAATGGAACTTGTATTGCTCTAGGGAAGACTTTTACATTTGCTCGTCACTTGGTCAAATGCCCCTAACTTGTAGGAAATAAGTAAAAAATATTTTTGATATTTTTGGGTTGTGTTTTCTATCATCATTGTATTTAATCCTCCTTGAAATAGAACAAATATAACCCTAAGGGGTCTTGTAAGAACCAATCGTCGTCGGATTCATCCCTAACGTTACAATTGTCAAGCTCCCATTCTTGTCTTTGTTCATTTCATTGCACCAATCTTCACCCTTACCCTTTTCTTCTTTTGCCATGCTTTTTGACAATACAAAATAATGCACCTTTAAGTTGCGCTCGGATTCTCGACGTGGGAGCCTCAAGGTCAAGCTAGGCTGCTCTTTCTGAGGTGTGGGTGTCGTCAATGTAGTGCTAGGAGTGGGGAGCGTCGCAAGCGAAAACAAGTCCATGATCGAACAAAAAAATGAGGGGGGGTTTCTGTTGGGTGAACGAAAAAAGAGGTCCACGAACCGAACAAAAAAAAATTGTTGTTAGGCGTTTAGTAAGCGGTCAAATTTTAAAAATCGAATCCAGTTCATCGGTTTATCCGGTTCAAACAATTTTTTCCCGATTATTTAGAACTACTGATTTTTCTAAATGAGTTGAACCATAGACACGACGATTTCCGGTTGAACCAGTCGATCCAATTCGGTTTTCAAAACATTGGTTACATCCTACCACCTATTTATATGTCTTCCACCTCCTTAATGACCAGTGGAGATCAATTTAATCCAACTATGGAGGATGGTTCTCCAGAACCTTCTCTAAGAAAATCCAAATATTTAGAATGATCATAGACTTCTCTAGAACTCTCTACACTAGTCTAGAGGAGTCTATACATATCTAAAAGACAAAGGAATTATATAAAAAATTACAAAAAAAGAGATTCTTTTAAGCCAAAATAATATGCAAAAGCATCACTAAAAGTCATCCCAACTAGGTTGACACCACAACCTTCAACAATCATTTGCAGCATACTATCAATTAATTAAAAAATAATGTGAGACTAACCGTGGGTTGATATAGTGGTTAATTGAAACAAAATTTTATAAATAATTATATTGCAAAGGAAAATATTGAATCGTTTATATATATATATATATTACATAAGATGACAAATGATATTTCTTTCATATATATTTATAATGTTAGCCCCAATTTCAATTTGCCTAATGAGGAAGTAAAGCAAGCCAAATGAGCGCAAAAGATGAAAAAACCTCTTTGAGTTGGACGAACATCAATTTGAAATGAAAAACACTCTACCCAGATATATGAGAAATTAATGCATATTCTTAAGCATAACAAAAAATATATTCATATTTATGTTACCACCACTAGGAATATTTTGTATCTCTTTGTGAGAGATGATGTGGAAAACATATTGTAAGTATCCTTGATATCATAGAATATTTTTTAGAGTTTGTTCCGTGACATTTTTCCTTAGTAGTGGAAGGTTTTCCATGTATGATCTTTTCCTGATTTCTACATTATTAATGGTGTTTTTTGTGGCAGATGAGGCAATTTGGATAACACCCTTATTAGCTCCTGGTATATTCATTTATATATGCTCTGACTTTTGAATTTGCTTACAATGTACTTTGACAAATTCTGTTTAATTTCATCTTTCTTTTTTACTGTTAACATATATCTCTATGTTTTGCAGGCTAGCTGGTGGCATAGACAGTCACTGCCATAACTTGAGCCGTAAGTTATCTGGTGATTATTTCTTGTGTGGGTCTTATTTTTTAAGAACCAAGAAAAGCTGAGTGTTTACTTTGACAGGAGCAACAGTTCGACAAAAAACGAAGTTTCCATTATTGTAGGCTCATTGAAGTGCAATAGGGTCAGAGAATTTTCAGTTAAGAATGTGTCTCATTGAGAAATTTATGCATTCAATTATGGAGTCCAAAAAGCTCATTCCCATGTACAGCATAAAGTTGTGTGTTGATACAGCATAAAGTTGTGTGGGTGTTAATCTACTGAACATTGACTGCAAATACTGTATGAACATAATGTCGACCATCAAGCCATGCTAGAGATCCAAAATTGTATCCATCACGGGCCTCCTTGCCATAGAATGAGACTTTGTAGGACATTCTTTGAACACCCTTAGAAAACACAAGTTTATTGGGGGTGACCTTGACAACCAATCCCTCGGGGTTACGCACCTTTGCAGTATATGTGGCATTAAGGGGTCCCACATTGGTAACTGTTCTTGTGATTACTTTTGCTTTCTGTTGTCTCTTGAGTGTTTTTATAGAGATTGATGGGTAATTGATGTTGGAGATAAGATCTTCAGAGGACTTCCTTGGGCAATTGGCATTAGTCTTAGACATTGACCCTATGTTTTTCTTTGAATAGCCATAATAACAAAGGAATCTGATATAGTCTTCCACATTTGAGTCAAAGACTAAACCAGGGTTGAGAGCTCTGAGTGGATTAATTTCCCCAACTCCCATTTCATGTGGGTTGGCAAAGTAGTTTGAGCTGTTGGTCAGAGGCCTCCTCATGTTATTGTAGGTAGTAGCTGAAGAATTGAAGTAGAAAACAACAGCTTAAGTATCCTTAAAAGAAGGAAAAAGATATTTGCATACCAATTTTTGCGCACCACTTTTACATCAGCAATCAGTGTGCAAATAATTGATGATTAGCTTGTATTTTGTGGTGATTGAAGATGGTAATAGATTACCACTATCTGGTGATCGGTGTATTATGTAGTGTGTGTATATTATATGGAGATCAATGTGTATTATGTAGATGTGTGTATATTATATGGAGATCAATGTGCCTTATGTAGAGATTGGTATAAAAGTGGTATGCAAATTTTGGTGTGAGAATAGAAAAACTTTGAAAAGAATTCAAAAGGATGTTGGTCTAGAACCTGTTGTCATTAATGCTGATTTGATCATTGAAGGACTCCACCTTCCATGTATTGATTTAATGAATGCTGCAGCACCTGTCACATGTGGGCAAGCCATAGAAGTGCCAGATCTTATGCCAAACAGAGAAGGTTTTTTCCCAATTGGAACACTTCCCGGTTCATCACTTTTGGGAATCATGGCAGCTAAAATGCCAATGCCTGGAGCCATGACATCCGGCTGGACAAACAGATTTGCCATAATGTGAAAGAAACACCGAGTGCATTGTTCTCAAGATGCTTATGTAATTCTGTGTTCATGGATGAAATGAACTGCATATAGGAACATAGAGAGAAAAATACCTTGAGAATGTTTTCTGTAAGGCCTGAAGGACCTCTGGATGAGAAAGATGCAACAATAGGAGAAGGCCTATATCTATTAACTTCTGTTGTTGGAAGAATTGTTGCTGTTGAGCTCCTGCCATGGATGCATGATAGACTGAGCATAAAGCTAGCATGTTATCTTTTAACTTCTTTCAATCAACATGCAATAAAGAATATATACATTTATTTATTTATTTATTTTTGTATAGCATGCATTTACATTAACTGCATACTACTATCTGCCCATCTAGTTTGCACATATAACATGGGAAAATCTACTTTAGATCACTAATCAACATATGTCAAGTTTGATAATGCTTACTTGGTAGAGTTTATGTACTCAAGGATCTGATACCCTTCAAGATTGCCAACCTGTGAGAAGGGAAATACACCTGCATCAAAGGAAGCATCTCTGTTGTCCTGGGCTACGAGTATCATCCCCATGGCTCTTGCATCCTGTAAAAGTAGCTTCTTGATTCGCCTTGAAACAGTTGGATCATCATTAATACAAACAACAATTTTGCCTGCAATCTTGTTGTAATCTAGCGATCCAGGATAACAGTTCCTGCATTTCAGCCAAAGTTTAACATACTTTGTTATTGGACGCTTTAATGCCTTATAGCTGCTGCTAACTAGTATTATTGCTCCTAATATATAATGTGTACAACCATTGCTTCAGTATTGCTTGTATTAATGCTATGGCCTACTGGTATAATGTACTAGTAAAATATACCAACAGTAACAGCCGTATTATATTTTGAATATATCTACTTTGAGTTGACCGAATGAATTCTATTTTATAAGATCTTGGCCAAAGAAAATGACCATAAAATATGTGAGACATGAAATGACATGTAGAACTTTCAGTTAGTTAGGTACCTAGCTTCTGATGTTGGGGCGAATTTGGCAGCAACTTCCTCCCCAAAGACAAGAGGATACTCCTTTGAACGTGTAAGGTTTGAGAAGTTAATGCCCGTACCCTGACAGCATAAACAAAAGGAAAAATAATGTTTTTGGTACATAAAGAAGAAATCATGCTAAGAAATCTACCATACTGTATTTGGCCTGGAAGCATAGATCAAGAAACCTACTTGGAAAGTTTTCCCATTTCCAAGGACAATAGTTGATTGGAAGTTCCTATCAATATTAGAAGCTGCAACTGTAAATATCCATGGTGCTGTGTTCACAACTGTGTAAGGATCAGGACCATCATTCCCAGCTGAGCATACCACCATGACCCCGGTTTGTTCTGCATGAAATGCTCCAATGGCTATGGGATCACTTAAAAAATCTGATTGGAATAGTGAGCTAAGTCCAATAGAGATTGAGATTATGTCTACTCCATCCCTAATAGCATCATCAATAGCCTTCAGTATGGTGGCACCGGAGCAGCCGTCTTCTGAGCATGCTTTGTAGGCAGCAAGCCTAGTAGAAGGTGAACCACCTCTTGCTGTTCCTTGTGCTAAACCATAATAACTAGCATTGTTGACATGAGCACCAGCTGCTATTGATGCAGTGTGAGTCCCATGTCCAACAGAATCCCTTGGGGAACCTTTGGCTCCTTCAATATGAGTCTGGTTGCCACCTGATGTAACTTGGTTATTATAGTATCTTGCACCTATCAATTTTCTGCAGTTGTACTAAGAATTAAAATGTATCATATAATAAATTTGCAAATTTGTCAGTGTCAATATATGATTATTGAAAGGTTTTATAGATATGACCTTTTTCTTAAAACATTTGTAAGAGAAAAGATGATCACCTATTACAATTGGATTTCTTGAAATCATGACCCTCCATGCAAACTCCATTCCATCTTGAAGGAATCTGCCCTATACCCTCATCTCTGAAACTTGGAGACTCTGGCCATATCCCTTGATGAAGAATAGACATAGGCATAACATAATTGAATAATATTCAAACAAATTGTTCACAATATTTTTTTTTAATGAACAAATTGTTCATAATATGTAACATGCAAACTCTACAGTATGGTCTTTATAATTTATGGAGCCTTAAGGATCAGTACCGGATGAAGTTTATGAAGGGTTTTAAGAGTATCAAAGTAAGGAAAGTTATTAAAAAATTGTGACAGCACATGAAGTCTGGGTGCTGATTACATTTAAATATTATGGAATGTTCAATATCACTATTTTCCATCCTAAAACCAATTGGTTTTAAGAGGAGTTGCCCAACAAGTATATAAATCATATCCAAGAATTAAGGCAGGGGATCTGAGGGGATATGAGACTTCCAACAATCATATTATTCTAATTTTAAGATGCTTTATGGTTTTCAAAAAGGCCACTTGTTTTAAAGAGAGTTCGACATAATAGCAATAGGGTATGAAGAGTTGGTTTTCACTCTTACATACTAATCAATAATCATTCAGTTGTAAAAGAGAAAGGGAGGTTTCTGGTGAGTGTCGACCCTAATGTATAAAGTTCCATGTGCCTCGGGATTTCCCAACTCTGTAGGTAGTTTTGCAGCAGGGAATTGATTGGAATGCTTTAAAAGTTTTAAAAATGTGTTATTTCACTTTTAAATTCTAGCCCCTAAATTTTTTTCAGCAGAAAATGTCTAGAAGGTCGTTTGCTAAATGCTAAAATGTAGAATTTGGAAAGGAAGTAACTTATTGCTTTAATTTATTTATGCACTTTTGTAAAGGATGGTGTTAGCCATATTTTAAATTGTAAGTGCAATTGTGGCTGCAATGCAATGTTACGGTTAATATCTCCATAATCATATTAGGCTTGTAATTGCAGTCCCACTCACCTCACTTTTCTGCTATTATTACATTTAACCTAATGTAATCATAACTACAATTTAAAATCATAACTGCTAGTTATTTCTCACTTCACTCTAGCAGTTCTCCCATTCCCCACTTTTTTATTTGTATTTGTTAGGACTGATGATGCGAAATGGTTATACGATATAACTTCAATTACACCTCTACCGTTAGTGAGGTTTGCATTTAAGAGGCCAGTCTCAGGTCCTCTGCTTTATACATAAAAAATACACACTGCTTAAAGGAAACCCATGTGATATAATTAAGGGTTTCTTTGTTTTGTCTCCAATTTTCTGTTTTTATTTTTTATTTTCAGTAATAATTATAAAAATATTATTTTTTTTAATTATGTTTACTGTTTTAGAAATTTTTTACAAAAAGCGTCGGAAACAATATTTTGTTGTTGTTTCCATTGTTTTCTCTACAAATTTTTAAAAAGAGAAAACAACATAAAAACATTACATTTTTATAATTATTAATGAAAATCGAAAATAAAAGCAGAAAACTCTAAACAAAACAAACTGATCCTATTAAAGTAAAGGTTTCAATTGGGATAAAGTGTTTCTTTTTTTTTTTTTGTTTACTTTTTTGATTAATGCATAAAGTGATATTTTAATTGAATAGTTATTGTACTTGTTTTCTCTCAAAAGGAAAAGGATGTGGGTAGCAAATATAACAGCTAGTTGCGGGGCACAATGAGTTGTCATTACATATTAGGAGAATGATAACGGGTGTTATAACACACTCGTTAAGACTTAAGACTTTTTTAAAAAAAAAATTATATGAGAAAATAATGTATTTATTATTCTAAAATATTATATATTTAATATTTTCATAAAAACATGCTATTTTGGATTCCTTAAAAAATGTCACTCTTTAGCAAGATGCTAGTACTATTAAATGTTGATGCTGCAACTATCCATTGGCCTCAACCACAAGGATGTTAGTATGGAAGAGTTATGAATCGCCAAATAAAAACAGTAGTGACTAGTGAGTAGTACACCAAAAAAAAAAAAAACAGTAGTGAATACTAAATAGTGACAAATCAGTTTCAACATAAGACCAATAGCTAGTACTATTAGATGTTGATGCCGCAACTGCCAATTGGCCTCAACCACAAGAATGTTAGTAGGGAAGAGTTATGAATTGCCAAATAAAAACAGTAGTGACTAGTGAGTAGTACACCAAAAAAAACAGTAGTGAATACTGAATAGTAACAAATCAGTTTCAACATGAGACCAACAGCTAGTACTATTAGATGTTGATGCCGCAACTGCCAATTGGCCTCAACCACAAGGATGTTAGTAGGGAAGAGTTATGAATCGCCAAATAAAAACAGTAGTGACTAGTGAGTAGTACACCAAAAAAAAAAACAGTAGTGAATACTGATTAGTGACAAATCAGTTTCAACATGAGACCAACAACCAGTACTATTAGATGTTGATGCCGCAACTGCCAATTGGCCTCAACCACAAGGATGTTAGTAGGGAAGAGTTATGAATTGCCAAATAAAATCAGTAGTGACTAGTGAGTAGTACACCAAAAAAAACAATAGTGAATACTGAACAGTGACAAATCAGTTGCAACATGAGACCAACAAGATGTTTGGGCCCATAACTCCATATCATGTTATTGGTTTCCTCCAACTATGATGAGATGCTTAACTGAAATAATAGATTAAACTAATTTTAATGCTGCCTTTGTGACTCACAGATCACAGTCACGGTAACTTTAACTCTTTAGCAAATAGTATAAGTTCTAATAAAATTTTAGTAATTAATTAGCTAAACTTCTTAACAAAGTAGTTAACATTTATCCAACCTTATTAAGTGAGTTGTCTCATGGGAACTCAATATTTACTTACCCTAAAATATTTAATGATTTTTTGTACAAAAAAGTTTAATGATTTGATTGACAAAAACTATATAATATTACAATGAAATTGATAGTAAAATATGGACTCAAACAATTAGATCATACTCTTGTTTTTTTTTCGGTACAAAGTAGATCATACTCTAGAAAATTTTGAAGTGCAATGCTGGGGTTTAAGAAAGAAATACAGTGTTTTGGGCATTTTTTTTTTGTAGTGTGCTTGCATATAATTGTTGGAGTTTGTGGTGTCAACATAGTTGGGACGACTCTTCTCATTGTGATGTTTTTGCATGCTACTCTTTTTTTTTTTTTTTACTTTTGTTGGATTTTTTTTATATGGATTAAAGTACCTTTGTACTCTTTTTAATATATTTTTTTGCTTATAAAAAAACTAATGTGACATATTGAAGCCAAATCTAGTTGGATTGCTTAATTAATTTTTAATCATAAAATGGTAACAGTTTTTCTTTGGCATAAACTTATCTGCATGAGTAATCCTTTCATCATATGTATAAAGGATTTAATTGTTATACATTTTATTAAAAAAATTATATTATCATATCATTAAAATGTTTAATTCTTATAATAATTATTTTAAAAAGGCATACATAGGATAATTTATGATTATTTGATGGTATAAATAATTTATACTAGCATAAAAGAAACTCTTTAATGTTGGTGTATGTAAAAATTTAGGGGTATTTTGATGAAAAAAGGGAATCTCGTGATATTTTTACACGGGGGGTTGTGTTATATGAACTTGGTGTCTAGGAGTTTAACTTTTGGTTACCTAGGGGTGACAAAATAGGTTGGGTCCGACGGGCCAACCCGTTTAACCCGTCTATTTTGGCGGATTGGGTTGGGGATCTCAACCCACCAACCCGTTTTGACCCGTCCCGCTTAACCCACCAAGAAGGCGAGTCAGAGGCGGGCACCTATTCTAAATATCTATATTTTAATTAGTTTTTTACTATTTTAATAGTTTGGAAGTGGGACGGCGCGGGTTGACCCGTTAACCTGCCAACCCATTTTCGATTTTTATGCCTAATTTCTATTTTTTATGATTGTTTTTAAATTTTTATTTTATTTTTTGACGGATCAACCCACCAACCCATTTTTCTAGTTTTTTGCTTTTGACAGGCTAACCTGCCACTAAATGGAGTGGGTTTGGAGGGTCCAACCCATTTTGTTCAAGTGGGTCAACCCACGTCCACTCCGTTTTAGGCGGGTCGGGCGGGTTGGCCCATTTTTTCCACC
Source organism: Ammopiptanthus mongolicus (assembly GCA_039655645.1). Taxonomy (NCBI): domain Eukaryota; kingdom Viridiplantae; phylum Streptophyta; class Magnoliopsida; order Fabales; family Fabaceae; genus Ammopiptanthus; species Ammopiptanthus mongolicus. The sequence goes on along the minus strand of CM077346.1, from coordinate 23,200,096 downwards.
CCTATGGTTACCTATTGTGGATAGGTGTATATGTAACTGAACTTAGGAAATTGATGTAACATTTTGCCGATGTCTAGCTTTGAGTACATGATAAGGTGGAACTCTTCAATCATTCCTAGAAGATGGGAAGAGTTTTCATTGTGATGCTTTATCTAGACCTTTTTATTAATAAAATTTTCAATTATATCAAAATTAAACTCTATAAAAAATCCTTTAACTTTTCTAAAGTAAAATATGCATTCAGTATTTTACTAAACTTTAGGATAGGGAAAAATATTTTAAATAAAAACACGATTTTGCATATTGGATGATATAAAACTAATAATGACATTAACTAACACTAAACACTCCTATATTCTCGTCCTAAACTTAATAGGTGTTTTGCCTTTCATTTTCTTTAGGGGACATTCATTAGAGAGATTCTTTTTAGTTTTTTAGTAATCCTGATCAGGAAATTTTAAATTTTCATGTTTGATATGTTTTTCTAAAAAATACATTCCCAAGAAACTGTTAATCCCAGGAATATTTTTGACTATATTTCACCCAATAACATTATGACGGGAAGGGGTGAGAATCTTAGTTTCTCAATTCTCATGGACATGAAAAAGTTTTTGTTATTTAAAAATACTATTATGTCCTATTTTCCCATGGACAATAATAATATTATGTTGAAATATATTTTTGTTGATAAAAAAGAACCCCCATGTAAAATCAAGGTCCGAACAGATACTTATTTGCATTTTTTTAAAAAATATATTAATTTTTAATATTTTTATAATGTTTTAAATTTAATTTTGAATTAATCTGTATTCATGAATATTTTTAAAAATAATACTAACATTAACATTATCAAGAAAGATATACACTTAAACCAAACATGAGAATCCCAAATAACATACTTTTAACATTTTCAAAAATCACTATTCTCATAAATCATTATTCCCTAAAAAAGAGACAAAAATCTTTCTAGCAAGGGCACTCTTAATAAAAAGTGCAAGGTATGAATTAGTGACAATAAAATAAAAACTCAGTTAGGATATAGACATATGAAAAAGTAAAAGCAAGTGTCAATTCAGAATTATTGGACTAAGACAATGCCAAATTAAAGAAGAGCTTTCATTGAATTTAACTTACACGAATCTAATTTAATATTTTAATTAGGTTATTTTTTTGGGGTTAAAACAAAATTATGAAAACCAAATAGGACCGGCAGGGTCGGACCGATTGAACCGTGCACCGACCTGCCAAACCGATTTAAATCGGTCAAAAATCTAGGTAGACCACATTGGACCAGCTTAAATCGGATATGACCGATTTTCTAGAAAAAATTAAAATTTTGAAACTAAAAAAAAATGACTTAAATAAGAGTTACAAAATAGTGAGAAACTAAGAATACAGTCACACTCCTCAATCCTAGTAGAGTTAAAAGTAAAAATGGGCAAAGTTATAAACTTTATAATAATATTCTTATATCATATAGATTGTAAATTCAGTTTTTAATTTATTGTTTTAAATTTTAATAATTATAATATTTTATTAGTATTGTATTTTATAACTTATGAGAAAATTTTATGTTATATATCATCCGGTTGAACCCGAATCTTTTTTGATTTACTTTCTAGTCCGGTTTTAACAACAATGGTTTAAACTCAATTTGATTATGACTCTAAAATGATTAGATTAAAATTGGATTAATTTTATATATAAATATAATGTATAAATTTGAAACATTTTATATAATCAAGGCTTAAAAATATAGAAGTTCAAAAAAGGTAGCTATATTTTATAATGTATTTCAAATTAAATGATATCAATATAAATATATTATGATAGATATAAAAAAAATTATTAAATTAAGTAAGAATTATTATTATTTGAACTAATTATAAAAATAAAAGTATGAATTTTAAAATTTAATATAATGTGTGATATGTGTTGAGACTACCAAGACATGACCAAAACCTAATCTAAAAATACATGAGATCTATTTTTCAAAACCCATACTGAAGAGTTATGACAAGGACAACAGATGTTATCCACAAGTTAGTAGGGTGGATCCACTCTTAAACACTCATATTTTTATCTTTAGATTTTGCTAATAAATTATTTTACAGTATTTGTTAAAGAATTTATAATAATATGAGCTTAATTGTTATATATTGATAGTGTAAAATCCTTTTACATAAACATTTGATCATAAATTATCACGTCAGTAAAAAAATGGACTTTTATCTATCTTAAAAGTCATTTATACATTGGTGATACGTTAACAATTTAAAAAAACTTTATACTGGACATAGCAATTAAACTCAAATAATATTTTATTAAAATGTAAATTTTTAAATATTTTAATACATTAAATTCGTCATGAAATACTATTTTTCAATATAACATTTTATATTTCTAACACAAAAATCATTTAATTTCATTTTGTTATCTCTTACCAGTGTCTATGACACCAATGATGATATCACTTGATAATAAATGTTGGTATGTAGGAGTGCCACGACGCTTCATTCCCAAATCTGATTCTAGGAAATTCCAAGATCGCGTTGTATGCAACTGAAGAATTGGATCTGGGAACACTGAAACCACACCATCGCGACCTGTTTGCAAATCACGTAGCAATAGTTACCTCAAAGGGGACAACACCAATATTTTCATAAAATTATTTCATACCCTCGATTTAGAAGTTAATAATGTTTTAATATTCTTAATCTAGTTATACATCTTAATATAAGGTTTTTTTATAAGTAAATATCGAATCTGATCCCTAAAATTATAGGATCGTATTAACTTAGTCCATGTTATCAATATTCCAAAATGATCTCTGGAATTACAGAAAGTTATTAGATTCGTCCATCCGTTGGCGTTGGTATTTGTATGGACTATAATGACATTAAGTTGGTAATATCAGGGATGCATTTGAAATTAAGTGAATAATATCAGAAATGCATTTGCTAACGGATCCAAATGGAGGGACGAACCTGATTAACATTTTGTAATTTCAAATATTATTTTGGAATATTGATAATGTGGGGATTAAGTTGATACGATCTTATAATTTTAGGAATTGGATTGGATTTTTACTCGTTTTTCTATATACCCCTCCCCATATTCACTTAAAAAAAATACCATTAAGTTACTTGTATATATACTTTTCAGAAAATGCAAATTTTGGAAGTAAATTTGACTGATATTTGGAAATGCAAAAAACTTGTACACAAAAATGGTGTGCATAAAATAAAATATAAGAGAAATTAAATCAATTATCATGATTAATGTAAATAATATTTTAAGGGTACTTCTATTGTGTGTCCAGCACACATTAATTTAAGAATAAAAAAAATAAAGAATAAGTTTTAATTGTGGAGCATATTTAGTTTTTCTTTAAAAACTTATTAATTTTTGGATTTCTAAATGTGTCCTATCACACATAATATAAAAGAATAAAGTTAGTCTAAAGTGAACTTCTTTCCAAATGAAATAAGTGTGAGTGTTTTTACCATTAATTTAATAAAGTGTATAGAGATCTCAAACTACTTTATTAAATCAATGGTGAAAACATCTTTACTTACTCACTTTAGAGATAAACACACTTTAGATGAACTTTTTCCAAATAGAAAAACCAATATTTTAAATCAATTTTTGTTGCTAAATTAAAAAAAATGAAAATATTTAAAATTCGTCAAATTATGACTAAATCATTTTTGGTTCGGAACCTATCGTAATTAGGTCTTTGGCTTCCCAGTGGTTTCACCAGGTGTTGCCACAACTTCAATCCTTTGGACCGGTTATGAGACTAATCTCCGGTTCGGCAGCGACGAATGTCCGTTTTTTTACACACAGGGTTGGACTGTCTTCTAACAGGACGACTTTAGGAATCAAACTTGCGTACTTTTCCTTGGGAGAGAGTCACGTTACCAACTCTACCTACACCAGGTTGGTTATTATTGAAACATTTTATACAATATTTATCAATAAAACATATGAATTGTATTATTGTTTAGATACTAACTAACTAGAATGGAGGCCAGGACCGTGACGGGTGACCCCATGCCTCATGATTTCTCTTTAGAAGATTTAAATTTGTTGTCTTTGTGATTAGAACCAAATTAATCACTATGAATAATACAGTTTTATTATCCAACTATGGTTAACTAATAAAAAAAATATAATTTTTTTATTAAAAAAATTAAATACATAACTTTTTAATCTATTAAATATACTAGTTCAAAATTACTCTAATAAAAGCTTTAACATTTTTTATTCCTTAACCATGGATATCTAAAACCGTAAATAATAAAGTAAATTGGCAATGCCTTCAGAACAGAACAGTAGAAAAGTCAAAGAATCATGTATGTTAGGAACTTGGAACAGACAAATGGAAAAAGGAGCTAGCAGACAAGATCAAATACCAGACAGTGCAGAAGCTTCACTCTCCTTAAGCATGGCAGAGAACCCACTAAAGGCGTGACTGAAATGGTGGATTAGAGCTATCCTTTCACTCTCTCTTCTGAGAAAATGAAAGGAAGGGAAAAGAAAATGTTCATTTCATAAGTTAAATTGGTTTGACGAATATATTTAAAAGTCCACGGTGTAAATTAGATGATGATGATAATAATGGTGGTGCTGGTGAAGTGTGTAACCTTGGAATAATTGATGATAACAGCTCCATATGAGCTGATTCAGGTATTTGACCATCTACCTCAATGCTTTTTGGTGCTGAATTTCCCATGTAAACAATATAAGGCTGCAGAAAATAAGAGAAGCTTGGGTGATTCTACCATAACAAAATGAAATTATAAATAAGAAAGAGGGAAAGATATATATATATATATATAGACCTTGGGAATTTGATTTGGAATTGCTGTACTGCAGATAAGAAGAGAAGCTATAAAGAAGAGATGAAGGAGTTGAATAAGGCACTCCATTGGAGATGAGATGAGGTGCTGCTAATGAAGAGAACTGCTCATGCAACCATCCATTTATAGGCTAAGTGAGAGTATTAAATTAATATAAGGAGCTTTAAACATGAAGCATGTGATGTGAGAGCATCTTTGTTGATTCTTTTGCTCCACTTATATGCATTACTACCGTTACTACTGTTTTAGTTTTTTTTCTTCACTCACTCAGCTTTTAACCAGTTCATCCGACTGCTACTCCTACTAGAATAAGTTTACCAATCATTGCTTGTCTAAATCAATAAAAATATTAGAGGAAATTTATCTCCTTTTTTTTTCCCCTTTTGGTATTATATTAAATTAGTTTAATAAAGATTAGGTGCAACAGTGTGAATGGAGAACTGTTGACCAAGCATAGTTTGCGAATTATGACCCCACCGATGAATATATACTTGAGTTGGATGCAGATAGCACCTGTGCCTTTAATATCCTCCTTTCAGAAAAATAATCGCCCATTACACAAGGAAAAGAATGAAAATATTTTGATTTTGGACAATCTCATCGGGGGACGTTGGGAAGAATTTATAAAAAGTTTATTTGGATTTATCTTATCATATATGCATTTAAGTAGGAAGTGCTCGGAAGAGTTTCTGAAAATAGTTACCTTCCTATAAATGTTTTTTTTGCTTATAAACATGTATTTGAAAGAATTCATGAAAATAATTTATGATTTTTTGATAAATCCTTTTAATTTATTTTAATAAACTTGTCAAAAAAAACTTATGGAATAAGCTAAAAAAAACTTATAAAAATATTATACGCTCTCACGTGATAAATGTTTATTGAATAAGTATTTAATCCTGTTGTTTATCTAAATTTACCTTTATTTACTCTAATACTAAATTATTGCATCAGTCAAATATTTCCCTTACATAGAAAAGAATACCCAAAGAGTATTTTTGCAGCAGCCGCTGAAAAACATGCTTTTGTGAGTTTTTAATTCTTTATTCCAAATATTTGTAGGGCAGATATATATATATATATATATAGAGAGAGAGAGAGAGAGAGAGAGAGACTGCATAGTACTATCTGCGTTTGTACAGTTGTGCATATCAGTAAATCAGTTTTTCCTTTTTGTAGATAGAGCTGAGAAATACCTTTGAGCTACAGCTCATTAGTCGGTGAATCAGTTTAATATTGTCAAGTGAGACGTATCATATTTAAGTTTCAGTTACCTGAATTTCAGGGGGGAAAAGAAAGGAAAAGCAAGAATCAAGTTAGCTGCATAGATGCTCTCTTTTTAATTAGAGGGCAATAGATAAATAAATAAATAAATAAAATAAAGCAAATCATATGCTTGAAATGCAAGTAAACTAGTCTCTTTATGTGCACAAAAGCAGAAGTCTCATACCCTTCCATAGCAATGTGCAATTCTCCTCTTTGTTCTCTTTGTTTCCTTTCATTATCTTTCTCTAGTTCCTATTAATTTCTTCGTCTCCACGCGTTTTCAATTCTATTGGTATCTTTTTTGTTATAGATTCTCTATTCTCTATTGGGCTCTTTGGCCCAAGTTATATGTGCAGAGTGCAGCCTTGATAGTGCAGATGCAAATAAAATAACTATAGCATTTAATAATATACATTATTAGTGTAAAAACAATTTATATTATCAACTAATTTTAAATTGTCACATTATTAAAAATGTTTGACTCTTATCATAATTATCTTAAAAATCACACATAAAATGATTTATGATTGATAGACCATATAAAAAACTATGCTGAGAATGTATAAAAATTAAACTCATTCTAAAAGGATTTATAAGATAGATTTTATTATTCTAGTGCACACAATTGATCATTGTCGTACTTAGAGGAGGCACGGTTTGTGTTGCTTAGTAATGAATTTTCCCCCTCCAAAAGGGTGGACAGAGATTTAGATATAAGTTATTGGTTCAGTACTTCTAAAAACACTAACCTGTGAAGTTAGAGCATGAAATAAATTTTAGATATTGTAGCATGACCATTGAATTTTGAACCCGAAGTAATATTTATACTTATCATAGAACAGAATGAAAGAGCCAATCCTCAAGCGAATATAGGCCATCACTCAATTCTCTTACATGGGGATATTCGATGGAACAAGACATAGGCTAATGTTAGATCAAAGCTTAGTTATACTAAATCAATAATAAGGATAGGGCCATTGGCACTCCCAAATTGCCTATTGATACACCTCATTAACCAATCATAACTTTATAAAATAAAAAACTAAAATTATAATTGGTTAATAAGGAGTGTGAATAGATAACTTAAAGTCCTAATAGAATTTTCCCAAAAATAATATTAGACTTTTATATAATCTTTTTACTGTGGCCTAAAACAATTAGTACTAGAGGCACAAAACAAAACTTTTGATCCTTTTGTACAACATAAAAATATCTGGTTGTGCCTCATCCAATTCCAGTGAAAGGGGCGTCTAATCTTATGGTTGCGCTAGATTATTTGAAACATGTGCCTGATCCATCCTTCGCCATCTAACCATCACTATCATTCACAAGATGGGAATGCTATACATAACATGCAGTAATTACACTCATAGGATGATATTCAAGAGAAATTTGAAGCATAGCTCTGATTTCCAAGTAAGTGGTTTGTTAGGGACAATTATTGTGACAATACAGACACCTATGGGTGTAATTGTATTTGGCAACATCAAGTATGATGGCTACACCGACGGTTAATATTCTATAAATTGTATACTTTTGAGCTTTTCACAGTACAGAAAATATTATTCATTGAGTTGAAAAGCAAATACATCCTTTCCTTCATGCTATTTCTTATTTTCTTTCCTTGTTCATTAGACAATATATTAGTTACAATGATGCAAGGAACACCTATTACAGTTGTCCTTACAAACAAAGAAGATAGCAACAGAAAATGGTGGAAAGAAAAAATATATAGACGATTGTGTGTGTACATGTAATTACCAGGAGGTTCAGGTGTAGAATCTCAGGCAGAGAAAAGTAGGTAGTATAGTACCAGAAATGCCTGAAATATTCTTTACTCTGAAATCCCTTCTTCCTCTATTAGGAATGCCTCAGTTAACTTCAGCTTATTTGTACAAAACCAGGCCTGTGGCTTGTGGCATCTGCATTAAAAGTCTTCCTTTTCAGGATGCATCTATCTCAAACGGTTGACTCAGCTTGTTCTTGTTTAACTGCAAGTTGGCTTCTAAGGAAGTCTAGCACTGATATATGCTATAGAAGAAAATAAAATAAAATTAATTCTAGGATATAATATGGAAATATACCAGATAGCCACAACAACAGCAAAAGCCTTTTTCCACTAGGTTGGATCAGCAACATGGATCAAACGAGGTCATTGTGTTCTATGATAAACCATATCTTCTAAAAGGTCATTTAGATCTAAGTCATGTATAATGGTTTCACCTATTGTTTTTCTTGGTTTCCCTCTATCTCTAACTATTGGGCTACCCTCCATCATGTCTACTCTTCTTGTCGAGACTTCAAATGGCCTTCTCCTCACATGACCAAAACACCTAAGGCGAGATTCTGACATCTTGTCCTTAATAGGTGTACCCTTACTTTCTCAATAAAGCATTCATTCTTGATCTTATCTTATCTTATATGTCTATTCATCCAACACAACATCCTCGTCTCTGCAATGTTAAGATATGTGTGGGGGAACAGCAGTAATATTATAAAGTTTTCTTTCTTTGGCTACAATATGTGACAAAGTGCATAAAACAAACCCATTGCTCAAGCCCCCTGGCTTCAGATTTCAGTGTCAGTGATTCCAACAAGCCTATGGCCTGAAATCCATCAGTAGCCAAATTTATATCTCCGAGATTTCTGTCCACAGCAGCAACTTTTGCAAGAGAAATAGCAACATCCAGAACCTGAATGATAAGAAGCAATGATAAAGTTTAATTTCAATATCGAGCAGGCTGCTGGCAAAAACACATGTTCTACAGTGGCAATCTGTATGGATGACCATAAGTCATAACATTGATTCAACTAACTTGAACAGGTAGTTAGAAAAATGAATAGCACCAATAAACATGTAAATAGCCATTCTTAAGCCTGAAATAAACATCTAATGTAAATTCAATAATTTGCAGAAATTTCCCATTGAGGCCAAAGAAAGTAATTCATATATGTCTAAATATCAGTCTCAGCAATCAGACTAATTTATGGTGACTAAATAAAATAACAAGCTCAGAATGCACCAAAGCATGTCAGACAAAGCAGATGGTTTAAGATTTCACAGGATATATTATATAATAGGACATAGAACTACAAGATTATTAATTTAAATCGTGTACCTCTTGAACACATATTGACAAAAGCAGAAGCGATCTCACCGAATCTTCTTTAAGAGAAACCGCGTACACAAGCTAATATGATAGAATCTCCCTCTTCAAGTCAGAGAGAAAGACTCCAAATGAATTAATATTCATCAAATGATTCAATCTTATGAGTTACAATGGCCTCAACGACCTATTTATACATTGTAGCTCGCTAACTCACCATTCACTAAAGCAACTGTCAATATAACTATCCTAACTAATTACAATTCATAGCAATACTTCCCCTTTTGAAAACAACCTTGTCCTCAAGGTTGATGTAAAACTAGTAAAACCAATTACACAAAAATGATCGATAGTTCAAGACTTTAAGCTTTACTGGAAGTTTGGCGATGGCAATGCAAGGTAATGTTTCATACCTAAAGTGGAGTCTATCCGCCTAGCACCTTACTGGATTGCATGATGAATAAAACCACACACAAAAACAAAAAAAGTAACATACAAGTGTTGCATTCCCATAATACACACAATAAAAAACATCTAACAAAGGTATGCCATATCCAGCTTACTCCACACAGAAGATGAATGCCAAAGTGAAAGTCTGAATGACAAGTTGACAACTTCTCAGCTCCATTTTTCAGCATGCATACCATATACCACAATTCCCTTTTGCCCCCATGATATCTATACGAACAGTAGTTATATAAGCTCATCACCTAAAAAGTCATGCCCCCAAAAGATGAAATCTTGTTCTATAATTTCGTCAAACAACGGATGTGCACAGCTAAACACAGTGCAGCGAATAAATTGGAAACCATGCATAGTTGTATACTTGATTCAGAGCTCCATTTTATGAGACCCCATTTGTTGACGTCCCTTTTACAATTTATATTCCCACCATTAATTTTTATAGAACCTACCAACACCTTATCTGCCCTTTTGTTAAGTCCAATTGCGTCTGGATTTTCTGAAATTCCTAAAACTTCTTTAGTGTCTTTCTTACACTCAGTTCTGATACGGAATTTGGCCTAACTCCACCTCAAAACCATGGTCACAAGGGGAGGGTTGCCCAATCCTTATAAGCCCTCACACCAGGCTCATGACATCCGATGTGGGACTCCAAGTTAGGTCCATGAATCCCTCCTTACAACTGAATACCGATAACAAATCTGCCCCCTGAACAACCGGCATCCACGATGGTTCATTCTTCCCCCTTTTTTTTTTCCGGGTTCATTCTTTCCGCCTAGAGTCGGTGCCCAAAGATCGAAACTGCTCTGATAAAAATTGATATGGAATTAGGCTTAACTCCACCTCAAAACCATGGTCATAAGGGGAGGGTTGCCCAATCCTTATAAGCCCTCACACGAGGCTCATGACACCCGATATGGGACTCCAAGTTAGGTCCATGAAGCCCTCCTTGCAACTGAATACCGATAACAAGTTCAAATTCGTGGCTTTCTTCCAAGTTGAAGCTCTGAAGTCTCAATAGATTTTCTCCATGATCTTCAATTCAATCAAGAATATGTGGTTCTTGATCCCCCTTCATCCTCTATTCTACTCCTTTTTCCAAAATCTTTTTCTCCAACAACTCAATTTTCGAATTCTTCATCATCTTTGGTTGCCAGAGAATTTGGCATTTTTCCCTTGGGTATTGTTACCTACACCCCTACAATTGTTATTGCACCAGCATTTAATTATTTTTTTATTACTATCCATACAGGTAAATCCACCATCCCTCAATGCTATTATTATTTTTTTTATTTCGTGTTCTTCCGGCAACAAAATGCCAAAACACAAAAAATATGTACTTCCGATAATTAATTTTCGGAATACACAAAAATTAGTGTTCTGAAATTTTTCAAGTTTTTTGACCTACCAACATTTAGTTTTCGGAATACAAAACAAATTGTGTTCTGACAATTAGTTGCCGGAATACAAAAAAATTGTGTTATGATATTTTTAAAATTTTCTCATCTACCGGCAATTAGGTGCCTGGATACATAAATTTTGTGGTCCAGCAATTAATTGCCGGAATACAAAAAAAACATATATGTATTTTGGCAACTAATTGTAGGAATATATATTTTATGTATTCCGAAAATTAATTGTCGGAACACATTCGGAATGAATTTTTTTGTCTTTTCACTTGTAAAAAAGAAAAAGGGGTGGTGGATATTTAAGTGTAGGGATGTAGATAGCAATACTCTTTCCCATGCCACAGAATTCTACCTTTTTTCTTAGATGAATGATCATGTTCTTTGTTATTAGCAATTTGCTAATAATTGTGAGCTGAAGCCCATGGGACAACCCCTTAGCCCTGTATGTGGCAATTTTTTTAGCCCATTTAAGGGTAAGGTTTTTCGACCCTAACCCACAAAGCTCCCACACCTTAAGTGGGGTTAGTGTGGGGATAGAAGGAAAAAAAAAACAGTGAAGCTTTGAGTGGAGTAAGATTTTTGAATGTCTAGTGTTCTTGTATACTCTATTAGGAGACAATGCACCTTATTGTAAGAACTGATAATAGAAGAAGAAGAGAAATTGAAACTACCCATAATTTGGTTCTGGTATATCTTCAAGTTCACTACAACTCAAAATACTTTTTGTATTTATGATATATAAAAGGTCTGTTTGGATTGGCTTATAAACAGCTTATTTGGGCTTATCTATTAGCATAAACACTTATCAGAATGTTTGAGAGAGCTTATGAAAATAGCTTATGACATTTCCATAAGCTGTTAAAACTCTTTAGGATAGCTTATGAAAATAACTTATAACTTATATGAAAACAGATGGACTATATTTTCTCTTCGATTATAAAAATAACTTATACATGAGCACTTATATGATTAACGTTTATCCGATAAGCACTTAATTGAGTCATTTACTCAAATACGCCAAAAATCTGAAATGTATGTTTATGAAACAAATATCTAGATACCTCAAAATGTCTGTTTGATGCTTTGGGTCATGGATTTGTGTTTTCCCTCGGTTAAAATATTACATATATCTCTCTGCAATAGGACTACAATATGCATTTCAAAAATTTTGACAGATGCTTCCATGGCATGCACATGCGTGGAAAAGTTGAGAGATTTCTCAATTTTTAATTATTATTATTATTATTATTATTATTATTATGAATTTTAATCATTTTGAAAGAAATCAAGCGTAAGCTTTACTCTTTTTGAATAAGTCAAGTTCAAATTTTTAGTTGAGATCGTTTAAATAAAGGAGTCAAGCTCGAACAACCCATTTTTTCATAAGTCAAACTCAAATTTCAAGTATTCGATTCAGTTCATCTCATTTACACCCCCAATATCAAGAGTCTTCGAGTGAGTCCACTCTTCTACCATAAAAGTTTAATGTAATGGAAAAAAGTATGAGAGAAGAAAAAATTAATAAAAAATAAATAAATTTTTAGATTGTTTAGGTTGAAAGAAATAGAAGAGAAAGAAAAATTATTTTTTTTAAAAAACATATTTGCCCTAATAATATATTTGCAAAGTGCAAAACAAGTGGGTAGTATTGTCATTTCATAATTTTGCCCCTCTCTCTTTGTACTCGGGTCATGTTTGAAGAGAAAACTTTTTTTGGAAGGACCCACCAAAAGTTTTCCATCTACACTGATTTCTGTTCTTACCAAACAATGAAAAAGGTCTTTTTCTCTCACACTTCTCTCTTCTCAATTTATCTCTCTTGAAACTCTATTGAAACAAACAAAGCATACCTAAGCGTGTTTGGTGTTGCTATTTGGTGGGAGGGATCAGGTCTTGGTTCCAACTCGGTGTTTGGTGTTTGCTTTTCGAGTCTCAGAAAGCCAACCCTACGATAGGCATGGCTGGGTACGAATGGACCTACGACGTGTTCATCAGCTTCCGAGGTGCAGATACCCGCTTGGGTTTTACTAGAAATCTCTACCGCGCTCTTACTGAACGGGGAAACCATACCTTCATGGATGATGGAGAACAAATCCCAGCAGCACTTCCCAAGGCTATTGGACCATCCAGGATCTCTATCGTGGTGTTCTCTAAGGCCTGTCCTTTTCCTTCATTTTGCTTAGATGAACTTGCCAAGATCTGTCAGTGCTTTGATAAAAAGGATCTGCTAGTTTATCCAGTTTTTTATGACGTAGATCCTTCTGATGTGCGGCGTCAGAGAGGTGGTTATGGCGAAGCATTGGCCAGGCATGAGAAAAGGTTCAAGGATAACAAGGAGTTGGTGCACAGATGGAGGACAGCACTGCATCAAGTAGCTAGTTTGTCCGGATTTCTTTTCAAACAAGGGTATACATTACATTACCACACATCCCCAATCTTTTGCCTTTATTTATTTATTCTTTAATTTTCATTATAAAATTTAATGGGCAGGGATGGATATGAACATGAATTTATTCGAAGCATCATTAAGAAAGTATCTGGCGATATTAATCTTACTCCTTTACAGGTTCCTGATTACCTTGTCTGATTGGAGTCTCGAGTGGCTAAAGTAAACTCTCTTCTGGATGTTGGGTATGATGATGTAGTCCACATGGTAGCGATCTATGGAATTGATAGATTACGTAAAACAACACTTACTTGACAGTTTTCAATTTCAATGCTATCCATTTTGAAGGTTTTTTTATGTTTTCTCGAGCATGTAAGAGTCAATTCAGATAAACATGGCTTAGTACATCTCCAAAAGAAGCTTCTTTATGAGATACTTGGTGGCAAGAATATTAAATTAGTAAATGTGAATAACGGAATCTTAATAGTAAAGTAAAGTCTCCACTAGCAAAGGGTCATTTAGTTCTTGACAATGTTGAAAGAATAAAGCAGTTGCAGGCTTTGTTAGGAGCAACTGATTGGTTTGGTTTTGATAGCAGAGACATTATTACAACTCGGGACAAAAGTTTGTTAGTAACGCATGACATTGAAATAACATACAAGATGGAGGAGTTAAATGAGAAAGAAGCTATTCAATTGCTTAGTTGTAATGTTTTTAAAAATGACAAAGTTAATCCAAGTTTTGTGGACCTTTTAAACCGTGCATTGAGTTATGCTTTTGGACTTCTGTTGACTTTGAAAATAATAGGTTTCAACTTGTGTGGAAAAAGAAGAGCACGAAGTTGGAACCTATTATTTTCAAAGCCAATGGAAGTCCAAAAGCATAACTCAATGCACGGTTTAAAAGGTCCACAAAACTTGGATTAACCTTGTCTTTTTCAAAAGCATTCAAAGTAAGCAATTGAAGAGCTTTTTTCTCATTTAACCCCTTCACCTCATTTGTTCTTTCAATGCCATGCGTTGCTTGCAAACTACTGTCCCGAGTTGTAAAGATGACTCCGCTACCGAAACCAAACCAAACCAAACCAATAAGTTGCTCATACCAAAGCCTGCAACTGCTCTATTTTGTCAACATGGTCAAGAACCAAAAGAACCTTTTGTTAGTGGAGCTGTTGCTTTATTACTGAGATTCCATTATTCACATTTCTTAGTTTAATATACTTGTCACCAAGTATCTCAGAAAGAAGCTTCTCTAGGAGATTTACTAAGCCATATTGATCGGAATTGACTCTCACATCTTTGAGAAAACATAATAAACCTTGAAAGTGGATAGGATTAGAATTGAAAATTGCCCGAGCAAGTGTAGTTTTACAATTCCATAGAAGATATACTTCGGAGGATACTTCATGCTCATCATAGTATCAATCTGTTGATTGAAAAATCTCTCCTAAAAGTCGATGATAGTCTTGTGACATTACATGAATTGATATAGCACATGGCTAGAGAAATTTTTGAACAAGAATGTAACAATTTTAGGACGGCATGTGCTATATCAATCCATGTAATGTCACACAGGGACGGATCCAGGTGTTAGACAATGGGGGCACTTGCCCCCACTAAGTAAAAAAATATAAATATTAAATGTTGAATAATTTTAATTTTGCCCCCATTAAAAAATAAATGTTCCCCGTACTAAAAGATAAATGTTGCTTCCATTGGCTTGCAACCCTACTCTATACTTTTTCATTTTTTTTTTTTGAATAATCAATTATGCAATCGTATAAGATGAATACTAGAATGACTGTTTGATCATATACATAGAAAGAAATGTTTTTTAGTGTTGAAAATGAAAAAATATACAACAATTTCAAAATATGAGAATAATGTCATTATTTTATCACTTATACATTTATATATTATTTATAAAAATATTTATAGTATATGATTTCGCCCCCATTAATCAAAATTTTTGGATCCGTTCCTGATGTCACAAGACCATCATCGACTTTTAGGAGAGATTTTTCAATCAATAGATTGATATTATGATGAGCAAGTATCCTCCGAAGTATATCGTCTATGGAATTGGTGGATTAGTTAAAATTGTACTTGCTCAGGCAGTTTTCAATTTCAATGTTATCCACTTTGAAGGTTTTTTATGTTTTCTCGAGCATGTAAGAGTCAATTCAGATAAACATGGCTTAGTACATCTCCAAAAGAAGCTTCTTTATGAGATACTTGGTGACAAGAATATTAAATTAGTAAATGTGAATAACGGAATCTTAATAGTAAAGTAAAGTCTCCACTAGCAAAGGGTCATTTAGTTCTTGACAATGTTGAAAGAATAAAGCAGTTGCAGGCTTTGTTAGGAGCAACTGATTGGTTTGGTTTTGGTAGCAGAGACATTATTACAACTCGGGACAAAAGTTTGCTAACAACGCATGACATTGAAATAACATACAAGATGGAGGAGTTAAATGAGAAAGAAACTATTCAATTGCTTGGTTGTAATGTTTTTAAAAATGACAAAGCTAATCCAAGTTTTGTGGACTTTTTAAACCGTGCATTGAGTTATGCTTTTGGACTTCCATTGACTTTGAAAATAATAGGTTTCAACTTTGTGTGGAAAAAGAAGAGCACGAAGTTGGAACCTATTATTTTCAAAGCCAATGGAAGTCCAAAAGCATAAATCAATGCACGGTTTAAAAGGTCCACAAAACTTGAATTATCTTTGTCCTTTTCAAAAGCATTCAAAGTAAGCAATTGAAGAGTTTTTTTCTCATTTAACCCCTTCACCTCATATGTTCTTTCAAGGTCATGTGTTGCTAGCAAACTATTGTCCCGAGTTGTAAAGATGACTCCGCTATCGGAACCAAACCAATAAGTTGCTCATACCAAAGCCTACAATTGCTCTATTTTGTCAATATCGTCAAGAACCAAAAGAACCTTTTGTCTGTGGAGCCTTTGCTTTATTACTGAGATTCCATTATTCACATTTCTTAGTTTAATATACTTGTCACCAAGTATCTCAGAAAGAAGCTTCTCTTGGAGATGTACTAAGCCATATTGATCTGAATTGACTCACATCTTTGAGAAAACATAATAAACCTTGAAAGTGGATAGCATTGGAATTGAAAATTGCCCGAGCAAGTGTAGTTTTACCAATTCCATAGAAGATATACTTCGGAGGATACTTCATGCTCATCATAGTATCAGTCTGTTGATTGAAAAATCTCTCCTAAAAGTTGATGATGGTCTTATGACATTACATGAATTGATACAACACATGGCTAGAGAAATTGTTGAACACAAGAATCGAAAGAACCTGGCAAACGTAGTAGGTTATGGAACATTGAAGATGTACTTCAAGTTTTAAAAGAAAATACGGTAAGACTGATAAATCTGCTTTGCTACTCATTTGCTAGTCTTTGTGTTATTTAATTGTGCTACAATATTCTCTATGGTGACAACTCTAAGGGCAGGGTATTGGTTTTGACGGTTGCATCAGTTGTTGAGCCTTTTCTATCCCCTCAACATAGACAAAATATTCCTCAGGTTGCTGCTCATGCATTTCGTACTAACTTTCTTTGATTTTATTATTTATTAAATTCAGTGTTTTTGTTTTGTATTTGTGTTTTAAATTTATATTTTATGTTTTTCAGGGTAGGCCTGAGTTGATTTCTGGTGTTCGAATTGATATTATGGCAGAGAAAACCAATGAAAAATCTAATCCAGGAACAACTTGTTGGCTTGGAGCGCAGCTTTTGTCATTAGTAGGCATTTTCAACTCTTTTAAGTTGTTCCTTATTGTGCAGTCTTCTTTACAATTAATGACCTCATGCTTTGTAATTTTAATTGACCGTTTCAGCTTAATAACATGTTCATCACGGTGAATGTATGTAGTTACGAGACTCATTACTTGATTAGTTTAGTCTAATGTCATTTAATTCCCGACATTGTTTCAGGGTTGTGTATGGAATTTTCTCTTGATTTCTTCTAAATGTTTGACACAGCCATTCATTTTCTTAGAAAGATAATGGTGAACTTTCAGTTGCATCATATTTTTTTCCACAAGAATGGCTGCTTTGCCACTCATTTGCTGGAGGGACACACCTTGTTTAATTGAGCTTCGTATTGTTTTTCTGAATGCAACTGAATAACATCCTGTTCTGGCTGTAACTTTTTCTGAATGATCCAGATTGTGCACCTCATATAGTTTGTGCAGATTTTGCTCACTATTTTTTCAGATTTGCTTAGTGCACTGATTTTAGTGGTTAAAGAAGTGTTGCATTAAATTGAAAGTTTTGGGGGTTTGTCAATGCAACAATATAATCTTATTTTGGGGATAAATTAGCATGGAAAGAATATAATCATAGTTTGAGATGTATCCTGATTGTTTTGTTGAAAGAAAAAAGTTGTCTCTGCTGCAAAGTGCATTCGAAGTCAGAATTTTCAGCATGTGGAGTTGTATTTGCTTTCTTTGGGTTTTTTGTTCCTTCAACTTAAAAGGAGCATCTGGGGTGTAATGCTAGGTTTCATTTGATTGACTTATAATATACTTCTATTCTACCTCTCACTTGTGAACCTAAGGTGCAATCTGTTATGCTCTCCACGCCACTCCCTATACATTTTATAAATTTCTTTGACAAATTCTAATGACCAAATGCTATAGTAAGTTGCTTATATGGAACTTTACCTATATCTTTGATGCAGTGTTGTTCTCTAATCATTCCTCTCCTTTATTTTACTTTGATTATACTCTATATACTTCGCACTTGCATGGGATTTTTTCTATTCTACCTCTATTTGTGTAACATATGTATTAGTTACTCTACCACAATTTTTTTTATTGAAATTAACTCTCTTCTTCCTAGTTGTGTTGTTCTAAATTAAATCTGATTATGATTCATTTTCTGTATAATGTGTTTGGATGGGGTGATTGAAGAGAGTAATGCAAATTTAGAGGGGATTTTTACTATTTCTTGTATGTTTCTTTATGATCATATATGTGTGGTTTACCTGTGCAGAAACAAGGAATGGTGAAGGAAGGAGAAGAATTAGCACTTGTACAAAGTGGCAGCAACCCATATGGAGGTTCCAATCTACTCACAACATCCAGGTCCGAAAACTGTAAACATACAACAATGCATGGAATGGATGCCGGTCCGTTGCGCTCTTAATGCTTCTTAATGCCACTTTGCCGGTTGATGCCGGTCTTGCGTTTTTGGTTGTTTGTCGCTTTAATTTTGGTATGCTTTTTAAATTTATTACAGAGAAACTGTAATAGATGTTACTGAATTTTTGGTGAGAAATTGAATGGAAAATGGTTTCAGGACATCACTTCTCTCATGTGTGCTTTTATGTTCGGGGTGACAAATGGATGGAGTGGATAAATTTTCATTCGGATTATAATAGATGGATTAAAAACAATTCATTATGATCCATTAAAATTTCATTAAAAAAATTCAATCCATACATGATCCATTTAAAAAAATCCATCAAATTCATTCATTAACAATTTTTTTACAGATGGATATCCAATCTATTCATGAAAAATATGTTAAAAAATTAAATATTTTTTATGGCTATTTTCAAATAATATATCTCATCCATCAATAAAAAATAAAATTCAAAATAAATTTTTTTGCCTAATTTTTTTGTGATTAACAATTCATCACAAATTCGCTACAAGAAATGCGAATCGTGGTAGCAAACACCAAAAAATATATTGTTCGGCTTATAATAGCAGCAATTTGATTTAATTTTTGAAGTTATGATTTTTTATCATTTATTTATTTTTTTCATTTTTATCCAATGAATTATTTTTTTGTTTTATGAAATGGTCCAACGGATTTTTGAATAATGATGGATGGATCACAACCATCCATAAAATAAAATAATCCAATCCATCTAGTCCATTGTTATTTTTTTTTTTTTTTTGCAATGAATGGATTGGATGGATTTTTATTTGGATGGACTGGATGAATGATAGACAATTGGATTTTTGTGCCATCCCTATTTTATGTTAATTCTATTTAATATTATATATAACTAGTATAAAAATCATGTTGTGTCCTATAATCTTATATTAAGGGGTGCCCTGATGTTTTAAAACACATTCTGGAAATTAAAGTTGTAGGTTCTCGAAGATTCAATGGAGAGTAGGATTGACAATGCATCCCAATTACAAAGAAAAGAGAGGGGAATGTTTAGGTGAAGCACTAACATTAACCTCATGAAAGATGGAAATGTAAGATTTTAATGAGCAGGGAGGAGAATGAGGGAAAACAGGACAAAAATTGTACTGAATCATACATTTTAAATATTTTTAGTTTTCGATTGATTTTTGTGACATTGCATATCTAATAATGAGGAGGAACCTAGGGTTACTAACCATAGTTTCGAATCCGTAAAAAAACATAGTTTCGAAAAGAATAAATAAGAGCAAGGCGTTTTATTGATAGCATCGCTATCGTGATGAATAATGATTTATAAATGTATGAGTATTCGAATATTTTGAATGAGTTAGTGAGATCAGTTACATAATAATAATATATTAGGAGGTGAGGGTGAAATATATTATAAATGAGAAAGAGTTTTCCTTATTCATCAATATTTGCTTTTTTTTTTCTTAGTAATTAATGATTTATTTTTGGTTAAAGTAATAATTTGATCCCTATACTTGACACATATTCTTCATTTAGTCCCTCTACATAAAATTTTTGGAAATGAGTCCCTATATGTGTAAACGTTAGCAAATTCGGTCCCTACATATGCAAACGTTAGCAAATTCGTCCCTGCCGTCAGCAAATTGGTTCTTATACGTGACATAAATTTTTGATTTGGTCCCTAAACCTGAAAAAAAAAAATTAAATTGGTCCCTATATGTGTAATCAATAATAATTTTTGTCCTTATTGTCTGCCAAAGAGCCCAAATCTAACTAAAGATTCTTTTCGTATTGATTATTTTTTATATATTATATCAATCTATTTCTTCTATTGAGAGTCAACTTGGATCATTTCAGAATATAAAACCATTTACGGACCAAATGATACAATTTTTACTCTCAATAGAAGAAATAGATTGATATATATAAAAAATATTCAATACGAAAAGAATCTTTAGTTAGGTTTGAGCTCCTTGGTAGACGGCAAGGACTAAATTATTATCGATTGCATATATAAGAATCGATTTAATTGTTTTTTCAGGTTTAGGGACCAAATCAAAAATTTATGTCATGTATAAGGACCAATTTGCTAATAGCAGGGACGACTTTGCTAACGTTTATACATTTAGGGACCAAATTTGCTAACTTTTACACATGTAGGGATTCATTTCTAAAAATTTTATGTATAAGGACTAAATGAAGAATCAGTGCCACGTATAGGGCCAAATTATTACTTTAACCTTTATTTTTTTTACAAAATTGTATAATTTTTAAATTTGTTACATTATTTTTAAACTTTTATTATTTAAAAATTGATTGATATTTATTTGCTACATTTTAGATTGAAATATCAATTTTTTAAATAAATATTTAAAAATGAAATTTTATAATTAAAGATTATTATTGTTTTATTCAAACATAGAATTTGAAATATAAGATATTTGAATTATTCTATTCGAATAAAATATTTTCAAAATAAAAGGAATTCAATTAAAGCAATTCAAGAGTAAGTCTTGAGTAGGCAAATACCCAAAACCTCATCTTTAGACACAACCAATGATAAGCTGACAACACACCAAAATTTAATATATTTATTTTAAGAAAAATAAATAAAACCATTTCCTCTCCCCCATCTTCTTCTCTCATTCCTAGGGTGTACAAAGGTCGGGTTGAGTCGGATCGGATTTGACCAAACCCATCACCCGAACCAATCAATATTTCAGGGGCTTTGATCGGGTCGGATTGAAATCAGATACCAGGAAAATCCAGGTTGGTTCATCCGGTTGACCCGGACCTACAAACACCCCTACTCATTCCTCTTCAAACTCTTCTTGTTATTCTGCAAATTGAGAAAAATTGACAAACTTGAAACTGCCGCCTTCCCTCTCTCTCTCTCCGATTAAAATAACAGAACTAGTTGAATTCAAACATTCAATTGAGTAAACAAAACTTGCACGGTGAAAAAACATACAAAACCCATTAATTCAAAGATCCAATTGCTGGAATTGGGTAGGGTTCGTGAGAAACACAGGTCCCATTAATTCAAAGATTCACAGGAATAAAATGCCATGACACATAATTAAAAATTTAAAACAATAAAACAAAAACATAAAAAATAACAACTCTTCTTATGTGGAATTTGACATTGCATTTTAAGATCAGGAAGGAATGTATGAGTAATTTCTCATTTTCTCTGGTTCACTGTCTATTTTCGATCCCCAATTTCCAACAACTCTCACCACCCTAACCATTGGGCCTCCGGTCACCAACCGCCTTCACCCTGACCCATTCACTCTCGCGACGAGACGACAACAACGTGACGTTCTTCAATTCATCCACCATCCACTATCCACTGGCGACTGAGTGCAGTGATTTTTGCTGCGAGAGGTAGATTATGTTTCCAAGGGCAAGGCAATGGATACGGCTTCATGGACATGTAGTCTTTTTTTGCTCTCGGTTTTGTCTGAACCTCTGGTTAATGGGTCCTTTGTTTTAGAAAAAACCACCGATTTTGAGGGTGCACGAAGGTTGGAGGAAGGAGAAGATGGAATAGAGAGTGAGACAGTTTTGTTATTTTTTTAAATTTTAATTTTAATTTTTTAAATTTTTAGGGATCTGTCAGTTTATCCTTGGTTGTGCCTAAATCTGAATTTTTATAAGATATTTATTCATTCTTTTAATGTAGGATTACCTCTCTTTTTACGTATTATTACGTATAAAAGGTGGGAGAAGAAGAAGAAAGAAGAAGATGAAGGTTGGTGTTGCTATTTGGTGTGGGGGATCAGGTCTTGCTTCCAACTCTGTATTTGGTGTTTGATTTTCGAGTCTCGTCTCAGAAAGGCAACCCTAGGATAGTCATGGGGGCTAGGTACGAATGGACCTACGACGTGTTCATCAGCTTCCAAGGTTTAGATACCCGCTTGGGTTTTACTAGAAATCTCTACCGCGCTCTTACTCAACGGGGATTCCATACCTTCATGGATGATGGAGAACAAATCCCACCGGCACTTCCCAAGGCTATTGAACAATCCAGGATCTCTATCGTTGTGTTCTCTAAGGCCTATCCTTTTTCTTCATTTTGCTTAGATGAACTTGCCAAGATCTGTCAGTGCTTTGATAAAAAGGATCTGCTGGTTTATCCAGTTTTTTATGACGTGGATCCTTCTGATGTGCGGCATCAGAGAGATATTTATGGCGAAGCAATGGCTAGGCATGAGAAAAGGTTCAAGGATAACAAGGAGGTGGTGCACAGATGGAGGAAGGCACTGCATCAAGTAGCTGGTTTGTCCGGATTTCTTTTCAAACAAAGGTATACATTACATTACCACACATCCCCAATCTTTTGCCTTTATATATTTATTTATTTATTTATTTATTTATTCATTCTTTAATTTTCATTATAAAATTTATTGGGCAGGGATGGATTGGAATATGAATTTATTCGAAGCATCATTAAGAAAGTCTATAGCGATATTAATCTTACTCCTTATGTTGTTGATTACCCTGTCGGATTGGAGTCTCGAGTGTGTAAAGTAAACTCTCTTCTGGATGTTGGGTCTAATGATGTAGTCCACATGGTAGGGATCTATGGAATTGGTGGAATAGGTAAAACTACACTTGCTCGGATAGTTTTCAATTTCAATGCTATCCACTTTCAAGGTTTATTATGTTTTCTCGAAGATGTGAGAGTCAATTCACATCAATATGGCTTAGTACATCTCCAAGAGAAGCTTCTTTCTGAGACACTTGGTGACAAGTATATTAAACTAGGAAATGTGAATAACGGAATCTCAGTAATGAAGCAAAGGCTCCACCGACAAAAGGTTCTTTTGGTTCTTGACGATGTTGACAAAATAGAGCAGTTGCAGGCTTTGGTAGGAGCAACTTCTTGGTTCGGTTCTGGTAGCAGAGTCATCATTACAACTCGAGACAGAAGTTTGCTAGCAATGCATGGCATTGAAAGAACATATGAGTTGGAGGAGTTAAATGAGAAAGAAGCTCTTCAATTGCTTACTTTGAATGCTTTTGAAAAAGACAAAGTTAATCCAAGTTTTATGGACCTTTTAAACAGTGCATTGAGTTATGCTTCTGGACTTCCATTAGCTTTGGAAATAATAGGTTCCAACTTGTTTGGAAAAAGAAAAGTACAATGGAAAGTTGCATTAAAACGGTACAAAAGGATTCCCGATAAAGATATCCAAAAGATACTTAAAGTAAGCTTCGATTCCTTGTATGAAGATGAGAAGACAATTTTTCTTGACATTGCCTGTTGCTACGGGGGATATAAATTGGCAGACGTAGAAGATATACTTCACGCTCATCATGGTTTTGATATTAAACTTAAAATTCGTCTGTTGATTGAAAAATCTCTCCTAAAAGTTGATGATGGTCTTGTGACATTACATGAATTGATACAACACATGGCTAGAGAAATTGTTGGACAAGAATCGAAAGAACCTGGCCAACGTAGTAGGTTATGGAACATTGAAGATGTACTTCAAGTTTTAAAAGGAAAGACGGTAAGACTGATATAGATGGTTTGACTTTTCTCTCTAACTTTTATTATCTTTTGTTGAGAGTATCTATATACGCTTGATTTTTAATTTTTATAATATGTTAGTTTGCCTAAATATGCATGTGAAATTCCTAAGGCACACACACATGTATTGTGATTGACTTGTACCTTTGTAATGAAAGGGAACTAGCAAGATTCAAATCCTAAGTCTGGATTTTCCCAAAGATGGAGTACACTCAAAAGGATCTAAAGGTGAAGCAGTAGATTGGGATGGAGAGGCCTTCAAGAAGATGAAAAACCTCAAAACACTTATTATTAGAAATGGATGTTTTTCCAAAGGCCCTACACATCTTCCAGATAGTTTAAGAGTGTTGAAATGGCGGGGATATCCTTCACCATCTTTACCATATGATTTTCGTCCAAATAGACTTTGCATACTAGAGTTGCCTGATAGTTGCTTAAAGCCAAGAAAATCAATCCAGGCAAGTATTTCAGACACACAAACACACACCTTGTATATTAACAAAGTCACTTAAATTCTTATGATTATTTATTTGGCTTTTTTTTCTTTTGGTTGCAGAAGTTTATCTGTCTGACAGTTTTGGATTTTGGCTACAGTGAATGCATAACTCATATACCTGATGTATCTGGCGTCCCAAATGTAGAGAAGTTATCATTTAAACATTGTGAGAATTTAAGTGAAATTCATGAATCAGTTGGATATCTGGATAAACTTAGAATCCTGGATGCTGTTGGTTGCAAGAAGCTTAAATCCTTTCCGCCCATCAGGTTAATGTCTCTAGAGCAACTCTATCTTTCACATTGCTCAATTCTCGAGAATGTTCCAAAAATATTAGGCAAGATGGAAAACATAACAGAGCTTCATATAACGAGCAGTCCCATAAAAGAATTGCCATTTTCAATTCCAAACCTTACTCGGCTTCGAAAATTAGAACTGCAACACTGTGGAAAGGTACGGTTGCCAAGTGGCATCCTCATGTTGTCAGAACTGGATTTGATGCATGTTTCGAGATGTGAAGGGTTGTTGTTGTCCGAACACGACAATGGTGAAGAAATGCTGTCCAAGTCTTCAAACACGGAACATGTTATTCTCTCATGCTGCAATATATCAAATGAATTACTTCCAATATGTCTTACTTGGTTTAACAATGTGAAAGATTTAAACCTATCAGGGAATAGTTTCACTATTCTTCCTGAATGCATCAAAGGATGTCACTTTTTGAGGAACCTTAAGCTGGATGATTGCAGGCTTCTAAAAGAAATTAGAGGGATTCCATATAAATTAGAAACATTTTCTGCAAAAGGATGCATATCCTTGAAAGCCTTAGACCTCACGGTTCTTCCTGCTGGCGCTGAAGAGTTTCACTATCTGAGGGATCTTCATTTGGATGATTGTGTGTATCTTACAGAAATAAGAGGGGTTCGACGAAACTTGGATAATTTCTCTGCAATAAACTGCACCCGTTTGACTTCCTCGTCTAGAAGCATGTTACTGAATCAGGTTCCTCCCCCCCCCCCCCCAATATTTGGCTTAATTTAACATGCACCATGAGTCATTGACTCAGACTCTACATATGATTCTGTTGGTGTTTGGAGTCTGTGGGTTAATATGGTATGTGGATTGAAACATACTTGATGCCACAGAGAAGTGCGTATCGAGCAGAGTGGTGATTTGATGAAGTGATTTGGTATTCCTTACTACTACATGCATAACATTGAAGTACACAAGTCCTATTTATAGGCTTTTATCACCACCACAGTCAATCGCCAATAGGTTTCTAGGCATTTCTGAATTTTACATGGTTTGGTGCTTTATTAACTTCAGCTGCTAGGTTCTTGTTGAATTTCTTTATATTGATTTGCTTTATCTTTACTTCCTATTGATGTCTCGAATTTTCTAGATTAACTGTTAACAGATTCAAAACTTATGACTGACAGGAATCAATAGAGGCTGGGTACAAGATGTTTTGTTGGCCAGGACCAAAGATTCCAGAGTGGTTCACGCACTCCACAAGGGAAGGGTCAATATCGTTCTGGTTTCGTAGCAAATTTCCCATGATTTCTGTGTGTTTTGTTATTGGACTGGTGAACAAGCAACCTGTAACAGTCAAGTTTAGTCCTAGTTTGCTCATCAATGGCAATAAACAGTCCCTTGCCAGTCGGAAAGTTGATGAGTTCAGGATGGAAACAGATCATATATTCTTGTTTGATCTACAGATGCTAAAATTTGATGTTAATGTCAACAAATTTTCACGAAATGAGTGGAATAATGTGGAGGTTTCGTATGATGATCATATCACCAATGACAAGGTCCCAATGAAACTTGTTGCCAAACAAAGTGGAATCCATGTAATTAAACAAACCAGTAGCATGGAGGATATCGAATTCACCAATCCATACTATAGTAGAAAGAGAAAATGTGATTGTCTATTAACTTGTGAATCCCAAGACCGCCTGTTGTTGAAAGAAAACCATAGTTTGGTGGACATTGG
Source organism: Ammopiptanthus mongolicus (assembly GCA_039655645.1). Classification (NCBI taxonomy): domain Eukaryota; kingdom Viridiplantae; phylum Streptophyta; class Magnoliopsida; order Fabales; family Fabaceae; genus Ammopiptanthus; species Ammopiptanthus mongolicus. The sequence continues at coordinate 23,173,409 of CM077346.1, read as the reverse complement.
AGTTTCTGAGACACAATTTATGCTGAAGCAACAACATTTAGCTTTGTCGAACCCAGAGCGGCTTTTATCACTTCCAGCTGAGGAAAATGTGAATTGGGATCCAAAATCAATGGAGGGTCCACATCAAAGAGTAAAGGTAAAAAAATATTTTTGATTCTTTTCTCTTCTACCCCAACAGCCCAATGGCATCTTTTGATCTAGGTAGCTGAGAAAGGATGAGGATTTGCTATCTTATTTTGGTGTATCACATCATGTCCCCAGCAATAAATTTTTGCTACGTAAGTTAAAATTTCATGAAATGTTAAAGAAGTCATGATATCCTATACTAAAATGGGATGGCAGATCCTTAGCCGCTGAGAAAAGGCTTTAGTTTTTTTTGTTGATTCTTTTCTCTTTTACTTCATTCCTTCCTCACTCAAGTGCTCTTGTTTTTTGTTTTTTAGACTACAGAAATTCAACGTCGGAAAGCCCAGACTATGTTGCCATCTTCGCCCCTTCCCACACCGACCCAACCTGCACTTGCTGAGGCAGAAAAAGACGAAACCTCTCAACCAACACCTTCTGTTGAGAGGCCTTGTGAAGATGCTGGAGGAGAAACTACAGAGAGGCTTCCAGAAGATGAAGTTCATCCTACTAAAATGCAAAATGACCCTCCTGTCAAAGAAGGTGGTGGTGGGGGTGGGGGTGATGATGTCAAACTGGAAGTGGTGTACTTTGGTAATCATGAATTTGAAGAGTCTTTTTCCAATGCTGAAGGTTCGGACTCAGATGACATGCAGATTCATGCTGAAGAGTCTGCTTCCAATACAAAACTTTCTGTTAGTAGGAAGCAGACCACATCTTCTGGGGCGAGTTCTGGAGATGCATCTCTAACATCTATTCGAGATTCCATTGATGCCTTGGAGCTATTAATGGTTAAGGACTTATCTGAAGTCTCTTCTGATCATGCCATGCAGTCTAAGCTTGATCACTTCTTGGATCTATTGAGCACATTTAGCCACCCTAAGGCGACAATAGAGGTCAAGGAGGCTCTTGTCGAGTTCAAGACAAAGGCATTTGCATTGTTCAAAGAATTCCAAACTACTGTTGAGTCTGTGAACAACCTGAAGAATTTTGAGAAGCAAAGGGCCAGAATTCTGCAGGAGGCTAGAGAAGGCAAGGATCGGTGGAAGGACATAAAGAACTCAATAAAAAAGGCTTCTTTGTCCATCAAGGCCAAAAATAGTAGGAAGAAGGAGCTAGAGGCAGAAATTGCGACCTTAAGGAAACAACTAGCTATGAAAGAAAGCGACCTTGAACAACTTGTGCTGAATGTTATGAATCAGGAGGCAACCCTCTCAACCTATTTGACAACTCGTGCTTCTCTTGATGAGAAAGCTCGAGGGCTACTAAAAGAATCAGATGATCTAGCCACTGCTAACATTGGAGTGGAGGATGAGGGTGAAGTTGCTGAAATAAAGCAGAGTAGGCTCAAGTCGACCTGGTCTAGTGACCTAACCAGCCAGTTTATCAAGATTAAGAAGATTCTTGCCCATCATGAGTAGGATGTAATCTTTGTTACTGCAATTTCAATGTCAGTAAAAATTCTTACTCCTCTTTTTTCCAATACATACGCTGCTTTAGATACTAACTGTTAATGGCTTGCATTATTAAAAGTCTTCCTTCACATGGAGCATCTATCTAAAATGATTGACTCAGCTTGTTCTTGTTTATCTGCAAGTTGGCTCCTAAGGAAGTCTAGCACTGAGGTGTTATGAAAGAAAAGAAAAGAAAATTAACTCTAGGCTCTAATATAGAAATGTACCAGGTAGCCCACAACAACAGCAAAAGCCTTTTTCCACTAGGTAGGATAGGCTGGATAGCTACATGGATGAAACGAGGTTATTGTGTTCTATCAAAAACAATATCTTCTTTAAGATCATTCAGATCTAAGTCCTCTTCAATGCTTGGCAGGAGTGAAATGGAAGGAATGGATATCTTCGTTATGTTCTGTTTTTTGTATGATGAAATCTTCTACAATGTTAAATAAGGGATTTTGATTGCCATATATGTCTGTGCTACCATGGATTTGCACATTCTTCATTTGATTCTTCACTTTATCAACTTCGGATCTATAGCATGAAGGATATATAAGTATACACATAGCATTGAGTATTTAAGTAAGTCGATGTCCTATATTTGAATGGTTATCAAACAGTGTATTCTTTTTGTATTCGGTTTTTGAAATAACTAAGTGTTGGCTTATCTGTTTGATCATGCTTTAACTGGATTTAACAGTTTTGCTGGGATCAGGCCTTTCCTGTATTGAATCTCAGCTTGATCTGTTCCTCTGTCTTTTATTTTTCTCTTGACGGGGGAGCTTATTTTATTACTGTGCGTGTCTGGTAGAAACACTGCAGTTGTTAGCTTGTACAGGTTTGGGTACATACTTGATTCCCATGGTTCCTTGTACAAGTGGGAAGGATTGTATTCATATCCACTTGTGATAGATAGGTAACCATTCAAATGGAGTCTCTCTTGGATGCCATAACCTTCCCTGAGAAACATGTTTTTTTTAAGCCGAAATACATAGGAACTTTATCTATAACTTCCTTAATTTGTTGATCTGTAAATGTATTTTATGTTTTCTCTTCACTGATAGGTATATTTTTAAAGTGGGCTAACCCATGGGCTGGTCCTAGCCCACTTGGGCCCTAGGAGCTTTTGGTCCTGTGGGCTTTTCGGCCCTAGCCCACATGAATTAGGGTTGAATGGGCTAAAGCTGACCCATTTGACAGTTCTAAAAGTAGTAGAGTTGTATAGAGGATGAAAATGATGATAATGGTGGTGGGGATGTGCACTGTACAGCATGGATATTTATTTGCTCAGTATCTGATTCCTCGTATAAACGTTATTCTACTCATCTTTATGATACTCATTGCAATATGTACACTAGCATCCGTAAAACCGGCAAACAACCTTGCACATCTTATACCATTAAATCACAATATTCTTTGATTTTATTTGTTATATACTGTCAGAACTAGAAATTATAGTATATGTGATTTTTAAAGTAGTCAGGATAAGAGTCAGACCTTTTAATTTATGTGTGAAGTTATGATTGATTGACATTGTAAAAAAATTTTAGATTGTGAGTGCATATAAATTAAATACATGTTCTTTATATATGTTTACATGTATCTATAAAACCTAGTTCAATACCAATTCATTCTTATTTTTAACCTTAAAATCTTAAATTACTTTTCTTATTATTTCAATCATCATTCCAGTTTTTAAAACATTGTTTAAATTATTTTCTAAAACCTCCTTTAAATTACACAAAGCCATATCCTCTGTCTCTGTTGGTGGAAAATAACTTTCAAGGTAAAAATACGGCTAATAAATAATAATTAAAATATAAGTAATAAAGAGTACCAAAAACAAAAAATATAAGTGACAGAATTGGAAGCTAATAATTTTTTAACCGATGTAAGTTTTTTTTTGTACAATAACCAATGTAAGTTTGCTTCTATATCATTGTGTCAAGTTAAAATTTATTGGAAAATAAATAAATAAAACTAATTCTCAAATTTATTTGGATTTGATATTAACTAAACAAAAAAAATATCATAATCGAAGCATTCTTTAACGTAATATAAAGATAAAATTAATTAGAAATTGAATATTCATAAGACATGATATAGTGATAAGTAAATTTGACGTAAGTGATTAAAAAAATAGTAATACCACACAAGCTTGTGAAAGAACACTTATAAAAGAGGGACTACCTCAATACTCAATACCCAAATGAAGATTAATCAGCTTTGTATTACAAAAAAAATCAGCTTTTTATATAATCTGCACGAAAAACATGCAAGTCAAGTTATCACTTCTTACATTGCTTGCATCATTACACACCACAAGTAATTAAGGATGGACACATAAACACAATACGTTTTCAGAGAGCAAAAGGAAAATCAAACGTAAGGGGGACTTCATCATGTGAACTTTCCTTCTCTGTAAGCTTTCATCAATTTGTATAGTTGGCTTTTCCATTTTATGTCATATGATATGATTCACTCTTCACATTTCAAGTTGCTAATTTCTATCTTTCAGTAGCATTGGAAAATAAAAAATGAATATATATATTCCTTTCCTTTCCTTTCCTTTCCTTTCCTTTTTCTTATCCATTCATTGTTCTGATCAATCTCAACTAGTTATATATCAATTTGTTGGTAAAATCCAAGGGAGCCTAATGATTCAATCAATGGATATCATTGTATTCCAAGCTTGTTCTTATGCTAGCTAAGATAATTGCAAATGGATGAAAATCCATATATATACGGCAACCGCCCAAGTTATCTGTATACGGATCCTTATCCTCCCTTTGGTATTATTCAGAATGAATGGATTGGGAATGAAAACAAAAGTGGAGAAAAAGATCGGTGATAGTGATATATTTTAGGATTTAATTTATATGTATTGTTAATGTAAAAAAAAATTTATTACTATCAATTAATCATAAATTATGATATCATTAAAAATATTTGACTCATCATAATTACCTTAAAAGTCGCACAAATGAAAAATTGTGTTTGATTAACAATATAAAAAGCTTTATACTCCCCTTGTATCAAAATAAATCCTTAAAACAACATTTAGTACTTTATTTTACTTTTCACAAATCTTTCATACTCAAGCGAGGTTTGTTGAGATTTTAAAATGGGTTTGTATAGTATTTACAAATTCAGGGGGAAAATGATGCCATTTTGTAGTAATTTTAACTTAACAAAGACGGAGTTCATGTTTTACAAATTTATATACATGTTACATGTTTTAAGTTTTATATATAGGATCAGTCAAAAAAAAGTTTTATGTACAGGACAGGTAGAAGCAATCTCAATAGTCAACACCAAAGAAAAAATTATGTAGCTCTTCATTAAAACTAAGGAGAAATGCAACTAATCAAAAAGTTGATATCTCAAAAAGTTTAAAGACAAAATGAAAATGCTAAACCATATTAAGAATGGCGAAAAACATAATCTGGCTGATTATTGTTGATCTGTGTGGGGCTACCATATCCTGAACAGTTCCTTCATAATTGAAGATTTTCATTTTTTCTTCAGACTTAGGTGCCTTATTTTCACTAGAAAACCATTTTTGGTGGACGCCAATTCAATATATTATAAATAAATAGATTTATACCAAAATCCATGAGTTATTAATGAAGATATAGTTAATTTTCTTTTAAGTGAAAATATCTATTCAATTATTGAAACATATTGGTAGAACTTGGAAACCCTGTTTGCTTACATATATAAAGGAAAAATTGTAGCCTAAAGAAATAGATATCTTGTAGCAATTTTGTTCAAATGGGGAAATAAGAAAGAGACGCGGAGAATGGGAAAATGGCAATTGGAATATATTGTTCTATAAAAGAAATCAATTATTTTGGTCCTCGATGACATCATATCACCACCCCAATCCCCAACTTGGTACAGTGGGATATCTTGATTACGTGTTATGTCCAAAGTAGATAGACATAGAGAGAACATAAAATTGGCTTTGGTGACTTGCCATTACTAAAGGAGCTTGATGATGTAATAGCTGCTTCCAGTTTGGCTCAAACCTAGAAATGCCTGTTTTTTTAATCAACAGGGTAGACATGTTAAACCTTAGTTATGTCCCTGATCAGAGGTCTATTTAGTTAAAAGGTTGAGTCAATGGTATAACTAGGCTAAATGGTTGATTTAGAGAATTTAAATTAAATAATGTTTTTTTGAAGAAAAAAATATATAAAAGAGAACTGTTATTTGATACGAAATTGTGCGAAGAGATTGATTAATATAATATTAAATGTTTTCTATCAATTGTATCCTGAAATAATTCACTTTACATTCATGATAATAATTAATACACTGATGATTAATAAGATTAAATTGATAAAATTATCATTATCTTTTTTTTATTTATTATTTTTTTTAAATTATGTGATTTAATCAAATATGACATATATATATTGGGATGGACCGAACCACCGTCAAATCTATTTACCATTGCGGACAAACCATCTAGTATACTAGTGACATCATAACTTTGGGTGGCAAGTTGAACTGATAATGGGTTGGGTTATGTGGTAAATGAATCTAGTGGATAGGTTGATTTTTGGGTGAGATTGGTTTGATTGAATGAGATTTGAATTTGGTTTTGTGAGGATGAGATGTTGTGAGTTTGATTAGTTTGAGTTTGGGTAATTGGGTGGCTTTAGGGTCGATTCATGACAGTTTTGAGTGATGATTTGAGGCTGATTGTGGGTTGAGCTTTGTGATCAAAGGCTTTAATACTAATTCATGTTCATTATGGGTAGGGAGTTGATAGTAGTAGCTCAATTTTATAATAGGTTTGTAATTGAATTCCAATGAGGTTTTGTGATATTACATGTGATACCATTACATTAACAGCTAGCTAGCTAACATCAGACCCCAAGTGTAACTAATTATAATAACATAAACCTCATTACTCAAGAGAGACCGATATAATTTCTAAAATATGTAATTTTAATCAAGACTAAAAAAGTTAGTATAATTTTCCCTATTGCTCACGAATAATATTAGGATTTATGAATATATCAAAATATAAAGAAAGATAAACTTATCATACACTTCAAATATTATTGTTTCGGTAATAAGTACGGTGCTTTATTTATTAGAGCTTAATTTCTATATACTGATAGTGTATAATTTTTTTACACAGACATCCAATTAAAAATTGTCACGTCTGCATATTTGTTTGACTCTTATCCTAACTACCTTAATAGTCATCCATATCATGATTGATGATTGATTAACAGTATAAAAAACTTTATACTGTCAATGTATAACAATTAAACTCTATTTATTAACACCTTTAAAGGATTTCTTTTAAGAAAATTTTTGAGGGAGAGTGGAAAATTGTTTAATTTTAAAGTCACAGTACCCCAAAACAAAACAAAAACAATAATATTTACAAAAAAATTATTAATAAAAGATTAATAACAAAAAGTAAACCTAAAGACCTTTTTAATTCATATAATTTTCCTACACATTTAATTTATACAATTTTTTAATTTGACTAATTGCTCGCATTATTTAAACTAGAGTAGTAAATAAATAATTCAAGCTTGAACAATTTTTTAAAACAAAAACTAAGTTTCAAGTAGCTCGTTTACCCTTGTATTTGTGAGTGTCGCTCTTACATTTTTATTAAGAGTTTAATTGTTGTATATAGTTAATATAAAATTTTTTATATTGTCATCTAATAAAAAATTATGATATGATTGAATTTTAAGGTAGTTAAAATAAGAATCAAACATTTTTATTGATGTGACAACTTATGATTAATTGACAGTAAAAAAATCTTGAGTTTAATTATTATACACTGATAATGTAAAAATCTTTTACACAGACATCAAATCAAAATTTGCCACGTCAGTAAAAAAATTGACTCTTACTCTAATTACCTTAAAAGTCACTCATACGATGATTGATGATTGGTTGACTATGTAAAAAACTTTGATTATCAGTGCATAACAAATAAACTCAAAAATCTTTACAAAGACAATGTATACTAATTAAATCCTTTTATTATTATATCACATAAAGACTTGCAAAATTTTATGAATGCATAAAAGGAAAATTAAGGCACGCTTTAATTAAAGAGTGTTTAATTGATTAACTAGCAAACAAAGTGTCATAAAATTTTAATAATTACTAATTTTTTAATAAAAAATTTCTCTCTTAATAATTACTACTAACTTCATTAAATTTGATCTCTTAATAAAAACCTCAAAAATTGTTTATTGTCACTCATTTATTTTTATTTATTCATATTTTATTAACTTTTTATTAAAGACATTTAGCAAAAAGTTATTGAACTAAAGTATCAATAAACACAAAAAGAGTAGACACTCTCCCCTTTCATTGCTATATACATAATAAAATAATTTGTCCATTTAAGTCAGCTTAATTGCTTAAGTTGCATGACAAAAATTGTGAGTATACAAATTTAAATCTCACAACACCGTATGTCTCCTTCCTATTCTCTTCTCCATCTCCCTCCGATAGACATCTTATAAACCTCCCCTTAAAATAAAATAAAATAAAATAATCTAATTTAAAAATATAAATAAATGATGAAAATGCCAATTTATTTCTGGTTATCGTTTTATAACCAAGAGAATGATACTTTGTAAATGCTTATTATTGTCGTTATTTTTAAAAAAATCATTATTGCTGGCGTAAATGGAAGAAACGACGTTTATGTTTTTAAAACAATTATAAATGAAATAAAAGTCAATTTATGGTTTTTTTATAAGGGTCATGTTAGCATTCTCCTTTTTATAAAAATATGAATAAATCATCATTTTGATTTCTGAAAGTGTGAAGCGCTGTCAATTTAGTCCCTGAAAGCAATTAAATTACAAAAAAGTCTCTGAATGTTAATTTTCTTAGTAAAATTAGTCCCTAACAGGGACTAACTTGACTAACGAAATAAATATTGAGGGGCTAATTTGACTGATAAAATTAACATTGAGGGACATTTTTATAATTTAATTACTTTCAGGGATTGAATTGATAACGGTTCATACTTTCAGGGATTAAAATGATGATTTACTCGAAAATTATTGACATTATTATTTCATCAATTTTCAATCCTATGCCCCTAGTGTACGTATAGGATAAACTCTACTCTATTAAACAGCCTTCCCAAGTAGGGGTGGCAAATGAATGGATCGTATAAATTTTTATTTGGATTATAATGGATGGATTAAAAACAATTTATTAATCCATATGATCCATTAAAAATTTATTAAAAAAAACCAGTCAATCCATGATCCATTTAAAACATCCACCAAATCCATCCATCAACAATTTTAATATTATTTTAAAAAATTAAATAATTTTTATAACGATTTCCAAATAATATTTCTCATTCATCTACAAAAAAAAATTTAAAATAATTTTTTTGTTTATTTTTTTGTAATTAACAATTTATCGCAAATAAACCTGCCCAAGGAATGCAAATATGGTAGCAAAACATAAAAAAATATACAATTCTACTTATAATATTAACAAATTGATTTAATTTTTGAAGTTATGATTTTTATCATTTTTTTTATTTTTACTCAATGGATTATTTTTTTGTTTTATGAAGTGGTCCAATGGATTTTAGAATAATGGTGGATGAATCAGAATCATCCATAAAATAAAATAATCAAATTCATCCAGTTCATTATTACTTTATTTTTTGCAATGGATGAATTGAATGAATTATCATTTAGATTGACCGGATGAATGATGGAAATTTGAATTTTTTTTTTTTGGGGCCCATCGTCCCAAGTCCCAACTGACCCAATTATTGAAAAATCATCTAATTAAGCCGTTTTTTTTTATAGATAATTAAGAGTCGTGTTAAAATTGTTTTCATCTTTATTTCTTCTCCCACTTTCCATTAATTTTTCTCTTTCTGCCCAGATTACACATATTTCTCTCACTTCACGTGTATTTCTTCTCTCATCCGAGTACTACTATACGAAGTTGAAAAATCACATTTTTTTCAAGATGGGTGGGAATGGAAGGTTATGGGGGATAAACTCGGAGGTGTAAAGGATTGATGGTGAAGAGAAGGGAGGGAGGGGGAGCCGGGGAGGGGGAGAGAGAGATGTAATTTGTGGGGAAGAGAAATTTGTGAAAAGTGAGAGAAGAAATAAAGAGTCTGTTTGATAAAATTAGCTGTTAGCGGATAAGCTAACTGATAACGGATAGTTTATAGCGGATAGCGGATAAGCTAGCTTATTTTCTGTGAAAGTGTTTGGTAAAACTAGCGGTTGAACTAGCTGAAAAATATAAAATGACAAGGACATCTTCATTAATGATTTTACATAAAAGAGAGAAGAGAATAAAGGTAGAATTAAATGAAGATAATAAGTATAAAAGTGGAAAGAAAAATGAAACGCTATAAGTTATAAGCTCAAACGCTACTTCAAGTAGGGTCTGGAAAAAATGCTATAAGCTCGTGAAAAAACGTTATAAGCTCGTGACAGAGACGCTTACCAAACGGGGCTACTTTCTCATCCGCTATAAGCTATCCGCTATAAACTCGTAGGAGTGCCTTGGCAAACAGGCTGAAAGAGTGGGGAGAGTTTAGGATTAGGATTCCCTATGGTACTTTATTTTTATTTTCCCCTCCTTATATTTTTTTGCTATTTTTTGGATAAAACAAATCAAAGGCTGATAGTATGAGAGAAATGAATCAAATGATGATAGATTGCACAATTGTAACAAATGCCTGAGTTTGCTAGCGCAGACAATCCAAATCCTTGAGTTTAATATGAGTTTTAATTAATTATAAGGAATTTGTTTAATTAGCTGATTTTTCAAAAGATTAGATTAGTTGGGTGGAGTTATACCAATAAGGTTCAACATGCTTGATAGATACCCGAGTTTCTTAAACATTTTAAGGTTCGATTCTCACATCGTATAGATAGTTTTTTTTTGAAAAAGACAAAACTTACTTTAATGATCTACATCTTGAAAGTAATTAGTCTTTAATTATTGACAGGAGATACCGTTGTCTGCACCAAAACAAAGTTGGGTTGGGTATTTAATAAGGCTTATCCTGTACAATCGGTGCATAAGATTGATTCTTTGTTAACGGTTATTATGAACGTTAATTTAAAGAAAATCGTTATTATCTTCGTAAATGGTAGAAATGTCATTATAAATTTCTCATTTTTTTTGAAAAAAAATTTTCTTATATTTAAATATTGGAAAATTAACATATCTACCATTTATGCTTTTAAAAATGGTAAATCATTAGTATATTACAGTATTTATTAAAAATATAATAATGAAAGATATGAAGTTTTTTTTTCAAGATATTCTCCGCACTTAAATGCTGGTTATATGATATAAATAAGTTGTTTTCTATTTAAAATAATAAAGTTTGACATTCTTTGTAAACGGTTATTATGAACGTTAATTTTTTTAAAAAAATCATTATTATCATCGTAAATAGTAGAAATGTCATTATAAATTTCTCATTTTTTTGAAAAAACAAATTATTATATTTAAATATGAGAAAATTAACATATCTACCATTTATGCTTTAAAAAGTGGTAAATCGTTATATTACAGTATTTATTAAAAATATAATGATGAAAGAGATGAACTTTTTTTTTCTTCAGATATTCTCCGTGCGCAAATGTTGGTTAAATGATAAATAAGAAGTTGTTTTCTATTTAAAATAATAAAGTTTGGCATTCCCTTTTGTTTCCTAAAGAACCACTTTATAAGGTTCATTTTCGTGTCTTTGGTTCTACATGTTTTGTCCATGATCTTTCTCTAGGACATGATAAGTTGTCTGCCTCAGCTATCAAATGTATTTTCCTTGGGTATTCTTATGTTCAAAAGGAGTAAAGGTGTTATTCTTCACCTAATCATTGTTTTATCTCTATGCTAATGTTACTTTTTCGATGATACACCTTACTTTTATGAACACGTTGAACTAGCCTGCATCTCCCAAGTCTTCTCAATTCCTTATCTAGAGACTTTTATATCAGTTCTTCCACATTCACTTGCTCAGGTCCTAGATCCTCCACAATAGCCTTCTCCATGACCCCTTCCTGTGCTGCCAGAGGCTAACCATGTTTTTGAGGCTGGTGATTCTTCTCCTACTCCAACATCTCTATCGGGCCTACCTAAGTCACATTCTGAATTACCATTTGCACTTCACAAAGGTATCCATTCCACTCATAATCATCATCCCATTTATAATTTTTGAAGTTATCAATGTTTATTAACCCACCATTATGCTTTTAGTTATTCCTTGTTGTTGAAACCACGGCAAGTATACCGGATCGTTGCAAGTAATAAAACAGTGAGAACCAGATATCGTCCACAGGGATCGTGTGACAAATAAAAACACGCACAAATCGATTCTACCTAAAAAGTTGTTTGGGATCAAAGGGAGCTCAGAAGCTTAAAAAAACAAGAATTAGAATTAAAAGGAACAAAACAAGATGAATAAGTTCTTTTTGTATTTTTCTCAAACACTTAAGATGCAAAAAACGGTTTTACTTATAAGAGAAAATATGTTGGAGTTAGAATTCACTAATCCCTTCCTCTCATGCAATGAAATGACAAATAATACAGTTTCATACTTCAATTATGAATATCAATCCACTAAAATACTCAATCCCTAATTCCTTAAATGGAAAGAGCCTAAACCCCCAAATAAAACCCTAATTCCTTAGGTGGCCTAATTAGTGGGTTTGCATTAAGATTAGAGATTCAGAGATAACTAATAAACCAAATTCCATTCCTAGATATAAGGTTTACTAGGTGATTAATTTCATGTCTAGATTCAATAAGAACTTTCCAATTGCAAATCAAATCAAAGATCAAATTATGGATGATCAAGCCACAACAAGCATTAAGCATAGAACTTAAGCACTCATAAGGAAGTAGAAACTACATTAAAATATCAAGTCAAATACATGAGAGTTTAGAAAGAAGCTACATCTAACCCCAACAAAAAGGGATTTAGCTAGACATAATAAAGGAAACTACAAAGAGAAATGAAATGAACAAAGGTGATGCAAACTCCATGAAGATGAGGTTGTTCCAGCAGAGAAGAAGCTCCTATTTCCCCTTTTAGGTCTAGAATTTCGTGCAGCTGCTGGCTCCCCCTCAAAATGGATGATAAATGCTTAAATACCCTGTCAGGAAAATTGGCCAGCGCTGGGCGCTATATTGATGGCGCTAGGCGCCAGTAAGACAGACAGCGTATTTTCACCAAGGATCCAGCGCTGGGCGCCAGAGTCCCTGCGTCCAGCGCCAGTGAGGCAGAGAGCAGATTCTATCAGGGGTCTTCAGCGCTGGGCGCTGTGGTTACTGCGCTGAGCGCTGACCTTCCAGAGAGCATCTTCTTATCAGGGTAACCAGCGCTGGGCGCTGGATCCCCCACGTCCAGCGCTGAACCCCAGTTTCATAACTTCACTTCTGTAGGCTTTTCTTCCTCCCATAAGCTCCAATCTTCTTGAACAAATTTACTTTTCTCTTCAATCTTCCCACCTTTCTTGAATCCTAAAAAGATTAAGGAGAAATAAAAATTAAAAAGCATAAAAATAAACTTAAATTGACTTTAATTACAAGAAATTATCACAAACATAAAGACAACTAACTAAGATTCAAAAGACTCAAAAAGGGACAAAACAGAGACAAAATTCTAGACAAAAAAGAGTAAAAATCACTCAATAAAGACACAATTACTAAAGAATCTAGCGAATTATCACTTGTCATCTATTTATATTCCTAAAATTGTCTAAAAATCACTTGCCCATCCAGGTTGTCGACAGGTTATGATTGATGAGATGGCAACCTTAAATCTAACCATACACGAAGATATTCAAGGTCTGAAGCAACACTTGTCAAGGCATTGTGAGACGAAGGACTTAGGCAAGTTAAATTTTTTTTTTCTTACGACTAAAGTGACTCAATCAAAAGGTGGTATAACTATCTCCCAAAAAAATTATGCTCTTGATATTTCGGAAGAAACTAAGATGCTAGACGGTAAACCACTTGATACTCCTATGGATCCAAATGTTAGGGTGAGCCCTACTCAGATCGTGCCAGATATCGGAAACTAGTGAGGAAATTAAATTATCTCACTATGACAATGCCAAAAATATCATTTATTGTTAGTGTTTTAAACTTAGTTCCTTAATTCGCCATGTGATAGTCATTGGGATGTAGTGCTTCGGATTTTAAGATATGTTACATGTTCTGGGAAAAAAAGGTTGTTATATAAATATAAAGGCCATACAAACATTATTGCTTGTATTGATGCTGATGGGGCTGAATCTTCTAGTGACAAGAGATACGTGGATTTTGTGTTCTTATTGGAGGGACATGGAAAGTCAAGAAGGAAAATGTTATTGTCAAGTCAAGTGTAGAAGCAGAATGTCGAGCCATAACTCTTACTACATGTGAATTGATTTGGTTAAAATAACCCCTTCAAGAGTTAAAGTTTTGCCAAATAGGTCAAATGACATTAATCTGTGATAATCAAGTTGTGTTGCACATTGCTTCTAATATAGCTTTTCATTAACATACCAAGCATATAAAATGAATTGTCACTTCACCTATGGAAAAACTGTTTCAAGATAAATTACCACTCTTTTTGTGAACTCCAATGATCAACTTGCAGATATGTTCACCAAATATGTTCGATGTTTTTGAAGCTATTATATATGTGACAAGCTTGGAGCATTTGAATTATATGCTTAAGCTTAAGGGAGGGTGTTGAAAATAACGATATTTAATTGTCTCATTGATGTACTTATATCACTCTTGTACTTAAGAGTAGGACTATTATTAATTATCTTGTAAATATAAATTTTAATAATTTTTTAGTGTATATAAACATCAAATCTGTTAGACCTTAATTTTGGTGGGTTACAACCAAAAAAAATATCAAATCTGTTAAGTGCGAAATGCTAACCACAAAAGCATTTCTAAGTCCTTCAAGTAGTTTAAAACTTATGCTGCTAGTCAACACAGAATCATCTAAGCCATTGGGAAGCCTTCCACAAAAATTTGTAAGGATTTTCTATTAATTGAGCATAAGCATCGATGGTTTGTCATTTCCTTATTTTTTTTTTAAGAAAAAAAAAAAACTCATTCGATCATGTCTCGATCGGTTTGCTATTACCTTAATTTATATGCATTTTTAGTTTACAAAACATTTTTTGACATAAAAAAAAGTAAAACATAAAATTAATATTTAAAATAAGCATTAATTCTATCCTCTTTAGGAGGGTGGCGTCTAGCATGTAGCCTTAAAACCATGCTACACCGGTGTAGACATTATTTTTTTCATTGTGGGTGATTTTAAACCGTTGGATATAATATTAAATATTCAATGATCCAGATTTAGTGATCCAAACAAGAAAAAACGATGACTTTGACTTGATAATACATGTTGTCAAAAAAATTTAAAATGACACATTTGCCCTTCACCCAAATCACCCCACCGTCACCCATCTATCCATTTGTCGTTGCTGTCTCACCACCGGAACTCTGCGAACTCGCCAGAGCATCATCGGAACTCCGCAAACTCGCCGGAGCACTATCGCGAATAGGCCACTCCCAGCATAAAATTTATACCCTCTTCTCTCTTCTACTTGTAGCAGATGATCAATTATCATTAACTTTTGCATTTAAACCCTCTATCTTCTGGACTAGTTTGGTCTTGATCTCTCATGTTGTCTGCGAGTTAATGGTTGTTCCACATAGTTGGCGATGGCAACGTGGTGATTCACGGTTTAAGGAGGTGGAGATGAAGGAACAAGTTTGGTATCTGAAGGACCAAGCAACAATGGTGGAAAATTGCTAAGATGAGTAGTTTTTATAGGAGCAATAGTTTTATCTAAATCCCCTTAATAATTATAGCAACTGTCCAGAAAATTGCTAAGAGAAATCCAATTCAATTTTGGACTTTGCAAATTGAAGAAAGAAGCCACTCACATCCAAATTGAAAAAGTGAAGCTCCTGGAACACCATGACCCACGTGAAGGATGCCACTAGTTTTTATCTAAATCCTCTTTTATAATAATTATTAAAATAGTTCAGCCAAACCAATTTCTATAAATTTTTGGGGAGATGCTCTGGCTTGGAATCCTGGGTTCAGGAAGGTGGTTTGAGAGTCTGACTTTCATTTTTTCCCGTTTATTGTTCAGTTACACGCATATGGGGTAACGCGGTTTTTGTTATCATTTTCTTATTCGAATTACAAATTCGACTAAGCTGATATGATATGTGAACCATCTGATATGTGAACTCATCTGAGTCTAAAGTGCCTAGATCTAAATCATCTGATATGTGAACTCAGATCTGAATCTAAAGAGGAAAAAACATAAAACCCAGATCTGAACCACCATTTGTGCTTGAAGGCCCTTCAACAGTGTCTGGTTTGGTGCAGCCGTCATGGTCCATATCTGGTTGCTGTTTGGGGATGGGGTGGAAGGGGAGGAGGTTGGCTGAAAGTGGCATAACAATTAATAATTGATTAAATGTGAAAAAAAAATGTTTATATTCATAATACATATTAAATAAATATTTTTTAAGTTATAAACTTCAATTATATCTTTAGTAGTGTAACTCGCTTATCATTATACTCAACTTTTGTAGGGAAAATTTTAGGATGAACGATCTTAACAAGTCACTCATTCTGAGCGAGCCCTCTTTGGCAATGTCTTTTTTTTTTTTCTTTTTTTTTTAATTTTCAGCCTTTCCATTCTCTGCATTATGAAATTCACACCAAACAAATAAAAAGAGACAGGAAACCAGAAACAAAAGTAAAGAAGCTTCTGGGATCTTGGCTCCACTATGGAAGCTCGAGAAAGGAGAGTGGGACGGTGCTCAAAGGAGGTCGAGCAGCGCGACTCGCAATGGTTGCTGGCGAACGTGGCGGAGTTCACGATCGAAAGAACGTCTGGCGGTGGTTTTGTGCAATAGTGGTTGTCTGAGGAGAAGGAGCAGAGGAGCTCGAATCTAGACCGTGTCTGGTTCAGTGTGTGGGAGGTGCGACTAGCATGAATGGTGGCTCCAGTTGATGCGTTTCGGAATGTGTACGGTGGTGGAAGCGTGAGTCGAATCTGGGCAAGGATGCACGTCGCAAATTTCACGGCGGTTCACGGAGGCGTGATGGAGTTTGTGCAGGGTGGTGGCGCGGCTCTATTGTGCTGATGGAAGAGATGAAATGGATGAAGGTGTGTATCTGAAAGAGAGGGGTTGAGTGGTGGCTATGGTTTTGCTGGAGGTCATGGATTTGGGGTGGTGGAAATGGAGGAAAAGAAATTAGGGTGTTGTTGGGTTTAGAACGGGTTTGATGGCCAGGGAATCAAATGAAAACTCATTTCATCAATGTTCAAGATTTCTCTCAGTAATGTGTGTTTTCTTTCTCTTTTGATTATGTTGATGAGCAAAAAACGTAGGCCTCCCTCCCTATTGGTTCTTCTCTGTTATTCTTCAATTAACTTAAAAACAATGTGTATTGAAATTTTAATCGATTCAGGTGGCTATATGTATTGAATTTTTTAATTGATTCTGGTGAATTTGTAATCGATTCAAGGCTGAAGATTAATTTTAAATCAATTCAAATTCCCATCTGAATTAAATCTCACCTCCCCAGCAAGACCCCAACCTCCCTCCTCCTCTATCACCCTCTTCTCTTCTTCACCCCCATTGCCTATGTGCTCGCTTGCATCGCCGCCACATCTCATCCATATTCGATATATGTTGGACACCGTAGTCGATGTTCTGGTACCACTTGTTGCCATCGTCGATGATGGTAGTAAGGTGAAGGGGAGTGGGGGGAGGCCGGGACGGTGTCGGTGGGGGAGTGGGAGGGGGTGCAGGAGAGTGAGGGGGAGTGACAGAGAAGAGGAAGGACTAAAAATTAATTTTTTTTATATAAGAGTTTCTAATGAATTTTCACCGTAAGCGACTTGTTAAGGTTACTCACCTTGAAGCCGCCCTTTTGTTGGTATTTAAAATTCAAACTCCATTAAGCATCCAAAAAAAATTCAAATTCCATCGTTATAGTTATAAACATAATAAGATGATATTTGCTTTACTTTTTTATTTTTATTTTCAGTTAATTTTTTATTATAATTAAAAAATATCACATTATTTTTATTTTATGTTTAGTTTTTAATTTTATAAGGAAAATAGTAAATATTACTCTACAAATATTGAAAATAAAAAAGCATAATAAAAACAATATATTATGTTTTATAATTAAAATTAAATCAAGATATTTCAACCGGAAAAAAACTAACAAAGCATGGCTTAATATTTTTTCTTCGTTCGAGAAGGAAAAGATATCCTCCCCATTTGGTCCCGCTTTTTTCTTAATAATAAAAATAACAATAACACTAACAAGATCCAGCACAACTGATACATAGTTACGTTTCTTAAACATGATGTTAGAGGGTTCAAATTCTCGAAAAAAATTTGTTAAAAAAACAAAACATATTTCAGTAATCTTTATACTTGAAAAAGAATTAATTTCTGATTATTGACTAAAAAATACCATGGGTGCAAAAAAAAAAAAAAAATAACCAACAAGGTCCAATAGACTATAATGGTGTTTCTTAAACACGTTGATCCGGATTTGATTACTAATTATGTTAATGAAAAGGACTTTATTAAAAGATTGTACTTGCTTTGGTATCTTTTCGGCTCGAAACAGATGGAGTTTTCACTATTGATTAGAATGTTTTTGATGTAGACTGAAAAAATAAATAAACAAAGGAACCATAGAGACTCCTCCACTCAACGAAGTGTGAAGTTCAAGTCTTCAAGCGCAGCCTGCATGGTGACCATAATGGTTGAATTGAGCAAAACAAGTACACCCATAAAGTCATGTGTATGTGCATGCCATTTACTGGACCCCACATCTCTCACCATACTCTCCATTCCTTTTTATGTCATTAATATTTTTATTTTTTATATTATGATTTTCTCTCTTTTATGTGAAAATGTTGTTTTCTGTACATATTAAATATAATACTTATATATGACTATTGTTTTTTTTTTTTTAACTGTATATGAGTATTGTTAAGTATTAGGATTTAATTATAATGCACTCAAAATCATTCATATATTGTCATTTTATAAAAAAATATTTGAATTTTATAGGGATTACCTTAATAGTCACACATGAGATAATGTGTGATTAGTTGACTGTGCAAAATTTTATATACCGATAATGTATCATAATTAAACTTTAAATATTATTATATAATATGAGTTTAATTTTGATATAATATCAGTGTGATTTTTTTGCACTGTCAAACGATCACAGATCATGTGATATCTGACTTATAAAGTAGTTATGATAGGAGCCAAATCATTTTTTGTTGATGTGAAATTTAAGATTGATTGACAGTATAAAAAACTTTAGGATTTGGATTCTCTCGACGATGTAGCTGTGTAGCCAAATTTTTTGTAGCCATGGGTATTGCAATCTTTGCAAGTATCTAACTATCCAGATCAATCAATATATGCATCCAATGATGAAAAATTTGATACAGAGATGACGGAAAACTACTGGAGACCATATAAATTCAAAATTTTACACTAAAAGTGCATATCAATTAAATTCATATATTATATATAACATTACAATGAATATATTATATATAAATATAAATATATTATTTTAATATTATATTTTGAGTATTTAAATAATAAAATTCTTTTTTTATGTCTTCTTTTCCTCTCTCATACGTATCTTAATTTCTTCTTCCCATTTATTCTATTATTAATGTATAGTTTATTACTATTTCTCTTGTTCATATTATATGAACTTTATATATATATTCTGTTCATGCTCACGTAGTGACGTTCCAAAAACATTGAAACACCACAAACTTGGTTACATAGTTTATTCCTATTTTCCCTTGATTTCGTCCCAAATCCAATCACCAGCTCAAACTCAGATCGTCTTATCAAGGTGACTCTTTTGCCTCTCTCTTTTTGTTCTCCTTGACCCATTCTCTCAGAATTTACCATTTCTAGTTTTCTACAGCAAAAATAAAGGGGAAAATGCTACAATAAAGGCTGTATTATCTCCATATACGAAAACAGTAAAAACTCCTCAAAAGATCTGTCTTTTTTGTTCTTTTCCGTTTATCATTTTCACACTAGATTTTACTCTCTATTTTGACTCCATTTTATGAACTGTCTCTCATTTTAATAATGATAACAATAATACTTACATAAATTTTATTCTCATAAATTATTTTTGAACTCATATATGTAAGTTATTGGATGAAGTAATAATAATTATATATCATCATAACAAATTCCCATTATTACTTAAAATAAAAATATCAAACTAATAAAAATACTTAATATGTCAAAAGATATTTAATAATTTTTTATCTTCAATTAATTTAGAAGATTTATGAGTATATATAATTATGATAAAATTATACAAACGTTGAGCCTATCTTCTCAACTTCACAAAGAGAGCGATTTTTTATTTTAATATTTTTTTGGTACGTTATAAATTATAGAGTAAAGATTTTTGAACATTAGAAAGGGGATATCATACAGAGCTCTTTTGTTTTTGAGTGTATTTTTGAGATATGTGTATACCTAAAATAATAAAAAATAAGTGAAAAATAAAGATAAATATATACGGTGTCCATATTTTGATGTTCAAATAACAGAAGTCAAATTATAAGTAATGAAAATGAATTATCTCATGTGAATTTTTAAGATGATAAAGTCATGTGACAAAAAAATAGACAAATGCAAAAGCCATATATAACGGATCTTTCTTAAAAATAGTTTAGTTCTCTTTTTGTTTTTTTATTTAAGGGAAAGTTTATAATAAACCTTCTAAGGGAAGGGAAAAATGTAATAGGAAATAGAAAGGAAGTCGAATATATTGTGGGACTTTGAGTCCCCACACTCACAATCATTATATTCCATTGCTATCAAATGAGTTGACCCAATGAAAATAAAATAGTAGAATTCTCTAGTATATTTTTTCTGTGTATCTCTTCACATAATAATATCACATAAAATATTTCATAATTAAAATGTATATATTAAAGAGGGGATCAGGACCATGTACGCCCTCCTCAATCCGTTCCCGATCTCAAGTGAACATAAATCTTATACCCAAAAGGGTGAAAAAAATCTCCTAAACAACCCTAATGTCTGATTTATCATTTCAAATGTGTGTAAGTTTGCTCCCAAAGGAACTAAAGTAATGCTTCCGGCTAGTGCAAACCACACATGCAATTGTAAGCTCATTTTTTTTTATTCAATTGTAACCTTTTGAACTAAGATAGAGAAAGAAAACATTAATCTACCACTATATAAAATGAATTATTAATTTAATGTTAAATTTTATATGATATTATTATGTGAAGAGAAATAAAAATAATATAATACAGAATCCCAAAAAATTTAACAAAGTTCCATTATTTAAGGTTTTTGTATTTATTGATCTTTGTTCACATAATTTTGTGGATTTAATTGATATGTATTATCAATGTAAAGATTTTTTACACAGTCAATCAATCAGGAATTGACATATAAGCTAAAATGTTTAACCCTTATCCTTACTACCTTAAAAGTCACTCATACCATGATTTCAGATTGGTTGACAGTATAAAAAACTTTACACTGACAGGGCATAACAATTAAATCCTAACTTTATTATGATAAAAATTCATTTGAGATGATACATTTTCATCACTACCAATACACTTATTTTATCACCCTCCATTTCTTCGATATATTGTCTATTATTGGATGAATTTCAGTGAGAGTGAGACTCACTTAATAAAAGAATGGATACATGTGATTTAGTATATCTCACATGAAATTCATCCAATAATAAAAAAAAATGTTAATAAATACTAGTATGTTACTAGTATTTATCTTATATTTCTCATTTCCTCCATCGTAGTAGGTAACTATATATTAATTATATTTCTAAATTCATCTAGTGTGGTATATATATATATATATATATATATATATATATATATATAACATGAGTTTCAATTGATTGAAAGAAACATTGAAGCAGTGAAGGTTTTGGTGGTGGTGGTAACTGGCAACCATTTCCATTCCCACATTTCTCTCTCCCTACTTTCTCTCTTCATTTGCCATCATTTCAGTTTCTCCCTTCAAAACACACACACACACACACACACACACACACACACACACACTCTCTCTCTCTCTCTCTCTCTCTCTCAGATTCTTCGTCATTGTTCTCTCTCTCTCTCTCTAGAGGTGCGAGTGTTGTTGGCGTGAATTTTCCTTCATGTTCCGCTCTCTCTTCCTCCGGATCCTCCTTCTCCTCCTCCAGAAACTACGGTTTGTAATCTCATTTTTCCAAAAGAACTCGAATTTTCAATTTCATCACTGAATCTGAATTTTCATTCTCTGACTTGTTTTTTTCCTTCAGATTTGCTCAAATTCTGAGTGTAATGTTTCCAAATTAGGGTAAAAAGTTAAATAAAACGCATCGTTTTTTAGGCTTTCGCCATGAATTTTCACTTTCCGAGCTAGTTTAGTCAACAACAGCTTCAAACGACTTTGTAAATTTTTTTTTGTGAATTTCAGGAACGCGGTTTTCACGGTTTCCTTCAGTTTCTAGCTCAATTGAGCTTGATTCTCTGCGCGCAAAACGAGTCGCTTTTTTTGGATTTTAGCGTTACGTCGTATTCAGGTATCGTCTTGTAGTGTGTATTCATCGTTTTTCCTTCTTGTTTTTGGTGCTTCTATTAAATTTGCTAGGTGGACAATTTGTATCTATTGAGATAGGGATAGTTAATTTTATTATATTTTATTTTTTTTCCCCAAATCTTGAACACTGCGATTTTGCTCTTTGGTCAGGTTATTAATATTGTAATAAATGTGTACTGTATTGTAGTGACCGGATTTGGAGTTTTGGTTGGTGGGAAAAGTGAATTCTATGTTATGGGGTATGCTTGATCTTCAATTCTTCATGGTTTTTTAGGAATGGAAATTTTGTTTTTATTTTTCATGTACAATAATCATGTGGTAACTCTTTCTCTATATATTTGATTCCGGTTTAGGTATGCATAAATAATTTGACACTTTAATGAAATATTATGCTTTGTTTCTTTTTTGGGTCTGGAAAATCCATGCTTTCCTGGTCCGGAGCAGAGCATCATTGATTACTCGGAGTCAGTGATTTTGCTGAAGTAGAAAACTTTGCTTTTTCTATTATGTTGCCTCCAATTATTTTGGTTTCCATTAAAGTGCTGTAGTAATTCTGTTTTGTTTCTAAGACATCTTTATAAAGGTCGTTTCTTGTTTTATTCTTTGTTGTCTGAATCACTTAATATCATTCTGCTTATGTTATCTTGATGTGGTCTGCACCTCCTTCCCCCCGCGCAAAAGAAATACCGAAAAGAAAAGAATAAAATGAAATTTAGCGGCTTGGCAAAGCAAATTTAAGACCTTGTTCTTGGTTTGATTCTAGTTTTCTTTTGTATATTTTAAGGCTTTCCTTTGTGGTTGTGAAATATTTGGCAGAAACTGTATAATATAAGATGAGACAAATGAATAACGAGATTGAAGATGAGATGCTCCCCAACGATCTGACTGGGTCACAGTTGAATGATGAGGGTAATGGAGGAAGTGCCAGTGGAGCTGTTCTGAAGAAAGGGCCATGGACATCTGCTGAAGATGCGATTTTGGTGGATTATGTCAAGAAGCATGGGGAGGGGAATTGGAACGCTGTTCAGAAGCACTCAGGCCTGTCGCGTTGCGGAAAAAGTTGCCGACTGCGGTGGGCTAATCACCTAAGGCCAAATTTAAAGAAAGGAGCGTTTACTTCAGAAGAGGAGCAGCTGATTGCTGAACTTCACGCAAAAATGGGAAACAAATGGGCACGCATGGCAGCGCATGTAAGCATGTTGTGTATTTGTCTTCGCCTTAAATATTTAGTATAATGTTTTCTTTTACTTTTTTTTTTGTTTTGGTGAAATCTATGAATTCTATTCGCCATTGGTGATGTCAGTGTTGTTTTCTCAACCACGTTTTCTATTCCTTGTATATTGTAGCAAAGAATTTTCATTTGATAACCCTGTTTTCTTTTTGACATGTCCCTAAAAATATGGAAAAATCTGTCTGGATCTCTTGATGCCATACGACATATGGATAAATAAAGAAAAAAGTTAATTAAATAATCTGCTCATGGACACGGTTATAAGCTGACATTGAGGTCCTCACTAACAAGTATTTCTGGTAGAACACAGTTTTTTTGTCTTTCATTAGATTCCTAATGAATAACGTGAGTAATTCTGTATAGGCTTCATTTAATGCTGCAATATATTTGTGTCAACTTTTGTGCAATAAAGATTTTCATAACATCTTTGTAGATTTTTCTGGATATCATCATGCAGGTTTAGGGAGTTCAATAATCATTATTCTATTATGTTATGATATTCTGGAAGACATTCATTTCTGTGCAGTTATTAATTTATTCTGTGATTGCAAATGATTCGTAATTCTATCTTGCACTTGGACACTGAGGCAGATGACTTCAATTACGAATTAGCTTAGTCATAATTTTACACATTAGATAGTAGAAAACATAATGGCAAGTGTTCATGTCTAGAGTTACAAGGTTGCCTATGTCATATTCTGTTGGATGCTGTGGACTTGTGCTCCTGGGACGGGATAAAAAATGACTAATACTAACTTGCCAAAATCGGGGAATGACAATTATATTGATTATAAAGCATATTCAGTTGATAATAGATAAGTATGCAAATTTCAGTACATATGGTAATCATAGTGATGTATGTATATATAATTTTGAATAACCTCATTCTTTTGAGATTGAATTAATTGTAAAGAAGCTCACATATATTTTTCTTATTTTTTATAATTTCGAGAGGTTTAAATTGTTCAAGTAACTGATAATAATTTAAAAGTGAATGTCTCTTTACTTTTGAATTAAAACATTCTAGGTTTAGCTATCATGTGTTGCACAGAAGATTTTGTAATTGTGGCGATCAGTTTCTTCTACAATTTTTTAATTTTCAATACCATGTGCTTGTTTTATTTATCCATCTTAATGGTTAATTTCTTTTGCTCGTAGTTGCCTGGTCGCACAGATAATGAGATAAAGAACTACTGGAACACCCGGATCAAGAGGCGTCAACGGGCTGGCTTGCCACTTTATCCTCCTGAAGTGTGTTTGCAAGCATTCCAAGAGAGTCAGCACGGCCAAAGCCCTGGTGGAATTCATGGTGGCAATGAAGTGCATCATGATTTCTTGCAGAAAAACAGTTATGAGATACATGATGCAATATTTGACAGTCTGAAGGATAATCAGGGAATATTACCTTATATGCCTGAGCTTTCTGATATTTCTGCTTTTAGCAATATGCTGAAAGGTCTTGATCCTTCTCAGTATTGTAATTTTGCGCCATCAACATCACCTAACCATAAGCGTCTTCGAGAGTCAACAATGCCATTTCTTGGTTCCAGTGGTATGAACGAAAATGGGTTTTATCCATTTGGTCATATTGAGGATAATATCTCTGATAAGATTGCACCATCATTTGGAATGCAATTACCCCTTGATCCTGGTCCCTCCTCTCACAGCGCAGTTTTTTACAGCCATTCACTTTCAAATGGCAATTCCTCTACTTCTAAGCCAACTTCTGAGGCTGTGAAGTTGGAGCTCCCTTCACTCCAATATCCCGAAATTGATTTAGGTAGCTGGGGTACATCTCCCCCGCCTCCTTCACTTGAGTCAGTCGATGATTTCATTCAGTCTCCTACACCAATTAGTGCACTGGAGTCAGATTGTTCTTCCCCACAGAATAGTGGCCTGCTGGATGCTTTACTTTATCAAGCAAAGACTATGAGCAGTTCAAAGTACCATTATTCTGACAAGAGTTCAAATTCATCTACTACAACTCCTGGTGACAGAGCAGACAGCTCCTCGTTGAACATGTACGAGACAGAATGGGAAGACTATACTGACCCTGTATCTCCATTTGGTGCAACTTCAATATTGAATGAGTGTCCTGCTGTTGCCAATGCAAATTCATTGGATGAACTGCCACCTGTTCAGACCTTCAACGGTTAGTACTTCAGTGTGTGCCTGTGTGGTATGAAGAATGGTCATTGAAAACACTACCACATATTTATACACAGTTTCACATACATCTTTAGCACAATCTGAAACTAGTTAATTATTTTGGAGATTTCTTGTTCTATTATGTAGTTTATTGTTTTATTAAGTGCTGAATATATTCCTAAAATCTGAGTGGCAAAATTATTTATGAATCTTTTTATCAAATAAAAACTTGATGAAACTCTCTTTTACTTCACAAAGCATAGGAGTCTTATGCGCAGACAGTACATTTTATTTTCTATGATAGAGTTAGTATCATAAAAAACTCATTTATCATTTTTTATGAAAATGCTTGTGTTAGGTTTCCCCCTTAATTCATGTGTTAAATTTGCCAGTTGCTAAAGATCTATTGTTATTCTATGAAAAGTTGAGAGATTATTTGAATTTACTGCAGGCAACATTGTCAAATTAGAGTCTATTGACCAGGTTTGGACCCCTAACAGTGAAAATCAAACAATGTCAGCGTTGAATATTACTCGGCCAGACTTCTTGCTAGCTTCAGATTGGCTTGAGCAGGATACTGTGCATGGCAAGAAGCACGCCATCAAGACTGATGCTATATCAACCCTTTTTGGAGATGATCTAGCCACTGACTACAAGCATATGACTGGTGGAACTTCTAAGGCAAGTCAGGTACGGGGGTTTGGTTCTTGTGCATGGAACAACATGCCTGCTGTCTGTCAGGTGTCTGATCTCAGTTAAGAAAAATGCTATGAGATGTGTGATTTGAAACTTTTTACTAATTGCAATCATGTTGATTTTTTAACATGGTAGTCAGGCGTTAATATCTCCTGGGCTGAGAAAGATTTTATATTGGTGTGATTTATAGTACCAAATACATGGTCTGAAACTGGTGCTTTCTTGTAGCTTTATCAATTTTTTCTTTTGGTGTTGCATGTATTGTATACCGGGCATGAATCTTGTGTACACAACTGCTTTTGCAGGCTTTTTATTAATTTGTAGAACATTGCATTTGAAACATTGGACTGCATGTAGCTAGATGGATTAAGAATGTAATAGAACTGAATTAGAATGAGGGAAAGAATTGGATGTTTATTGCTAGAACACAGCAAGTCAGCAATCTCTGAAACTGTATCAGCGTGATACCGGACTAGAACTGTGTAACAGTGTAGAACAATAGGAATGCGGAACTCTCCTATTCCAGGTATTCGAGAGACCTGGACTATCCTCTCTTTTCTCTTCCAATTGATAATTCCCTCTCTCACTGTAACTGATTTCATATCTAACTACATCTTTCCACTAATAACTGTCAGTTAGAGGCAGTCATTAGAAACATAGTAGGGCCTACTCCCCTACGAGACTCACCCATATTCTTCGAATGTGGACCCTCTTCATTGGAGGTCTGCTAACAATACCCCCAAAAGTTTCACCTTGTCCTCAAGGTGTAATTCAGGAAAGTGTCCTGAATAGCTGCTACTGACACCCATGAAATTCACAATCTGGTAGATTCAGCCACTTGATCAGTACCAGTGTGGTCACCAGAATGGCCATCTAGTTGAGATTATTCTCACCGCAGAATTGAAAAAAAGGAGTCCCGGTAGACTTTTTTGTAAACCTATGTGAGAGGAGCTTTTAGCTAACTTGATTTTGAAAATGATTCTATGATGGGGAATCTAAAACAAATAGGCACGCAACGTTCAAAACCTGAGGTGGCTGAACCTGTAGCTCCATTTCATCAGACGACATGGGGCAATGGTTGTGAACCTATTTGCGGAGAAATGGCCTTCTTCAACAGCGTAACATGAAAGACTGATGTTGAGAGGAGCTTTTAGCTAACTTGATTTTGAAAATGATTCTATGATGGGGAATCTAAAACAAATAGGCACACAACGTTCAAAACCTGAGGTGGCTGAACCTGTAGCTCCATTTCATCAGACGACATGGGGCAATGGTTGTGAACCTATTTGCAGAGAAATGGCCTTCTTCAACAGCGTAACATGAAAGACTAATGTTGAGAGGAGCTTTTAGCTAACTTGATTTTGAAAATGATTTTATGATGAGGAATCTAAAACAAATAAGCACACAACGTTCAAAACCTGAGGTGGCTGAACCTGTAGCTCCATTTCATCAGACGACATGGGGCAATGGTTGTGAACCTATTTGCAGAGAAATGGCCTTCTTCAACAGCGTAACATGAAAGACTGATGTTGAGAGGAGCTTTTAACTAACTTGATTTTGAAAATGATTTTATGATGAGGAATCTAAAACAAATAAGCACACAACGTTCAAAACCTGAGGTGGCTAAACCTGTAGCTCCATTTCATCAGACGACATGGGGCAATGGTTGTGAACCTATTTGCGGAGAAATGGCCTTCTTCAACAGCGTAACATGAAAGACTGGTGTCTGAGGGTCTGAACAGTTGACTGTTTACAAAACACTATTATAATTATTTTCCCTATAACCTTCAGTAAACAGTCAACTGTTCAAACCCCCCACTAACTCAATCCCAATAGCTTAATAATTTTTTATATTGAAAAACAAACTGGCATCAACTAATCTATTTAGCCGACTTCACCCAATAGAATAAAACTTGGTTACCAAGACAACAACTACATGAGTACATGACGATGATTGACACTGAAATAATAACTATTTTCGAAGGAAGAATTGATAAAATATAGAACATATGAACCAAATTATAATTTCCCCAAATATACTATCCGTGTTAACATACTAAACATATTTGGAGTTAATTAACCGAAACTTTATTTACCGTCTAATTTATTTTTTTGACGGCGTTTCAGTTTTGATCGTTTTTCAATAGAATAAAAAAAAGTAGTTAACTGCTTTGCATGGTTATAAGATATGAGTTTAATTGTTATGTATTGACAGTGTAAAATATTTTTATATAGACAATCAATCATTAATCATGATATAGATGACTTTTAAGATAGTTAGGATGAGAGTCAATTTTTTTTACTGATGTGATAACTTATGATTTGATGTATGTGTAAAAATGTTTTATACTGTCAGTGTATAGTAATTAAACTTATAAGATATTTTTGAAACAACTTTAATTCATGGTATTCAAACTTTTAGCGACTTGTTTTATGATTTTGGTCAATCAGCACTTTACAAACTCTAACAAACGATTTGGCACGAGTAAATAGTAAAAGGTTGGTTCAAGTTACATCACGAGTATGTAGTAAAAGGTTGGTTCAAGTTGCATTTTGATGATCTATTCTAACTTGTGACAAGGACTCAAAAAGGAATAAAGATCCTCTCCATTTCTTAAAAGAAATGAAGAGTTTCATTATTATAATTTTGGATGTATAAAGATATACATTTTTAAAATGGATGACATTTATTAGGTTTTTATGTGCTTTATACATCCAAAACTATAGTAATAGAGCCTTTTATTTCTTTTGTGAAATGGAGATGATCTCACCTCCCCAAAAGCGCACCTGTCCCACAACACAATTAAAAGAACAAAATTTAGGTAATGTTTTTTTCACTTGTGGTACTTTTTGCATTAAGAATTGGTTAAACCAATATTTTAGTCCCTATAAATGACACGATTTTCAATTTAGTCTCTATACGTAAAAAAAAAAATTCAAATCAGTTTCTATATGTACAATTATTTTTAATTTGGTCCTTGTTGTTTATTAATATTTTAACGTTGTTTATTGAAGTTTAAGTATAGAGACCAAATTAAAAATGATTATCACGTTTAAGGACTGAATTCAACGACAACAAATTGAATTCGATCCCTACACATGACAATCATTTTCAATTTGGTCCCTATATGTGACAATCACTTTAAATTTGGTCCATGTTAACATGACGGAGTTATAATACCAATAAACGACGAAGATCAAATTAAAAACAATTGTACATATAGGGGCTGATTTGAAAACTTTTTACGTAGAGGGACTAAATTGAAAATCAGTGTGAACTAAATTATTAGTTTAACCTTAAGAATATAACATTATTTTTTTATTTTTGTAGTTTCCAGTGATGAGTTATAAGAAAATAATACAGATATTATGTTTTTATTGAAGAACAATATTACAGATATTATCACGGTGTCTAAATTTGGTCGTTTAGATATCATTTCTGCGGTTTTGTCAAAAAAAAAAAAAAAAAAAAAAAGATATCATTTCTGTACTCGGAATACATTATTCCACTACCTCCAAAAGGTCGGCTTAAGTAATATGCAAGTTTAAATATAGTTATCAAGAGTATTCTGCATTGACAAGAATTTGAATGGCAATAAAACAATTGTTTAGAGACAATATTAATGTCACGAGTAAGAATTAATTTCATACTCAAAATTTGCGAAACACCTTCAAAGGCAAAAAGAACAACTTGTCAATATTTTGTATTGTGAGAAGATAACAATAATGTATCTTGATCATTGAATCTTGTTTGAATGATCAAGATTAAAAGATAAATATATATGATTTTTTAAGTATTTATTTGACCGCTATATAATTTTTAATCCTAACCATTTATGTATGGTTATATGATTAAGATTAATTTTTCTCCTTCCGAAAATACAAAGGTTCTCACCCCATATAAGAAGATTATTTAATGAGATTTAAATCAAAAAATTATCTAATGCGATTCAAATCAAATTTGAACTGTGAAGAGTGTTAATCTTATAAGAGTTTAATTTCTATGCACTGTCAGTGTAAATTTTTTTATATTGTCAACCATAGGGATGGCAATGGGTATCTTACCCAATGGGTACCCGTAAAAATTATCCATGATGGGTAGGGTAATTACCCGCACAATGGATATGGGGGCAGGAATGGGTAATTACCCGCAATATTTAATGGGTATGGATGCGGGTATGGGTACCTTAGTACCCACCCCACCCCACACCCGCATATCTACATATTAATATTTTTTAATTATATATATATATATATATATATATATATATATATATATATTAATATGTTAAACTTGAGTTATCTCTTGGTGATCCTGAAATTAATTTCTCGGTGTGTTTTTCATTCGAACCTTCCATATGTTAAATAGATACTATTGCCTTGTTATTAGACCGGTGAACACGTTTCTTGTGTAATTGGATCAATTGCTTAGACAATATTGGAGTTACTGATGGCCGAAAACTATGCTAATTTATAGGTTTGTTGTGCTGTGAAATTATGTGGGTTTCAATTATTGAAATTTACTGCATGGATGATATATATATATATATATATATATATATATATATATATATATATATATATATATATATATATATAATTAAAACAATTGATTAAATTGAAATAAAAGTTAGCTTATTACTTTTCTAGCTTTGTTCAGTTGTTCATCACTTGAGTTCCTATCCTTCCTGAGTTTCTAGCGTCGTTCAGTTGTTTTTCACTTGAGTTTTTATTCTTCCTGAGTTCCTATTCTTCCTAGTCCTATAGATCCTAGCGTAAGACTTTAATAATGTTCTTTTTTGTTATATACTATTAGGATATTTGTTTGAGAACATGCTAGAATATTATATCTTGTTATATACTATCATCATATTTTAGACTTTAATAATGTTTTTATTTATTTATTTATTGATTTTTTAGTTAATTAAAGTGCTGGGTAATGAGTGCTGGTATTGGTACTTAGGTATCCAGCGGGTAAGGATACGGGTACTTCAGTTTCTACCCATGCGGGTAGGGATCCGGATATGGGTATTTTTTTTAAAACACGGTATGGGGACGGGTACTATAGTACCCTACCCATACCCTACTCATTGCCATCCCTAATCAACCAATCAGAAATCATGGTATGAGTGACTTATAAAGTAATTAGGATAAATGTCAATATTTTAACTTATGTGTCAATTTCTGATTGGTTGACAGTGTAAAAAATCTTTACATTGACATTGCATACGAATTAAATCCATCTTATAATACAACCACAACTTAAAATGCATATGATAAATTACATTGACATCCCTATATATATATATATATATATATATATATATATAATAAGAAGCATAACTGGACTCAATTCAACCCTCTCTTATTTTGAACCATTGAATGATAAGGATAAGGGTTTGTCAGTTACTCTTTGGTGTTCAACCTCGAGTTAGGGGTGTTGATTAGATGAAGTTCCCCTAAAATGACGATTCCAGGGTTCGATTTAGTGACATGCAAGTAAAGTTTTCCTAAAATCGTAGTCCACTTTCATTGTAACTCACCACCCAGTGGTGGCCCTAAGTATGATTTGATGGTGTGATCGCACAGGGCCCCATTTTTTAGGGAGCATCAATTTTTTTTTTTACTTAGTATATATGTATATATTAAAATACAAATTTATATAATAAATTTTTTATATAGTTAACAAATTTATATTTGAAACGTAAGGGTCCAATTGTTTTTTAAAATGCAGGACCCAATCCTTTTAATACTTATTTTAATAATTTTTTTTAAAAAAAAGAATTAAGAGCCACACAAAAGACTCTCTGTTTTTCCCGCACTCATGTATCTCTATCCATTTTTGAGGTTTTTCTCTCACTTATTATAACAATTTTTTATTAAAAAAAAATTCAAAAGACTTAGTGTTCCTTACTCACTGACTTATGTCTACGACCGCGTCTTTCTCTCTGTCCGACGCTTTGCGGCTCTTACTTCAAACCTTAGTCCCTACACCTCACGTATCTCTATCGGTCTATTGGCAGTGGTGCATCGCTTCATTCACTTCATTGGAAATTTGAGATTGTTTTGGAGGAATTAGCCAATTAGGAATTTGCTATAATTCTATTATAGTTTGTTACTGTAACCTTTTCCTTTTCTTCTGTAATTTTTTTGTTTCACTTGAGGCTGTAGTAAAACAATTAATAATTAGCTTTTTACACCTCTTTGTGTGCTTTTTATAATCAATATATATATATATATATTCGACTTATAAAAAAATTAGGATATCAATTTCTCAGTTCGCACCGGGCATCGACCCACCACTTGGGTTTCACCTAGTAACTTCAAACAATAAAAGAAATTATGTATTGATATTATCATATTAATCTCTATGAAGGATTGTTCAGAGTCCCGGAATAAATTTCAAATTCAATCCCGCTTTTCTAGTAGCATAATTAATTTCAACGTAGGCAACAAAAATAATTTTTTGTGGCGTGAAGGAACAAGATACTGAAGATAGGAATGACATTAGTTATATATTATAGAACAAGCATAGACTGTGATGGCTATTCCTTTTTTACTTTTAGTTAATAGCTATCTAATTGTTTTTTCAAGTACTCAAAGAGGATCATAGTGGTTTAACATAATCCACATTGATCATTTAACATTTCACCTTTCTTCTCATTCATCAGAAGGAGATTCACTCAGCCCTGGGAACATGGTTGTTGTACTTGATGAAGTGCTTCCTATTATTGGAGGAGATGGTAGGGGTCTTAAATTGATTTGACTATATCCTGAATAGATGCGTCCATCTTCTTCTTCTTCTTCTTCTAATTCTAGAGAGCGTTCTGATTTAAGAGAGTCTGACATGTCATAGGATGAATCTGACCGTACTGGGGAACAGTCTCTCAATACAACACTACATGTACTGCCTTCCACTATATGAATTAAGGCACTGACCACCTACAGTCATATATGACAACAAATTAAAAGAAATTATTTGATATTGACTTATATGAAATATAATGGCTGTGATTATAACGTTAAGGAAAACAATATCATGATTTATTCCAATTAAATTTCTTGTTTTCAACTGTGTTAACTGGTCATGATATCTAGTTTCAATCTCCAACCTAACCGGCTTAAGAAATTAGAGGACTAGTACAAACCACGAGTCAAAATGGCTACTTCTTTTATCTTATATTACTTTTTACTTGTTGACTTCCTAGCTCTACATCATTAATGTAAGTCTCAAATGTCACATTAACAACTACACTGAATCTGTTCCATTTCAATAATATGGTAAGGCACAAATGGCATTATAATGAGTTTATATGTTTCTAAATGAACAACCAAATATTACAATTGTTGTAGTTATTATGCTTTAAAATAATTGGAGTAATTTTCTGTTTGCAGAGACACAAACTAACTGAATATTGACTTACCGTATCCATACATAATCGCTTCTCAGGATCCCTGCTGAGACATTTTTCTGCAAGACGAATCATCCAAAATAGCTGATGGCAATCATGAGTATCCATCATCCTCTCATCAATTAGATCCGGATAGTTCCTTTCTTTCAATAGAGGCCTGGCCTGAAATGCAAATTGCAATAAAGTAAGGAAATGCAGGGTGAATTTTTACTTTCAGGGAGGTTCTTCTTACTTTTTTTTTCACAGGTAGGCTATCTGAAATTTTATTTTATTAGGTTTATTTTTGGTACAGTCATTCATGCTGATATTCATTCTGATACTATGAAGCTATGGGAGTGGATAATTAAGCGGACACTAAGATAAGAGATTCACATTAAAACAAATTAATTTGGTTTTATGCTGGGGAGGTCGACCATGGAAGCAATATACTAGCTACAAAGATTGATGGAACAATATTGGAGGAATAAAAAAGACACACATGGTTTTCATCGATTTAAAAAAGGCGTACGGTAGGGTGCCAAGAGAGGTAGCATGAAAGGCTTTGGAGAAGAAAAGAGCTCGTATCACCTATATTCAAGCAATCAAGGATATGTATGATGAGGTCACGACTAGTGTGAGAACACAAAGTGGGAATACAAAAGATTTTCCTATAACTATATGACTACGCCAAGGGTCAACTTTGAGCCCCTATCTTTTTACCTTGGTCTTGGATGTGCTTAATGAACATATCCAAGAGCCAGTGCCATGATGCATTCCTTTGGCAAATAATATAGTCCTAATGGGAAAGTCGAGAGAGGAAAGAAATGAGAAGTTAGATATATGGAGACAAGCTTTGGAAGCACATGACTTTCGTTTAAGTAGAAGTAAGACATAGTATATGGATCGTAAATTTAGTAGGAGGTGCACCAATCCTAACTTAGAGGTGAAAATTGAAAATCATAGCATACCACAAGTCACATGGTTCAAGTACATTGGTTCCATCATACAAAACGACAGGCAAATAAACAGAGGGAGATGTAAATCATAACATTCAAGCAGAGTGGATGAAATGGAGGAGCGCTTCAAGTGTTAACTATGATAGAAAAGTAACACCCAAGCTTAAAGAAAAATTTTACCGCACAATTATAAGACCTGCGATGTTGTATGGGATTGAAGGTTGGGTGGTAAAAAGCCAACAAGAGAATAAACTCAATGTAGACAAGATAAGATTAGGAATGAATGCATTACAAAGAAAGTTAGGGTAACACCTATTGTGGAAAAGATGGTAGACTCTTGCCTTAGGTGGTTCGGGTATGTGTGGAGAAGACCCGAGGGTAATCCAATCGCTAGAGGTAGAGGGAGACCAAGAAAAACTATAGGCGAAATCATTAAGAAGAATTTAGATGTAAATGATTTGTCTATAAACATGATTTATGATAGGACATTATGACGTCGTTTGATCCATGTAGCCGACTCTACCTAATGGGAAAAGGTTTGGTTGTTGTTGTTGTTTCATTTCATTTTTTCTCCTTACTACATGATATATGACCCACTTTGAAAGAAGAAGAACAAGAATGAATTGGCTAGTGCACCGTATTGCATAACCCTCAAAGTATCAACACAACTTATTGCATGAAAAATGATAGCAAAGAAATTAAAGGAAAACATCTAAGCATGCGTCCAAAACATGGAAGGCTATTCAACACCCTAGATCTAATGAAACCATATTAAAAACAGAAGAAATGAGGAAGAAAGGACTCCGGGATTTTAGTACAATAATATCAAAGTTAAAAGAAGAAGATTGCAATACTAAGTTTAATAAACATGTTGCATTAAAATTCAACTCATTATGTTTAGCCAGAGGAGTGTAAGTAAGGGAACACATAATGTATGCTAAATTTATTAAAAAGTATTGTTGGATTTAGATTGTTACCCATCCCACAAGATTTTTGTCTCCAAGCCGTTTGTCGGTGGTCCTCATTCCAGTTATTAGCTGAAGAAGAACCACCCCAAAAGAATACACGTCTGTCTTGGTTGAAAATTTACCAGATTCTGCATATTCTGGTGCCAAATACCCTAGAGTTCCAACAACATCTGTTGAGTATATGGAGTCCAATTGTTCTGTTCTAGCTAGACCAAAATCTCCCAGCTGATCATAAATAGATGAAAAATTTTTTTACTCAACCTTGCTGAAGCAATAGTATTGTTAGATGCATATTGAAATTTAAGGAAGGAGCTTATAGCCTTATACTGTAACCAGCCATTTATCATTATTTTTCAAGTTCATACTAGGTTCTAATAAAATATATTAGTGATAATATATCTTTACTAATCCATTATTAAAATGAAATCATAGGCAGTTGTTTAGACTAGCATTGTATACAAGTCATGTGAAGCATCGTTATGTAGTTGAATGAGTTCTCTTTCAAGTTTCAATTAACATTGAGCATATTCTCTATTAGATCGATTAGCCTATGGTATTTCAAATTCAATTACTATTGTAAGTCTGTGTGCATTATTACCATTGCTTCATAATCATGTGTGACAAGGATGTTACTTGGTCTCATATCTCTGTGTATGATATTGTTCTCATGCAAGTACAATAAGCCTTTGGCAGCACTAGTTGCTACTTTGATCCTGTCTGACCAACTTAGAGGTTTACGAGAGTGTTCTGCATCATTGTAAACAGTTTAGTCTCTCCTATCAGTAATAAACACATCAAGGGAATCATGCAGTCTTTTTTATTCATAGTAATATCTATTTCTAAGTTCATTTTTCTCTTACGTGATAAATGTTGGTCTAGCGAGCCATTGCAAACAAATTCATAAACAAGAAGCCTGTTATTTCTCTCTGAACATGATCCCAGCAACATGACCACATTCTCATGTATTGCTTTGTTGAGTGCATTAACTTCAGACTTGAATTCCTTCTCTCCTTGGAGGCTTTCACACTTATGTTGCTTAACAGCAATCTTGAGTCCTTGCAGCTTCCCTCTGTAGACAGAACCAAATCCACCTTCTGACAAATAGTTCTTTGGAGAAAATCCCTGCGTGGCTGCATGCAGCTCCGCATAAGTGAATTCTTTCGTTGATTCAAATTTTGGTCTTCTGTTCTTGCAAACGGAGCAAACCGAATTTTTGAATTGTTCAATTATCTGATACTCTCCATGCGTGTTGTTATGTTCAACTGTTGTTGTCTCTGTGTGATACAATTCAGTATGACTAGTCTTTAGAGTATCAGGAATGGGTAATAGGCAATACCCTCTTGCCATGTCTTCTGCTCTATTTTCAGGGCTTCGTTTTATTTGAGAGTGAAGTTGGGGAGACACGACCGTTGCCATGCGCTGCATAGTTGGTGAGGATCTAGAACCTGCTCCACACACTATTGCATCAGCATGAATATCCTCTAAATTCTCCTAAAATGATTTGAATGATGTGGCTACACTCGATAAGCATTTAAGGTTGCATAAGTTTTTTACCACAGTTCTTTTGATCAAAGAAGTTTTTATTCATGAAATTGAATAGTATGTGTGTATCTGAACTGGATGGTTTGAGTCTGAAGTTCTATATCTATCCATATTTTATGAAAAGTGAGGAGGTGATATCCCTGAGATGCACACTTGCCTTTGCCCTCAATAGAGAATATGTTTTATTCTTGTTCATTTGTTTAGAGAATGGACACGTAGGATTTTTTATGATGTGTAAGAAAATAATATGAGTTGTCAAAGGGAGATTTTGGGAGTGTATTTTAATAGATTATAAATAGATGGATAAATAGATTGGCTCATTTCCTTACATCTTACACAACTTGAATTCTCAGCTTTCCTTGGCCCTCTCAAGTGCTGAATGAAGTTTTCGCGTTTCATTATTAGCAAAGCACAAGGGAGATTCTGCATGAAGTCCTTCTTATATTTCTTCATCTGTCTGCACATCATCAACAATGTCAGACGCAAAGCTCCACATCTCATTAAGATATGAAGGCAAATATGGTCACAGCTTGGAATTTGTAACGATGCCAATTAAGTTAATGAGTGAAGACCTTAAGTTAAAGGTTGGAGTTCTTTAAATTTTCAAATAATGATAATTTCTCCTCTGCTCTAGAATCCAGATGGCACTCAAGGCATCAGGTATCAGTGAAAACCTTAGAGCTTAATCATGCGCCAGAGTTGTTCCCCTAATCAACAGCTTACCAATTCATATGTACCTTAAAAATAAGGTTTCTAACTAAAAGTAAACACAATGCTGAAATATTAAATTTTGAAGTTTATAAATGTAGTTTCTTAGATAGGGATTTGAAGAAAATAGGAAATACAAGTTTCAAAGAGTTGGACTGACCTATCAAGTATCACTGATGTTGGCTTCAACCTGAGGGCAGCATTTACAGCAACCTTGGTAAATTGCCTGCAACGACTTCTATCCGGAATTGAATCTGAGTAATTTCATTAATAAAAGGGATTCTATAAGGCAATTCTCAAAATCTAGACAGCCCAAAAACTACTAAATAATATAATCTGTTATGGCTTCACTACTGAATTTCCTTTAGATAAATTAGCCAACATACATTTTTCTGGCCACTTATTCTACAGTCTATGTATATGCCTATGGAAAGGAAAAATGATTGAATATCAACAGCAGTTAAAGTATTTCCATCATGTTAAAGGATACCGATTTTGCATGGATGGGCTCTTCTAGCTGCAAGTTATTGTCTAACCTTGTCTGTTTCACACAGCTCAGAGATTTTCTTGATCTTTGCATTATTATGGTACTCTTCCTTCTTCTTCTCAACTGCTTCATCAACTATTTTCGGGTCTGTCTCAAATAGTCCCCCTGAAGACAACAAGGCCAATGTATCCATAGCAAAGTTATTAGTAATACCAAAATGTGATGTCTCTAACCAAAGCTTTTTGAACATCTTATATAGAAATTGTCCCTTCTCTTATTTTAGTTCTTTATGATATTATATAATGATACTATACAACATCAAAGTTTATTAAAATGAAGAAGGAAAAGAAGAAAAAAGCTTAGGAGAATTACGCAGTCTTGCAGGTGCAATGAAGGGAATCCTACTAGGACTGTTAACATGGTGAAGAATTGCAACAAGTGTAAGCTCATCTCCTGGCTCAAGTGATAAGCCATGCAGGGCCCATTTAATGACACTTGTAGTAAGGTCTCTTGATGCATGGTGGATAACCACAATGCTCTGTGATGTTTCAGACATGATCAGTTCACTTCAATTTTCAGTACCATATACTGCACCAAATTGTTTATATGATTTTCAGTGCTGCAATAGGATTTATTACTTGTCTTTTTTTTCTCCCCTTCTCCTAATGTGTACCTTGATGTCCTAATTGGTTTATGCTTGTATAAGTTGATATCAACAAATTGAGAAGAACCCAAAATCAACCAGTTGCAAAGTCCAAATTGGACAGCTATAAAGATTCATTGGAATATGAATAATTAGTGAAAGATAAATAAATAAATAAATAAAGAAAATGAAAGAGATTCCATAATAAGACATGGGTTTTGTGAGAACACTTAGGACAGTAGTTAAGAAGCATTTAATAAGGAATTAAAGAAGTTACTATTAAATGTTATTTTATAATTTTAATAGATAAATACTTGGATTTAATTGGTATGTATTGTCAGTGTAAAGATTTTTTATACTGTCAATCAATTATAAATTGTTAAATCAATAAAAATGTTTAGTGCTTATATTAATTATCTTAAAAGTAACATGTAAGAAACCCTGTTGGAGGGAAGAACCCACCTTGTGTGCCAACAGATTCCTCCACGGAGATTAATCACTGCTTACAGTGGTGGATACTTCGTACATATGTCATGATTACCAAAAAAGGTAATATGTAAGATGATTTATGATTGGTTCGCAATATAAAAATCTTTACGCTTGCAATATATCAAAATTAATTCATTTATCATTTCTACTTTGTTAGTTTAACCAGTGTATTAAGAAGCATTTAGTCTTTGTTTTCTTTCTCTGGTTCCTACCAAAACAAAGACTACTAGTTAGAATCACAAACAAGGATAAAGGAAGGATGATAAATGCTAATAATACATTCTTTAACATAATTTTTTATTGGGTGAATTTTATATGGGACTCACTAAATTACATGAGTCTACTCTCTATTCATTAGGTTCTATATGAAATTTATCCAATAATAGAGTATGTTGAAGGGAGTGTGATAAAGAGTTTGTTGTTAGTCTTGATGTATGGATTTCTAAACATGCACAAGAAAAAGGAAAATGGATCCTCGCATTTAAAAAAGCAAACATTTACGTATTCATTAAATATACACCATTGGATCAATGAATAAAATGATTTAGAATACGTAGGATTCATCCAAGAGTGAAGAGTGCAACCTTACTGAATGCTTAAATGTGTAATTTTGTAAAGGTAGAGAATCCAGATCCAATAAAGAGTTGTTTCTTTTATCTTGATCGTAAAAGTACAACAGACTGCAAAAATGAATCATTCCACTTTTATGATGAAGATTCATTTTTTCTTGATTACGCCGACATGCATAGGAAAATGTATACATGCATCGCGTGAATCAATCCAATTTTAAGATAAAGGTTCATTTCCTTTTTTTTTTTTGGTTATAAAAAAAAAAAGGTTCATTTCCTTGATCACACTGCAAAAGGATTAGAAATAATAAAAGATGAGCCTAAAGAGATAAAAATTATGGTTCGGCAGAATCAAGAAAAAGGTGAATATATCTACTTTTTAAACAAAAGGTTACCACAAAAAGATGTGAATATGTGTAAAATATATGAAAATTCCCCGAAAGATTAGAAAAAGAGAAGTGAATTTAGTCCACTTTTAAGAGATGTTCATTCTTCTTGAATAAATCGAACCCAAGAGATAAAACGTTCTTCTTTCTTGAATTAATAAGAAAACTGTAAACAAGTGCTACAAATTATATGAACTGTCTCTTCAATTGGTGTTTCTTTCCATCCAACGGGGATAATGAACAGTGAAGTATGTTGTATTCTCCTAATACCATTATTTTACCGAAAATGATACTTGAATTTCCCTTTCATCCTCTCTCTCGCCGTTGGATAATCAAACAGCTGAGAAATCTCTTTTATCAATCATTAGATTAATTCAATGATAGGAGAGAGTGGATAAATGTGCAATTTAAATTTCTCATTTTATGTTTGACTAAATATTTTTAAACATAAAATAAATGAAATTTTGAAATGAGAAGTTACTTGTTTTATAATTTAGAAACCTATATAAATTTTTGCTTCTTTTAAATTCTATCAATAACTGGTTAATATTATTATTAACAAAAAGATGTTTTTTATTATATATGATTAATAATATGATAAATTACTTTTTAACATGATACTGCATTTGATGGTTAATGCAAGTATTATTTGCCTCTCAAGTCAATTTTCCTATGGAATATAAATAAATAGACATTCTTCTACATTTTGAAATTATTTAAAGTAGTGAGTATTTTGTCAAAAAAAAAAAAAAAGTAGTGAGTATTTAATGAAAAAGTAAAAAATCCCTAATTACATTAAACGAGGATTAGGCTGATACCCATATATTATGGTATCCATGATAAATTGTCAAATGTTTGATACTGATTGATTATGTTTAATAAATTTTCAAGTATTTATGAAAAATATAACAATCAATAAATGTTTGATAGCTTATCCTATGAACAGCACCCTTATGGATACAATAACAGCTACTCACATACACATACTATTATCATCACATCTCACATTGCTGACAATTTATTAGAACGAATATTTGAAGAAAGAATAAGACTGTATTCTCATTGATTCGACAGTATTAATTTATACAAGAGTAGTACGTGAGGTCACATTGTAAAAAATATCAACTAAATCAGTCATTGAGTCTGTTATAAATAACTAACCTTACTAAATAAGCAAATAATCACGACCAATTAACACTAAACTTACTGATTACCATTAATTCCTATTTAGTATTTAGACTAACAGTCTAATATACTCGCCCAGAAGTTGGGAGGTATATGTTAAATGATTCTCAGATTGGACGAGTTGTTTGAACTTAGGAATAGGCAAAGGTTTTGTAAGACGGTCCGCCATTTGAAATGCTGAGTTGACATGAACCAGCTTCAATAGGTCTGCATTCATTTTCTCTTGCACAAATGGTAGTCAATATCAATGTGTTTAATCCTTTCATGAAAGGTAGAATTAGAACTAATGTAAATTGTTGCTTGGTTGTCATAAAACAACACGACCTAATAATGTTAAAACTTCAAGATCTAGTAGCATGTTTGAAATCCAAGCGATTTCACAAGCAACAAATAGATCATGGGCCGATTTGGGTAAACGGCTTAATTAAGCACTTATAGGATAAGCTCTTATCATATAAGCACTTATGTATAAGCTATTTCTATAATCAAAGAGAAAATATAGTCAAACTGTTTTCATATAAGTTATAAACTGTTTTCATAAGTTATCCTAGAAAGCTTATCAAAATAAGCTGAAAACAGCTTATGGACATGTCATAAGTTATTTCCATAAGCTCTCCCAAACACTCTGACAATCGCTTATGCCAGTAGATAAGTCCAAATAAGTTGTTTATAAGCTAATCCAAACAGATCTTATAACAACAACCAAAGTCTTTTCTCAGTAGGTGGGGTCACCTACGGGAATCAAATGACGCTGTTGTGTCCTATTAAAAGCAAAATATTCAGAGAGAGAACACATCTAGATCTAATCCCTTTCTAATGGTTTCACTTGGATTTTTTTGGTCTTCTTCCACGTCTAACTATTAGACTACCCTCATTTGATTAACTCTTCTTATTGAAGCCTCTATTAGTGTCATTCTCACATGACTTCTATTAATCTTATTCTCACATGTTCAAACCATCTTAAGTGCAATTCTATCTTCTTTTCCTCAATATGTGTCATT
The DNA here is from genome assembly GCA_039655645.1 of Ammopiptanthus mongolicus. NCBI lineage: Eukaryota > Viridiplantae > Streptophyta > Magnoliopsida > Fabales > Fabaceae > Ammopiptanthus > Ammopiptanthus mongolicus. The sequence continues at coordinate 23,130,708 of CM077346.1, read as the reverse complement.
CCTAGTTTCTCTCTGGTACATTCATTCTCAATCTTCTCCTTTTTTGTATGATCACTTATCGAACTCCACGTTCTCATGTCAGCTACATGTACCTTATACTCTTGTTAACACTTTACTGGTGAACATCCAATACAATAAAGCATCCTGATTTTATGGCTTTGCAGTATAGAGAGTCCCACTCTTAGGAACGGTTAACCCTGGCACATTACTTGAAATAAGCCTCACCCTTTTACTCTACATTTTCACTTTCCTTCTATTATATACAAAAATCCACTTTTTTGCATCTCCTGGAATATCCTCTAGTGGTTATGGGTCTAACACATACTCACTCACTTCCTAGCTCTATTATGCACATAATCATCCCTATCACAGCATCAGCAAACCATGTAACGCTAACTATTTAAATTGTAAGTCTGTTACTGCAAATAGTATGAAAACTTACGATAATAATGTAGCCCTTGTTTACAAATAATGTAAAAAGTTTTACATTAGTAGCGTATCAAATGTAAACTCAAATGTGTTTACATTCACAAGCACAAGCGTGCGAAAGTAGCTGTATATAGTACCAATTGTTCCCATGTTTTCCAAGAGCACCACAAAGTGATACTAGTGAATATCTCTGATCTGTAATGCTTCTCCTTATGATCATAGTTACACATTAGATCACCTAATACTATCTTCATTCCTAGGGAAAGAGATAAATATAGTTGCGACCATCCTTGATCAAGCTAGTTCCAATTTCCCAATATGCACACATACAGAGAACTGCAAGCTCTAAAACTGCCTTTCATATTCTTGCAACCCCAAGAAACTATAGCTCTGGAACCCACCTTTGGGATGACTAAATGTAGTTTGCTTTGTAGGAAGTAACTTATTTCCAGATTCATCTGTACTAGTCTTGAGACCGCAAGAATTGCAAAGGGATTCCAAATCTGATTCCTGTCATAAAGTTGAAAATAGAATATATCTAGAATGTGTGTGCAAACTGAAAATCAACTGACATAACAATAACATGGCTAATTTTACAACTTAGAATAGTAATGTAGGGAAGAACATTTCAAGAAATTCATTGTTAGTTTCATAAACCTCACCACGAAGATCAAGCCTAAAAGATTACATATGAATTGAAGAGTTGATGTACAACTTAAGCCCATGAGAAGAGTCCAACCCAAAAGACTCTATTAGGAGGGTGAGCCTCATGAGTCAAGCATCATGTTGAGCTTCGTATTTGCTCAATGTGAGACATAACAATCAATTTACTCAAGATTAACTTCAAATACGGTAGTTAATAATCCTCAGAGTGCCTGTAAGTGCATGTTTTGGTGTTTCTGCTCATCCCATAGCAAACAACAAAATTCATACCTTTATCATCAGTTGTTTTGAAAGGTCAAACAGAGGATATGGATGAAGCTTGTAGCCACAAAAATTTATGCATGATAAAGCCAGTGTGCGGACCTATTACAATAAAAAATACAAGCAAAACCCTTGTCAATAAATATAGAAACAGATATTATGAAAAGCATTGATATGTTTGCAAATAAAAGAATCCATCTCTCAGGAGTCGGGAAGAACTATAAGAAAATTTTTCTCAGAAAAACAAGTAAAACTAATAAACTACTTATGAAGTTTACTCATCATTATCTTCATGCAGAAAATAAGCACAAAAAAGACAACTGAAATAGGTCCCAAAATTGGCCACAATATATGCCTATAACAAGTTAACAAACCTCTGTAAAGAAGAATACACTTATATAAATGAACTGAACATTAAGGCAGTTCTTTCTTTTAATGTATTTAATTATTTTTTATTTTATTTCTTCCTATATCATAAATATTCGACAAAGTTTTACGTTAGCTTTTGACTGTAACAAAACCCTCCTCTTCTATAGGTTTCAGACTGGCCTGCAAAGTTTGGCAATAAAGCAGACAAAGGCAGAGGAAGACCGAAGAAAATTATAATAGAAACTATTAAAAAAGACCTTAGTCTAAATGGATTTAATGATTTATTGAAATATTTTTTTATAGAACCCAATGGCGTCCATCCCTGTATATGATCCAGGTAATTGTAAAAGGCAAGAAAGGATGCAGACCACTTGAGAATTATAAATAAAAGGTGAAAATTTCTGGAGAAGTGGCGTGACGTACTGGTTTTTATTTTCTAAAGTATTTTCTGTGAAAAAGTCCTTAAAAAAGTATATCCTTCATCCTGGACTGCCATGCGAGGGCATATATGGACAAGGAAAAATCATACAACATGGACTAATAGCTGATGCAATTTTGCATGTGGAATGCACAATCTGGTTTGAAATTCTTTAGATGCTGTGGGTTGTTTGAACAGTTAGCATCGGCAAGGTTATCAAACTCGAGAGTTCAGGTAAACTCATAGAACCCTAGAAAACTTGCATGTTACGAGTTTACATACTCAAAAATATTATTTGAAAGCATATTTTAGTACCTAAACATGGTTTAAACTTTAAAGGCATATCCAAGATTAATATTCAACACTCTATCTTCATAACAAAGCAAATAAAAGTAATGAAGTAATTCATCAAAAAAAAAAAAAAAGTAATGAAGTATAAACATAACTTAATATTTGACTCAATTGTTAATACGATTTTTAGTCAACCGCTTACTTTTTGTAGCTTAATACAACTAAACAAAAATAATACGGAAAACAAAAGATTAGCTTTCTAAATCCAATATATATTGCAGCACATGTAATTCAACCCAAATACCCAACAACACTGGCCAAAAATTTACATCTTGAAGCCAAATCAATATACAAATATAGGCTCGTAAACTTGTTAGTAGAATCGAGAGTTTGCCGATTTTATCATAGTTTACTTGAACTCATACGAGTTTACCAAAAGGAGAGTTTATATACGAGTTAACTCAATTTGTGACCTAGGATCGTAAACCAGAAAGAGTACAAGAGTTCACTCGAGAGTTTAAGAGCTGAGTTGTGGGCATTTTTATCTGATTTAATTGGAACATATGAGAAATAATAAGACACCGGAGCAAAGTTTTCGTAAAACAATGATGATTTTGATATCATGTTCCGTGTCTTTCCCCTGCACTTCATTCTGTAGATCTTCAGTATTTTAGCCGTTAACTAGTCTTTTGTGGTTATTCTTAAAGAAGGCCATTACAATGGCAAAAGATGCTTCATGTTAAGGTAAAAATTAAATAGATATAAAAAAACAAATAAACACATGGCAAACAGGCATGCATCAAGTCAAACATAAAAATAAATATGTTCTAGAATAATAAGAAAAGAATGCATTCTCTAGTTACAGTAATTACTTCATTGATATAAGGCTCCATAATGCAGTACTGCAGATATGATGCCTGAGCAGCTGCAGTGCAGAAGAAATCCTTATAATTACCAAGTCGGAAACATCTGTCAAGAGAAAAGAGTATCCATCAGTGACATACATTCAGTTATTAAATATGAGAAAATGGCTTAGGAGAAAACCAACAACGATCCATTTACTTTTTAAAATATCAAAAGAAAGTCAATGATTAGGAGAAAAGTTACCGCAAGATTCTCCTAGCGAAATGCATTTCTTTTGACTTCAATACTGGAGGAGATACACGACTCAACCACAAAGAAAGTGGCTCCCCCTGTGGATCAGAAATGGCTACATTTCATTAAGAGTTAAGACCCAACAAAGCTGAAATTAACAATAGAAATAAAAATAATTAATCACACCAATAATGTAGAGATTAACCATTGGTTGGCCGTAAGAACCAAGATGAAGAAGCACATATAACGAATGGAACTCAGCTTCATTCTCATGTACATAATTTGAATTTCGATTTGCCTCATACAAAAAGAGTAGAGATGTCAATGTCTTTGTGAGCTGTTCCATGTTAAGATGATGCATCGATGTGATGCTTGGATCACTCATGGAACACCGAAGCTTGTAATGTGATACAACATGAAATTTCACCTGCATGATTAAATATATTGCGCGCGGCTCATTATCTGAATCCCATAACTTGAATAACTGTGAGAGGAAATATATATCATTTCCAAAGAACATAAATGTAAGCCCATGCTTCAACAAGCATGCAATACTGTATGACCACTGCAGCCCAAGTGAAAGGCCGATCACATGTCATTAGTATTAATTCTATGAAGTACCTTATTCCAAATAAAAGACTTGACCTTGAAGGGAGCTTTGGATTTTCACAAGGGTTTATGGAGAAGAAAAGTATCCCCATTCAAGGAATGTGTAAGGAATTGAAAAAAAATAAATAAAAAAAAAGACTTACGGGAATAGTAGTGATGGGCCATTCACCCATGTGTATAAAAGGAGAGGGAAGAAGCTGAAAAATGGACCTAAAAACAGTACAGGCTTACTGGTGTATGAGAGAAGGAGAAGAGAAAGAAGGGACAAAGAGGGAAATATGATAAAACAAGGGAGCGAAGGAGTCGGTTGGAAAGGAGAGGGAAATGAATAACAAACAGGACAGTGCAAGAGGGGATTAGAGGAAGAGAGGAATTGGAGAATCATGAGTGCAATGATGGGAGGAATTATATAGGGGAGGGGCTGGAACATGGAGGCATCATCTGACATTTTGAGAATTGGAGTCATGGAGTGAGGAAAGGCCTTGGCCTAGGGGAGGAAGGTTCACTACTCTAGTGACCATTCCTGTATTTCATTTGCTTGTTTTTCCCTGTTGTTATTCTTCTTTCAGTATTGGTTCAGCACCTATTCTGGGTAGTGTTGCCATTTTCCCCTGCTTCTTGTTGCTATTTTTTGGGTTAACAGAGAATGTTCCTCTTTTGTAAGGAGTTGAGCTCCAGTTTCTAGTTTAATACCATTCAGTGTTTCCAGTTTCTATCAAGTAATCATCGATGGAAGAGCCAGGTCAGTCAACTTCTATTGGGACTTCTATGTAAATTCCCCAAAAAGGACCGAGGGACCAAATCCTCTTATGCAGGTGAGAAGACAAATGAAGGGAATCAAGGAGGCCCAAAAAGGACTCTAACTCAAAAAATTCCCTGTCATTGAAATTATGAAAAAAAGTGGAAATTCCATGAAAAACCAAAATCCTGGACACTATAAAAATTGTGGATAGGAGAATTATGAAAAGAAGAAAGATGAAAAAGATGACAAAAGGAACAAGTAAAAGGAACATCTCCTACCCGTATGTCCTCCCAAAAATTAATGTGAGAGTTGCTACCCACCTTCAAGGAAAGCAAAGACTTAAAGTTAGAGTCTAGGAAACACTGATACGATACGGGATACGGATAAGATACGACATGGACATGGACATGGACATGGGGATACAGAAAATTTTAAAGATTATAGGACATGACATGACACAAGATATAAAATTGGTATAAAATGAGCATAAAAATACAAATCTATTGTTTGGGCTACTCCCATAGGGATATCCTACCTTGAATATAGTCCTAACCTGGGTGTCAAAGTGCTTTTTGCCAATACCCTATGTTAGTAACAACTGTCTGGCATGCTCAAGACCTTGTGTTCACCATGGCAACAAATCTAGACGTGAATGCATACTATCTCAACATACAGGAATCTCCCTTCAGCCTAACTTTTAGGAGCAAAAACAATGTGTTAGGTTGGCCCTAATTAGGACAAGAAATATTAATGGGCCTCTGTTCTGTTAGCAGGCCTTGTTAATAAAGTAGTATGAATTAGAATTAATTAATTGGTTAGAATTCTATAAATAGAGGCAGAGAAGGAGAAGAGAGGTAGGCAATTGTTTAGAGAGTTGTGGAAAGGAAGAGTTAGGCCTCTCGAAGAGCCTAGGAACATTCTTGTATTCATTTCTAATATCAATAATAGTCATCTTTCTAGCTATTCTGATCCAGTTCCTATCACAATGATTCCAGTGGATATCCGCAAACCGAGCTAGAGGAGAACAAGCTTCAACCTTTCCTTAATATAAAAGCAAAACACAAAATACAAAGAAAAAAAGAAAACATCATTGGAACAAAGCAGGCATTCCCACAACATATCTGTCAAGGACCAACTTTCCCAAAAGCTTAAGCTGTTAGGTGGGGGCTCATGAATGTCTCTATATCTAACACACCTGCGAACAATGAACAGGGCCAATCTACCTTGTACTGAAATTCAACATTTTATTGGAAGAATGGAGCTAACAAGGATCGAACTCTAGGGCACTTGGTCATAAAGGCTCTCATACCATATCATGGATCAACTATGCCAAAAGCTTAAGCTGTTATGTGGAGACTCGTGAATGGCTTTATATCTAACAAATATCCCTTAGGGAAACACCCTTAAAAAGACCATGTGGTTTACACACCAAATATAAGTCAAATGCCTAATCTTATCACAAAACAGTTGGTGTGCCAAAGAAACCTCCTTAAAGATATGAAAGTAATGTCCAACCATAGATACCAAAGTGTAGCATAGATTGCACATTGTCCCAAAAATTTAGCCTCTTTTACCAAAATCATTAAATCTTATCATGAACACACACAGAGAGAGAGAGAGATAAACGCAAGGTTTGAGATGGAAAGTTGTGACATCTCAGTCCATGTTCTTACTTTCATTAAGAAAAGAGGAAGCTTGCTTTCCAAGCCCAAAACTAATAGACTAACATAAGCATTCTATATATCTAAATCTAAATCTAACAAAGCTAATCATCAAAAATTGATGGAAGGACCTAGGGCAAGAATCATCAAAAAGACCATACAACGAATTTCATATAGAAACAGCAGTGAAACAAATGCAGGATAGGTGCAGACCCGATTCTGAGCAAGAACCACACCTGACACATTGATTGATCAACTTACTCTCCTAGGTTCTTAAAGGGCAGGAAATGCAATCAGTCCCCAAGTTTGGAGTCTAGAACTTGTATTTGAAATTAAGCTTATGCATTGAACATCAATTTCTTTATAGACATGCGACTAATGTGTTAAAACATAATTTCTGAATCTGAGATAAATGAACCTTCACACTTCAAAGTTTAGCTAAACCTAAAGTTGAAAAATCATGTATCAGAAATCTAACTTAAACCATCTACCCTAATATGGTTGTAAGAGAAAAGTTGATATCCATAGATGATTAAAAGAATAAACTTTGAAAGAGAAAACTGTACCATCCCCTCATACATGTAGATTGCTTTCTTGTCTACAATATTTTGCATTGTAAGATCTTGGCGTATGGACCTCGTCCTATCAAAGACGAAGTCATGAACCACTTCAAAAGGATACTCTTTAGATTCCAGCAAGCTCAAAAGGTAATTTAAAGTATCTTCCAATACAGTAAGAGGCCGAACATCAGATGCTTGGACATATTTGGAGGATATAGTTCTGCAAAACTGAAAAAAATGGAAGTTGAAAAGCTGCAAAACTAATATATATTTAATAGCAGAGAGGTGACCACCCTACATAAAACCCACTTACATGCTATAAAACCAACAATGATTATACAGAAAATATGAGCTTAACGAACTACAAAAACAGGAAATATTAAGGGGAATCACATGCTTTCTGAAGTTTTACATCATAATGCATCATGCTAAATATCTTTGAAACACATACTTTATATTATAATGCAGTTTGCTAGCATGAACTGGGCATTAAGCAAGAAATTAATTAAGAATAAACAGGGGACAACAAAATAATGGGAGAATCGTGATATTAGGAATCCTAGCGGGCATATTTCAAATTTAAGAAAATTAACGTAAGTCAGAAATAATGGTTAATCCGTGTTCAATGACTAGTTAATGTTTAGTCAGTGTCAAAAACTGACTAAATTGATCATAATTCTGAGTTTGGTTAACCTTGTAGAGATACCTATAGCATAGTTTCCTTATTTCTTTTTTTATGGACACTAATTACTGGACTCTTGTACTTTACCTCGTACTATCGTATTATTCAGTGATATAAATAGGATATCAGAGGATGGTGTATTTAACTTACTCATTCACTCAAGCTAGGGTTTCTCCACAATCCTCCCTCTTTCCCAGCAAACATTTTACCTAAGTGGAAATTTGTTTTCCAAATCCCCATAAAAAAATTGGAGCTGTCCATAAAAATTTGTTGTGCATCATATTTAACGATGCTGGTGGTAGCAAAAGATCAAATAAGACCTTTGATAGGTGTTGCATATTAGTACTGACACAAACAACCTGTAGTGAAGGTGGAAGAACAATAAGCATTTTTTCCTTATGCAAATAGTATGTGCTCTAAAACCCTTCAAATTCAGGATCATGTTCGTTTGGATTAACCAATTTCTTGGAGTATCAAGTTATTTGATAACATTTCAAAGATCTTAGTGGCTCATTCAACACAAATAAATCTATTGTAGCGATGTTCAAAAGATTTTGAGAAGGACAACGATAAAATATTTTTAGATGTGCACAGATTGCCACGGTCAGATATATTTTGTTAAAGAGAGTATTATTCTTTCCAACCTGTTTTGCACATTATTCTTGCATTGGTATGGAATATTGTATTTGGAACCTTTGCAAAAGTAGTACTAACAATGAACGTAAAGGGTTTCCCTGGACATTTATTGAGATTTGAGACCCTATTAATTCAAAAATTTCCATCAGGCTTTCTTGTTTTCTTTTTATAGAAAAAAGATTAATTAAGAAGGAAGAGAATTACAAAAAAGGAGGATTAGACATCCTCCAACAGAAAAACTATAGGGAGATATAAATACAGCAAAATCAGCCAAAAAGCTTAAAAAGAATGCACAAAGGAGCCCAAACTCTATACACATCCTCCTAACACAACAAAAAGAAACATTTAGGAGCTCAGATATTGTAATTGTATAGGAGATCAGTTTGGCCCTACCTTTTTGACTGCAATGGCCGGGGAGGTTTTTCCAGGATTACCATTTAGCCGCTCAAAGACTGCCAAATCTCGCAGTTTCTCTCGCTGGATCCTCTCTCTTTCTGCAGACAGAGTGAAAACCTTTGAAAAGAGAAGTTTTAGGTAGATATATTTTATATGAACTCCTTATGAAGAATGATAAAAGTAATTGAAAGTGGCTTAGCATTTACTATGCAGAAAAGTATAGGTTAACCAGAATTGACAAAGCCAAAATAGGCCATGGCAATAAAGTTGAACTAAGAAATTTCATATACAGTAACTGCACCAGAAGCATTTCTTTTTAAAATATACAAAAATTGACTTCAAACAAATAGCAGAATGTAGACAGACGATGCAAATTATCATTCATGGAGGTAAAGGGCATATTATAGCACAAGTGAGCCATATTAAGTGCCGATATCATAATTTGGTAATGGGGGGAGGCTGAAATAGCCTAAGAAGTTAGATATTGTTTTCATTTATTTATCACAGGTGGTTTGTAATTTTTCTGATACGATATGGTAGGTAGGTTTGCCATGAATATGCATGAATTCAGATCTTAGGGTTACATTGGTAAATGCAAACCAGTGCCCATGGGCAGTGGTTAAGGAATCAACATAGAAAAATTGTATTGGAAAATGATTTATTCAATACATTAAAAGTTGAAAAGTTGTTTTTATTAATACATTAAAAATTGTATTGGAAAATGACGTATTCAATACATTAAAATGATCGTTTTTGTTAATTTATTTTCATTTATTTCAGCTTCCGTGGCAAGCTATTAACTTGGGCCTTAACCTCCGGATTACCTAGCGTACTTGACAAGTTTCAACCACTAGTCCTACAAAAGCATTGTCTCCACTTACAAAGAGTATATGAAGGGTGTGATGCCTAATAAACCTAAATGAGAGCTTATGTTCTCGTTTGTCCACCTCTTTTAATCTGATTTCCTCAGTTAGAATTGTTCGTTTGTACAGAGATCTCCAATTAATCCATTGAGAAATAATCTAGCATCCTTCTACTCATATTCCCTAATCCTTATCGAAGCCGACAGTTACTGTTTGCAGGTACTCTTCAAAGGCCTTTAGACAGCAACCTTTTTTGTTAGTTAATGTAAAAAGTCCAGCATCACAAAGCAATCCAAAAAGTTCCTATATCACCACATACACAAGTATATAAGCAAATAAGTGTGAAGCACTTGAGGATTATGTTGTCACTACTCACTAGCATATTATACTGTGATGCAAGGTATTAAAGTAGGAAAATAACAAAATATTATACATGCCTAAATAAAAGTAAAGTATAACACGGTAAACTTTTTGGATTTAATTGTTATGCACTGATAATATAAAGTTTTTTTATACTATCAGCTAATCAGAAATTGTCACATCAGTAAAAATGATTACTCTTATCGTAACTACTCGTTCAAACCAAGATTTCTAATTGGTTGAAAGTGTAAAAGAATTTACAACGACAATACATAACAATTAAACTCCGTTTTTTACACAAGCAATTAATTACAAACCATCATATATGTAATTTTTTAATTAGTTATGATAAATGATGTAACAATTTAAAATCGTTTAGTAAACCAATTAAATCCCAAAAGTAATTAACGAAAAGTAAAGTTTTGTCATTAATTTTACCTGGACACATGTAAGGACAAGTTCCAACTAAATAGGATTGCGCATCTGCATCTGCAACTGCATGTGCATCAACATGGTGTTGTCTGTTTTTGGAATGAGAGGTAGAAGAAGGAGTGCCCCTTTCCCTTTGCCTTTCCCTTTGAGCAAAAGTCGAAACTTTGGATGGATGGGTCGCATTGGAATGCAATTTCTGGCCGCGAGATTGGGAGTAAGAGGCAGAAGCAGAATAAGGGTTTCGATTACGAGGTCCGCCACCTTCCATGATCGCTCGCTCTCTCTATTCTCTCATCATGTCGCTTTATTACTTTTAATAAATTATACCGACAAGGGTTCAAATGTCACTCCATTAGATGGAATGTTAATTTAGATACCCTTTGTAACAAGGGTGTTCTGGAGGTGGTGTTAACTTACAATTAAGATTCTCTCCATTTTTTTAAAAGAAATGGATAACTCTATTTAGGTGAAATATACATAATTTATTTTAATAATTTAATTTTTTTTAAATAATGAAAAATGTTTGAGATGAAATTTTTTTTTTGTGTTTAACTCTCTTAAATGAAACTTTCATTTCTATTTCTTTTTTGGGAAACGAAGAGATCCAATTACATCAATTGAACCATGTGCTTTCACGTGAACTTGATCCTATTATTATTTGACAATGATAGGTTTGAATCGGTACAATCTAATATACTGAAAAAAAAACAACATAAAATATATATCTAAAAATTTTGTAGAGTTAAATTATAGATTTAAAGAAATAAAAAATTAAAAAATATTTTAAAATAAATATTATGAGTCAAATTTTATTCTTGTGCTCAATTGTAAAAAAAATATACTTTTAAAAAGAATGTGTGACTTTGAGATAAAGTTGAGACGATTTGAAACATAAATCAAATCTGACTCTAAAATTATATTGGGTCGCGACAGATTACAATTAGCTTCAAGTCGCGACAGATTAGTAGTCAGACAGGATAAATCTTGAACAATCGGTGAATTTATATTCAAATTTGAAATACTTTCTTTTAACAAACCCTTCTATAAGAAATCTCATGTTTATAAGGAAATTCTCTTAAAATATCTTTTTCTTATAGAAATATACAAAAACTTTACCAGAGGAATATTGATTTACTTTACACATATCAAATTTGATATGGGCAATTGTGGCCCTGACAATTATTTGATGGTGCGATTGCACATGATTTCATTTTTTTGGGGCACCAAATTATTTTGTTTACTTAGTATATATGTATATATTAAAACAAAAATTTTATATAATAGAAATTTATATAATTACAAAATTTATATTTGAAACTTGAGGACCCAATTGTTTTTTTAAAATTTAGTGCTCAATTCTTTTACTATTTATTTTAATAATTTTTTAAAAAAATTAACAACCACACAAAAGACTCCATTTTTTCTTCACCCATGTATCTCTATCCGTTTTTTTCTCACTTACTTTAATAATTTTTTATTAAAAAAAAAGCCAAAAGACTCACTCTCCTTCACTCACTAACTCACGTCTGCGTCTCTTTTTGTCTGATGCTCAAACCTTAGATCTCAGTCGGTGAGTCCTTATACCTCATGTATCTCTATTTTGTAGTAAAAAAATGCAAGGAGAACAATATTCAAACATTAATAGGGCATCAATTTCTTTCTTTAGCCCTTGTGATTCATTTGCTATCAGGGAAGGATACAGCTGGTCAGCTGGTGTAGGGATGTTGTTGCAACATGTTTGGGTTGATAGATATAAGCATAACTATTTTTGCTATAATTCTATTATAGTTTGCCATTGTAATCTTTTTATTTTCTTCCGTAATATTTTGTTTCACTTAAGATTATATTAAAATAATTAATAACTAATTTTTTTACACTTCTTTATACGTTTTTGATAATTAATATATATATATATTTAACTTATAAAAAAAAATAGGATATTAATTTTTTAATTCGCAGGTGACAACCAAAATATCAGAAACAGCTTATATGGGGTGCCCTGGTCTCGACCCCGTGATGCACTAATGGGATGACAGTGAGCAAATATTTAGCCGTATCAAATATTTTGCCGTAAACATTTTCAGGAGTGCTTTAGCCAAACATATAGAGGAGACAAACTAGAATACAGCGGCAATTGTTTTCTTTCTTAAATACCCCAAAGACACACTTCAGCAATGCAAAAAGATAATCACATGTCATGGAAATGCAAAATAGAACTTAAGGAATCATAACCACTTAAACCATAAAAAAGATAATCACGTGTCATGACCCGCGGTGGTGGGGAGAAAGTGGCAGGAAGAGGTGGAGGGAGGGGGAGGCCTTTGCTTGTCATGACCTTCCCCAACTTTTCAATATTTTTTTAATATATTTATATATTTTTTTTAGGCTTAATTGCACTTTTGGTCCCCCAGGTATCATGATTGTACAATTTTGGTCCCTCGGATTTTAATTGCGCCAATTGGGTCCTTCAAGTATCACGATTGTACAATTTTGGTCCCCCAAGTTTCAGTTGTGCCAATTGGGTCCCTCACGTATCATGATTGTGGAATTTTGGTCCCCAGATTATCATGATTGTGCAATTTTTAACGTCAGTAGTCAACATAGGACACGTGGGAATGATTTGACACTTAGTGAAGTCAACTTGACAGTTTACGGGACATTTTTATGAGACATCATTGACATCTCACATAATTTAATAATCAAATGCATATCATTAAGTGTCACATAAGAATGACATGTAAGCTGCCAAACTAGTCTCATTAAGTGCCAAATCAGTCGCACATGTGTTTCGTAGGCTATTGATGTTAAAAGTTGCACAATCATGATCCTTGAAGGATCAAAATTGCACGATCATGATATTTGGGGGACCAAAATTGCACAATCATGATATGTGGGGAACCCAATTGGCGCAATTAAAACTTGGGGGACCAAAATTACACAATCGTGATACTTGGAGGACCCAATTGGCGCAATTAAAACCCGGGGGACTAAAATTGCACAATTGTAATACCTGAGGGACCAAAAGTGCAATTAAGCCTTTTTTTATGTTATTATTATCAAAATGGAATAATTATTTTATGTATTTAATTATAATGCAGTGTGAGTATTTTTTTACATTCAACTAATCATATATTGCTAAATTATTAAAAAGATTTGACTTTTACACAAAAAGAGTTTAATTTTAATACATTGTCAGTATAAAATTTTTTACACTGTCAATCAATCACATATAGGATGATTTATGATTGATTGTCAGTGTAAAAAATTTTTACACTCACAATACATACCAATTAAATCTTTTACATTAACTACATTAAAATTCACAATGTGGTGAGTTAATTGGTTGACAATGCAAAGCCTTTACACTAACAGTGTATCAAAGTTAAGCTTTAATTCTATATCCTCTTACTAATTCTCCAATTTACTAAACAAAAAAATATGGAATTCTTTTTATTTTCAAACAAATAAATTACTTTTTCATTTAATTAATATTTTATTTATTTAGTAATAATATTAGTATAAATATTTTGTAGGAAAATATAATAAAACTCATTGAAATGTGAAAATGCATTAATGAATTCTTGGATTTTAATTATTACATAGACTTAATATTTTATTCAACTTCTTATAGTTTGTTTTTATATATTAGTTAATTTCTTTTATAATTATTTATAATATGTATGTTTAGTTTTGACCCGAAATTCTTGACTCAGTGGCAGAGTGCTTGTGAAGAAAATACCTTGCATTTTCAATTTTCAATCCTGCATTATAGGCATTTTTAGTCAATTAATTTGACTTTTTAAAAGAAAGGAGCGGACGTTAATTCGATCCTCAAGCATCACATTATTAATAAACTTTCCTTAACACCAATCATGTAAGTCGCTAATAAGTCATGTTATTTTAACATTTTATTTTCATGGTCCAGCATTCGAATTAGCGACTAGATTTCCTACAATTGCATATTTTAGTTGCCATTTGAGTCACTGAACTCAATTAATGATGTTTTGCAAACTACTTTTTTATTGGACACTATTTCATCCCTATGAGTGATTAAGATATTTTTAATCACCAAATTTCGTCACTAAAAAGATATTTTTCTTGTAGTGCAAGTATTCACCACTAGTCATTATCCATTCCATATGATAAGTCTTTTGTTCCGCAGTGCTTATTAAGGAACATACTCATCCTCCTTTATTACAATGTCAATGTCCAATAAATTAAGTGTTAGCCCAATATCATCCTTTTATTTCTTATTAAAAATCCCTATTTGATTTGCATAATTATTCAAAGAAAAATTAGCAGGAGCAGAAAATAATAAAAATTTAATAATTAATATCACGGGCAAATAATATATAATAAGAAATATAAATACATATAATATAAAACTCTCATGTGGGTGGAGTATATATTATACAAACATTGATAACAAAAATTTCAACACCTGTGGATAGAAGAAATTTTAACTGTTAAAACATTCACAATAAATCATGTCTCAACAATAACTCAAAATTTAATTTCCTGTGGGTAAATTAAATTATAAATTATCCAAGAAACGCAACATCCACAAAAAATTAAGTAGAAATATGTGAACAAACCACTATGATGACATACATTCACTCCAATAAATGAAATCCCTAAAAATGGATAATATTTGCCCAAAAACCATTTAATATTAACTATATTAATTAGTTTAAGGTATCTAGAGAATGAACCGTCCTAAATCTCAAAGTTAGCCTAAGGGTTAGCACCTGTGTTGGCCAGCTCTGGGTCTCGGGTTATTTCTGATATTAACTTCCATTTTATTTCCGATTCGTTACAAAACACTCATAAAATTTAAAAAAAAAAAACTGCTAACATGAGATACGAACACGTGCCCGAATGTTGTGTTTCAAATGACGCCAACCACCGTTCACTTGGTGACAATGTAAATAGTCAACACAAATTCAAATTTGAAGTTGAAAAAGAAAGCAATGTTTGGGTCATCCCCTACCTACAGTCAGGTCAGTAAGATCCGAATTGCATAAAAACGGGTTCGTGCAACCTGAGGCCAAATTTGGTTGTTTTTCACGTTGTTTCAACCTAAATTAAATTAGGTCTCCATCCTCTTTTGTGATTTAGGATGATTTTGGTGTTTTACATGGACCAAAACACATAAAATGGATCATGCATGTAAGATAAACAATGAGTCTTTTAACCCGTTAACGTTTTAGGTAAAATATTATCCTACCCAATTCTAAATGTGTTTAACTGTCACTATGGCTTGAGTTCATGTATAAACATGATCTAGGGTAAATCTAAATAATTATCATTATAAAAAACAAACAACTGATCTAAAATCATCTAGGTTATTCAGAACTTTTCTATCAAATACTTTTGGGCCATTTTAACAACTTAGAATAGTCCATAAGACATCCAAACATTTCTAAAATGTACAAAACCAAGTATGAAAATTTCTCATTTTATATCACCAATCATGCATTGTAAAACCCGCTAAAAATGACTTATTGAATTATAAAATGATATAAGATAGAAGTATTTAAAATATGGACATATTAAATTATATTATAAAATAATATAAAAATGAGAATATTAATACGTATTAATAGATATAAATAACAAGTAATTTTTTTTATGATGTAGGAAATCAAAATTGACAGAACAAGATATGATTTTAATTAATTAAAGACTTTTATTCTTTTATCCTTTTATCCCTAGCGTCAAGTTAAGAATAACTGAGCACTATAGACCTTTTTGTAAAAGCAATGAGCTATAAATAGAAAGCGTGAGGGTTCATTAGTCGTTTAAAACCCTAACACAGAAATTTAAAATTCTCTAACGAGGGAGAAGATGACGCGACAACCCGAGGTCATACAAATGAGTTCTTGACGCAAGTGTTGCGTCAAGCGTGAAAAACGAAGTTTATTTCATCCTTTTTCTCTTTTAACATATCAAACTAGGTGAGGAGATTAAACTATTTCTAAGTTTTGATGTTAAGAGCATATTTTGGGCAGCTTAAATTTTCAGATTTTAGCTATTTTATTCCCAAAAAGTTGTTTCCTAAATAATCTAACTTGTTTGGCACGTTGCGTAAATTTATAAAAAAAAACAAAAAAAAACTATTTTATGTCATCTAATTTGTTTTAGCTCAAGATTGTTGTGATTTAATTATTTTTCATTCTCGAAACTCTCTTCCTTATTTATCCCTACAAAACAAACTTCCAAACAAATATTATTAAATTATACAAATAACTTCGAATAATTTTTCGTATTTTACTATGTAAAAGTGAATTTTTTTTTGTACCACCCAAACGAAATAGATTATCTTATAATCGCTTTTCAGCAAACATACCCAAACAAAAAAAGATTCTGATTATAATCGATTATCACAATAATCGATTATAAATATAATTGATTATCCTCATAATCAATTTTTTTTCAGTTTTCCCAAACACACTCTAAATGGGGGGAAATTCATATCAACTACTGCCATGAATATTTTGGGTTAGGTTTTTGTTTAATTTTGGTATGTTTTATATGTCATTAGTCATTAAATAATTAGTTTCTGTTGAAACATGTTATAGATGAGATGAATGCATTGCATGCTACATCAGAATCAAGATAAGCCTTCATAAATGCTTTGTGTTGGCAAGCTATAAATGCATTGCACGCTACTCCCTCTGGACCTATATATAAGCAAAAAAGTATCTCCATTTTTTGAACTCAAATATAAGCAAAAGTCAACCAAATCAATTCTATTTAATGCTAGTGTTTCAAAAATACCCTTTGATTAATTATTTTTTTATTTTTTCAAGAGCATTATACACTCTCAAGACACAACTTCCAAGAGCATTATACACTCCCAAGAAAGGGTAGTTTAGTAACTATAACTTATTTTTTACACAAATCAAGACAATTAAACTAATATAACTAACTTTCTTAATACGTGTGAAATTGGTTTTTTTTGCTTATATATAGGTCCGGAGGGAGTACATCAGAATGAAGATAAGCCTCCATTAGTGTTTTGTGTTGGCAAGTAGTATCATGTTGAACCTATGTCTAATTTTCCATTTTTTTTTTTTTTGCTGCTGGTCTAATTTTCCATTTTACCAAGGGTAAAAGAAACACATGCATACTACAAGTTAATGTAAAGGTTCTGTTATAACAACACCCTTGCAATAAGTGCAAAAACTCATTCAAAATAGGTGATTCTAAAAGGGAAAGGGATCCTCTCCAATCACTTGATTTTTCTAGTAGGAGAGAGAAAGTTCTTACATGTATCTTTCTCTCTCCTACTAGAAAAATATAATACTGGAGAGGAGTTGAACTCTTCTAAAAGGAGCAGAGTTCAGTTACTCCAGATTCACGTAGCATGTCGGTATTTATTTTTTATGGGTGAAAGTTGAACTTGTAATAAAAGCTTCCGACAAAATATGTGACAACAACTTCAGATTAATGTTAAAGCAGTTTAAGTAATTCACCTTACATGTATAAATATTCGAAGGTATATTTATTAAATTATCCCTGAAGCGATTCTCACATAAAATCATATAAGGACATGTTTGTCTATTAAAAAAAAACCAAAAACAAAAAACAAAATAACTGCTAATTCCTAAGAGAGTAAACTTTTAAAGATCATATATTGTTTGTGACAAATTCTACGATGAGCGACTTGTGAAGTCTCTCACCATGAGAGATTTAAAATTATCGACGGTAGTAGGTTAGGTTTCTTCATTCGATCTCCTTTTTTCTCACCATCTCTTTCTTTTCTTCCTCGTCGATCATCATCGTCCATCACCATCGTCATCTCCCTTGTCTCCTGCTCCCTCCCTCCCTTAACCTCCTTAACACCCCTTCCAAGCACCCACCTAGTTCCCCCTTCAACTCACTCCACATCGACATGCATCGGTCTAGAGCTTTACTCTCACCAACCACCGACTCCTTGAACCGTGAACCCTATCCTTAATTGGTATATCAGTCTAGAGCTTGAAAGGGCGAGCGAGAATCAACTTTAGTCGTGATTTGATTGCTTTTCTTTTTGTGGTTTTCCATGGAGATGATTTTTGTGAGAAGCTCAACTAACAACTGAGCGACCTCAGTTTCCTCAGCGTTGTGGGTGGTGGCGATTCGCTTTCACTATCTTCAATTTCAATTCAAATCAGAATTTCAGAGGAAACCCACTTCTCAAAACTAGATTTTTGGATTTGAGTTTTTTTTTTTTTTTGATAACTTCAACGCATTCAGATTCATTTTTTATTTTTTGAAATTATGAAATTCTAGGGTTTCAAAAAGGTGGATCTAGGTCGATGGGAGTTTGCGAACGAGTGGTTTCTTCGAGGGCAGAAGCACTTGCTGAAGAACATAGTGAGGAGGAAGCATGGCAACATGAACTATTCTAATTGGTCATCTCTTTCTTCGAATTCACATTTGCTTCGTCATCATGGGATGAAGCTTGAAGAGTTGGATGAGGACATGGTGATGGAGATAGCGAGGCTAAAGGAGGAGAAGAAGGCGTTAGAGCTAGGAAGAGCTTCAAGGGACGAATAAGAGGTTGAGGAAAACAGAGAGACAACCCTAACAAACGATGGCTTTTCTCTACAAAGTGGTGGAAGACCATGATTTTCTTTCTCGAATATTCATTGAGAGGAAGCGGCTCGAGAGAAGAAGTAACAACTGTTAATGACGGCAACATCTTCGTCATCGTCATCAAGTATGGTGGTTAAGATGGAGTTCAAGGAAGCGGAAGCAACAATGGGTAAGAATATAATATCTTCCTCGCCAGAAATAGGCTTTGAAATTGATAGTTTTTGCCATATGGCGATATCTCCACCGCCGGATGTGATGGCAAGAGGTGATGCGGTGACAGTTTGGTGGAGACAAAGGCAAGGGGTGATGATTAGTAAGCCGACTAGGATTGCTCAAGAGGGGTATATTATAATTAGAACAGAGAGTATTCAAGGACTTGGGTAGCCTTAACACAAAGTCTGAACACCATAAAGTTGGAAGTAATCGATTAAAAATAGATTTGGATGCTGAGGTTGTTGATGCAAGTGGGCTGAAGTAAAAGTAATCAATTAAAAATTACACTCTGAGGCAATCGAGCCGATTGCAGTGTATTCATTTGGTCCATCTAATTCTTTTTACAAAATCTAATGGTTCAAGAGAGCTTCTAGGGTACCCACACTAATTCAAGGGTTTTGGTACAGTTTTGAATTAGCCAATAATTTAGAGGGATTCATTTAATGCAGTATGTTACTAATCAAATTTCACAAATTGCAATCTAGTCCCTAACAATAAAATATTTTTTTACCATGGTAAATTTAAATAACTATTATCTGAATTTATCAAATATAAATTAATTTTAAAATGTAATATAATTTAAAATATAGTGAACCCAAAGGTTTTAGAAATCTTTGAACCCCAAAGACGTGTCTTTTTCTTCCTTCAACACTTTCTCTTAGCCATGGCATTTTCCTAAGCAGCCACCATGACATACTGTTCGAACCTCTCCCAAACAACGAAGAGCTACATGGCAGTGAAGTCTACTACCTCCTCCTTTTGATCAACCCTACTTCCTCCAACAACAAACATGACCACAAGAACAGAGAGTGTAGAGTGTAAGGATGATGGTGAATTGCGGCAATGGGATGCCGTTGTCGGCAATGGAAAAGATGTAGAAACTCATCTAATTTCTCTTCCAAAGTCTTCAATCTAATTTGGGTGGAAAAGATGTAAAAACGGCAAAAAATGATGGATTTCGAACTGGGTGACGTAAATACCCATTTTTTGCAAAATGGGTCTAGTTGATTCGGCTGGAGGTTAGGGACGAAACTGAAACGTCACTTTATTTTAAACCTTTATATACAAACAAGTGTCAATTATTGACATCAGTCGAATGGCCGGCCTAGTGGTTTATGTCCTCAATATTGGATGCCTCACATGCCGTACATGGGATCGATCCTAATGGAGAACAATATTTTTAGGTTAAATTACTCTTTTGGTCCCTTATTTGTTTAAATTTATTCAAGTTAATCCCTTTATTTTAAAAATGTTCAAGTTGGTCCCTTACTTGCCAAATATTAAGCAATTTGGTCCTTTCCGTTAATTTCTGGCTAAATTACTCTTTAGGTCCCTCATTTGTTTTAATTTATTCAACTTAACAGTGAAATTTAACGGAAAGGACCAAATTGCTTAACATTTGTCAAGTAAGGGACTAATTTGAACATTTTTAAAATAGAGGGACCAATTTGGATAAATTAAAACAAATGAGGGACCAAAATTATAATTTAGCCATATTCTTAACATTTTGTTTCCATTTTTAGAAAAGAAAACAAGGTTTATTGCAGGAATAAAATAAACAAAGTTGGGATTCGAACTCAGCTCCAAGCATAAAGAGATAAAACTACAAACCATCAGCCTATGATCTGCATTATGATTAAAATATGTTTTAAACATACTTAACCGTATTCTTTAATGTTATTCATTTATGATTTAAAATTTTAAATGCTTTGTGATTACACAAATAATAATAATATAAAAAGTAAATTACACTCCATCACATTAAAGCATAGTATATATATATATATATATATATATATATATATATATATATATATATATATATATATATATATATATACTTTGCTCAAATAGACGATCTTTTTTGGTATACAACAAATGTAAGAACTTTACTAAGAATAAACTAAAATATAAGCTCAATAAAATAAATAAATTAAGTAAGCAAAAATATTATTCTATATTATATCCATTATTTGAAAGAGTGTATACTAAAACAGTATTTTTTAAGTAAAATAAAATCATTAGAATAAGCTTTCAAATACCCTAACTCAAACCTAATAACCTCTGAGCCTAGCTTTGGAGTGAAAAATAAAAAAATAAATCATTTTGGAATGTGTTGACCTACGGAGGACTTAGTTGACTCATCCACTATACTACTAATTTCGTTACATAACCATATTGCCTTCTAAATTTATTTTTTTTTAAAACAAAATTACACTGAGCTTACAAATACCGTAACTCAAAACCAACATGTGGTTGGTTCGAGTTGTAAGGGGCTCGAACACCTTAAGCAAGTAGTCAGGAGTTTGAATCCTGACTCTTGCGTATGAAAAAAATCTGGTTGGGAGGGGAGAACCCACCTTGTGTGCCCAACAGGTTCCCCGACGAGATTAGTCACTGCTAACGGTAGTAGATATTTCGTACCTATGTCATGGTTACCAAAAAAAATTACCCTAACTCAAACCTAATAACCTCTAGCCCTAGATTTGGAGTGGAAAAAAAAAATCATCTTGGGACATGTTGGCCTACAGAGGACTTAGTTAGGTCATCCACTATACTACTAGTTTCGTGGCATAACCATATTGTCTTCTAAAAAATTTAAAAAATTAGAATGTTCTTCCAAATACCCTAACTCAACCCTAATAACCTTTAACCTAGCTTTAGAGTGAAAATAAAATATAAAAAAAAAAGTCGTCTTGGGACATCTTGGCCTATGAAGGACTTAGTTGAGTCATCGATTATACTACTCCTTTCGTGATATAACCATATTGTCTTTAAAAAAAAAATTTCAAAATAAAATTAGGATGAGCTTTCAAATACCCTAACTCAAGCCTAATAACCCCTAACCCTAGCTTTGGAGTAAAAATAAAATAAAAATTATCTTGGGATATGTTGGCCTACAGAGGACTTAGTTGGGTCATTCACTATACAACTGGTTTTGTGGCATAACCATATTGTCATCTAAAAAAATTAAAAAATTCTTAAAAAATTAAAATGTTCTTGCAAATACCCTAACTCAACCCTAATAACCTTTAACCCTAGCTTTAGAGTGAAAATAAAAAAAAAAAACATGTTGGGACATCTTGACCTACGGAGGACTTAGTTGGGTCATCCACTATATTACTCCTTTCGTGATATAACTATATTGTCTTCTAAAAAAATTTATTTTTTTCAAAATAAAATTAGGATGAGCTTTCAAATACCCTAACTCAAACCTAATAACCTCTAACTCTAGCTTTGGAGTAAAAAAAAAAAAAATCATCTCGGGACATGTTGGCCTACAGAAGACTTAGTTGGGTCATCCACTATACTACTGGTTTTGCGACATAACCATATTGCCTTCTAAAAAAATTAAAAATAACTTTTAAAAATTAAAATGTTCTTGCAAATACCTTAACTCAATTCTAATAACCTTTAACCCTAGCTTTAGAGTGAAAAAAATAAATAAAAAAAAAATCATCTTGGGACATCTTGGCCTACAGAGGACTTAATTGAGTCATCCACTATACTACTCCTTTCGTGATATAACGATATTGTCATCTAAAAACTTTTATTTTTTTAAAAACAAAATTAGAATGTGCTTTCAAATACGCTAACTCAAACCTAATAACCTCTAATCTTAGCTTTGGGGTGAAAAATAAAAAAAATCATCTTGGGACATGTTGGCCTACAGAGGACTTAGTCGAGTCTCCCACTATGCTACTGGTTTCGTGGCATAACCATATTGTGTTCTAAAAAAATTAAAAATAATTTTTAAAAATTAGAATGTTCTTCCAAATACCCTAACTCAACCCTAATAGTTTTTCACCCTAGCTTTAGAGTGAAAATAAAAAAAAAAATCATTTTGTGACATCTTGACCTACGGAGGACTTAGTTGGGTCATTCAGTATACTACTCCTTTCGTGATATAATCATAATGTCTTCTAAAAAAAATTATTTTTTTAAAAACAAAATTAGAATGAGCTTTAAAATACCCTAACTCAAACCTAATAACCTCTAACCCTAGCTTTGGAGTGAAAAATAAAAAATAAAAAAAATTATCTTGGGACATGTTAGCCTACAAAGGACTTAGTTGGGTCATCCACTATACTACTGGTTTCGTGGCATAATCATATTGTCTTCTAAATATTAACTATTTTAATTTGATTGAGGTACCTAGAGAGTGAACTATCCTAACACACTTAATGAATGTTTAATAACAAATAATTTCAATTTACCTGCATATAGTGGACAAATATAACTATTAAAATTAGCTGTAATTGAAAATAGTTTTAAAATTTGAAATATATTTATTTAAGTGTGACTAAAAAAGGATTCATGAATTTTAAATCATAAATATAATGGAAACGAGGTTAATTATATAAAAGAGCGACTAGATTGCGTACTATCACCATTGGTTTGGTGGTCAGTGTCGCTGCTCTTTACTGCTAGGTATCGTGTTCAATCCCTTCTCTAGGGACAAAAAACAATAAAAAAGCGCAAATGAGGGAATCAAACCCATGACTTTAAGAGAGCACTTCGTGAAGGACGGTGACCACTAAGCCATTGGTCATTTAGATGTTTATACTGCAAACTTATTTGTTTTTAAAGTTAAATAAAACATAGTTACAGAAAGCAAATGTTCATCTCCTACCTTTAGCCGAGTTGACCCGTTTTATAGATCTTTTCCTTCAAACCCAAAAACAAAACGCAACAAAGAAAAAATGATTGCATGACGAAACAAGAAACAAACGCATAAATCCTACAAAGAAAAACAATAAGGTATGATTTACAAATCACAATAGAAAAGAACCGTTCAACAATAAAAGGGAAACGGAGATCAAAAAATGAAGGTGTGACACCCTCAAAACCCGTGCCACTTTCGTAACTCAACACACTTAATGAAACGATAAATAAAATTTCGCTGGTTTTACTTTCGGAAAATAAATCCTTTGTATAAGTAGATTCTGAAAATCGTGATAAATTTTTTCTTATTAATACTCATAAACACCACTCCAGATAGTACAGAACTGCTCATATGTAATAATAACAAGGTGTATATATATATAATGGACAACACGTCCCTTTACAAAAGAACGAAAAATACTAAACTTCTAAAAGCTATAAAACTGGGCAGCGACAGTCTGGAACCATATCTCTAAAACCTATGGCCATCAGTAGCCGTTAACAGACTACCCAAAAACCGCTGCCTCAAAAGAAGATCTACACCCTAAGTTGGTCCGACTAATGGAAGCCATTGGACAATCCCTCGGAGGGAGGTCCAATGCTGGAACCAGGGGAAGAACTCTGGGAACCTACGTTCCCGTTCCCCTGTGGATGGGGATCGGAAGCATCCGAAAGATGATCCTCCGGGTCCTCCTGAGGATCCTCCTCAGGGTCTTCCTCCTCCTCCTCCACATCCTCCACTACGTGCTCGCCCGCTACCAAAACAAAAGGCGGGGGAGGCGTCTGTGGCGGCTGCTGCTGCGGGGACTGTGCAGCGGGGGCGACCGACTCGATCACACCCTGCTCCATAAGGGCCTGCAGCATCAACCCGATGGGAGGGAGAGGCACCTGGATGGTCTCCACGGTACGAGTGCTCTTCCGCGGTCCCGTCTCAGTCGTCCCGCTTACGGTGCAAACCGGTTCGGTGTATGCCGCGCTTTCCACTCCTGGGTGGATAACCCACGCGGCTAGGTCCGTCCTCTGATCAAATACTAGGACGCGCCTCCCTGAGTGCGCTAGGTGATCTGGCGTCGGCTCCATCTGTAAACACGATATAATATATATACCAAAGGACAACCCGTCCAAAAACATGCAAGGGTGAGAAACCAATATATGAATCCATAAACAACAGCTATATGCCCAATCCAAACAACAGATTCATATAATGTAACTCACGCAAATCATCATACATCATATAACATAGCATGTATAATCAAGTACAAATAGCGGTAAAGGCACAAGGGCTTCGTATCCCACAATCAACGTTATCTCCTAAACGTATGCATGGCACTTCCATATATCTCAACTAATATTCAAACTAGATTTCCGGAAATCCCATCACCATTCGCAATGAGCTGATCAGGCTCTAAAGATTAACACCAAAATTTGGCCCAGAAACGAGTACTTTGAATCCCATGACACTACGCGATTCTCACATGGGGACGCAATCAGAAGTACTCCACAAGAATACGGTCATATTATATTGCCCAACTTAAGGCACAATACGTTCCCAGAACACATATGACACCATTGTCCATCAAGGCACAATGTCATGACAAACAAGTCATCTCAGGTTCTCCTTGCTTACCAAGGTCCCCCGTTTCACGGCACGTCTGCCCCGCATTTAATACATGAGAAAACTATCTAGTTTCCGATAATTGATCTTTGTCGCATCAATGTTTCCTCGTTGTAGCATCAACGCTAACAACCACCATAATGTCTTAAACTCTTTAAACCTCAAAAACACATTTTCTCAAAACAGGACACTTAGTCCAAAACAACTCAAATCCCAACATCCCTAACCGATGCACCAGTCAAGGACGCCGGATTCAAGATCATAAAAACGTCCTCGAGCTTACCGGACCACAAAATTTGTCCCTAAGCCGACCGGACCACAAACCAACACGGATCCTTGATCCACGTGTTTTGCAGAATCCTAGAACCCCGACGTCTCGGTTTTTAGTTTCTAAGCTTTAAAACCACTTTTCTTGAAAACTCGAAAACTAAAAACCCAAAATCTCCGATACTCACACAAAGTCATCGGGATTGGTTTTCCATAAAACAAAACTTGGTCTAAAGACCATTTTCTTTTTCTTTCGTTGTTTTTCGGTGAAATGCCAACTAAAAACAAAACTTCCAAAAACCCATTTTAACCTTGAAAACCACATTTCTCAAAATGCCTTTGCTCAAGGGTTAACTTATCAAATTAGGACAATTGAAGGTTTCTAATGCCCTATTTGCTTTTAACTTCACTTCTCATTATTAAAATGCATTTCAAACTTTTAAATCTTTTAAGTTACACGATGTCGGATCCTAATCAAAATTAGGTCCTCTAATGCCTAAATCCCACAGCAGGGCACACGATACATCCATATGAACATACAGCAAGTGTAACATGCATTCAACTATACCAGCAGTTACATCAATACATATTTCAATCAACAGCAGTCAATCAAGAATACAACCAACATCAGAATACAAACTATTTAAATACAATACAAACACCGATGCAGCACATAGCTGTCGGGAATGGAATTCCTCAGGTTTATCCCCTTACCTCTTGTAGCTTCCAGCTAAACTTTGAACACCCGATCAACTTGTTCACTGTCCCAGCACGCTGCCGATTGCTACATACACGTAAAACATATCGGCATTAACTTACAAAACAAAGATTTCTCCTAATGCACCACCCCTAGGGTTCGGCCCTATTACACTAAAAATAGCTAGGGAGCTCCAAAATTTCTCATTTTCTGGATAACACCCTAACTAAGTGTGACAGCCCTAGATATCAGATCAGATCATCACAAACCAACCAAAACCCTACCCTACACACATAGGGGGTTTCGGCCTCCACCTAGAAAACATAGCTAGGGAGATTTCTTGGCTCTAAGCTCTTGGATCATACAAGTATGTCATGAACCTAGGCCATAGAAATTGGTTTGGTACAGATGCGATTTTCCTACAATTTTTCATGGATTTTCAAAGATTTTATGGACAAAACCCTAACATCCTTGATCATGAACATATGAGGAAAGAAAGGAGAGATTGAGAGAGATAGAGTTGGAATACTACCTCCTATGATGATCCACTCCAAGTTTGATGAAGGTTGCTTCACAAAAAGCCAAGCTTTTCACCTTCAAAAATGGAGATTTTGTGTGAGAGAAAAAAGAGAAATGAGAGAAAGGAAGAAGATGGAGTTGAGGGGGAGGGGGCTGCCGAAAAAATGAGGGGAGTAAGTGAGAGGATGAGAGTGAAAGTTGGTAGATATTTAGGGTTTTATTAGTTTAATAATAGGAGAGGTAAATTTGTAATAAAAATTAACCAAGGGCAATTCGGTCAATTCACATCCCGATATTTGGAATCATCCCGACACTGGTATGAATTCCTCAATTAACTTGACACAATTTTGGCATGAAAAACATCTGATCGTGGGTCTCGAAAAACCCTAAGACAGCTCGAATCGTCTCCTCGATCGATTATCGGCCCGAATATAAAATATTATTTCTATTTTTGACGTCAGGACACATTTTAGGAAAAAGATAGAGGATCGAATTCTAAGACTAATGGTTTCGTCCGTTAGTCAAGATTAGGTCGTGATAGTAGAAAACACTATCATCTGAAAAACGTAGATCGGTTTTTGTTTGAGTTTTCAGCCCAAAACTTACCCGAAGGCTCCTACGATTTTATGAAACAATACTATGATTTTAGTTTTCCCAAAATCATTTTCTAAAACACGGATAAAAATATAAACTCATCAATTGAGTTTATCGTCCTTAGAAAGCACAAAAAATCGGGGTGTTACAAAAGGGCTCAAAGCAGGATTAGAACTATAAAAGCACAAATCAAACATAACCACTAGATTCCGCCGCTGCATGTCGCCCGCCAGATCTAGCCGCCGCACGCGACTCTGTTACCATCGCCATGGCTTTTCGCCAAATCGCCATTTTTGCTCTCCGCCAGCCACCACACCTCACCACCTAGCAGACATGTAGCAACGCCGCCGCTCCGTTCTACCATCAAAGCATTGTGCGCCGTCCATGCTTGTCACCGTCTCGCCTTCTTCTTTTAGTACTGGTATTGACGTCAACACAGATGCAAATGAACGGGGAGAGATAAGAACCAAGTTGCAATAAATATTTACCATAGTAAAATAAAATATTTTACTGCCATGGACTAAATTGTAATAAGTAAAGTTTCATTAGTAACATGTTGCATTAAATGACTCCTTTTCAATTATTGGTCAATCCAAAAACTGTACCCAAACCTTTGAATTAGTGGAGGTACCCTAGCAGCTCTCATGGTTCAATTCATGTCTTATACGGTGAGCCACTTGCCAATGTCACTCACCCTAGACACAGCTATCTTTGGCATTGATATCATCTCTATTTGTTCTATTTATTTTATTTGCAATAATGATGATTATGTAATAACTGAGAAAACAGG
This sequence comes from Ammopiptanthus mongolicus, assembly GCA_039655645.1. Taxonomy (NCBI): domain Eukaryota; kingdom Viridiplantae; phylum Streptophyta; class Magnoliopsida; order Fabales; family Fabaceae; genus Ammopiptanthus; species Ammopiptanthus mongolicus. Next base: position 23,102,298 of record CM077346.1, on the reverse strand, counting down.
ATATGCACAATCATTTTTTTATACCGAGGAAGACAAACTAACTTTGAATACTGACAATTCATAAGAAAATGTGCACACGACTTATTCAGAGCAATCAAACATTCTTACTTGTACAAATAAATCACCCTAATTCAAACTTGACGTACCGGTTCTTTAGCCGGCATAATATAATATTTACAAAACTGTTCCTAATATCAACTTTGATAGGATAGAACTCGAAAATATTGCATCATTACCCAACAATAGAAGAAGAAAAAGAACTCATAGAGAACATTAATTAATATCCACCATGACCTCTTTGATCACCTTTCTCATGTTCATGTTCATGTTCATGCTCCTCGTCACCACAACAAGTGCACAAACTCCAATTTACATGTACAATTCTTGCCAGAACATAACAGGAAAATCTTTCACCTCATCATACCAGACCAACCTCAACAACCTCTTTTCATGGATAGTCTCTGATTCAGCTACAAGCAAAGGATATAACCACGCTACCATAACCAACAACAGTGGTGGTGAGAACGATGCTGTTTACGGGTTTTACGATTGCCGTCACGACATCACCGGATATTTCTGTCAGTTCTGTCTCAACACTGCAGTCAGAGAAATCACTCAGCGCTGTCCCAATGGCTTCACAGCCGTTATATGGTATGATATATGCATTCTACGTTACTCTAACCATAGTTTCTATGGAGAGTTAAGCATAAGCCCAACATGGAACATAACGGGGTCAGAGAACATAAAGGATTCAACTGAAGCTGTGAAAGCTAAGGATTCCATGCAGGGTTTGATAAGAAAAGCTACTGCAGAGGGCAAACGGACTAATTGGGCAATGGGTGAATTCAATTGGGGTGGCAATGAGAAAAGGTATGGGTTGGTGCAGTGTGCCAGGGACCTTACTAGTGATCAGTGTAGGCAGTGTTTAGAGGCTGTGTTACAGAAAGTTCCAGAATGCTGTGAGACAAAGGTATCATGGGGGGTTATGGCTCCAAGCTGTGGGACCAAGTTTGATGATTATAAGTTCTCATCACAGTTTAGTAATCAAACAACGTCGCCTTCTCCACTGCCTAATCCAGGTAGCATTAATTAACTATTGGGTTTCCTCAATTTGTTTCTGCTTTATTTTATTTGTACCCTGCACCCTCCACTCAAAAGCGTGTTAAACTGCAAAATCAGCAACAATTAACAAAGTGATCATGTTTGTGAGTCATTGAAAAAAAAAAATTGTAACAAGTAAAATAATCTTATTTGGACTTCTGACCTTGTTCAGCGTGGCGGCGATGAGACAAATATTTGAATAGAGGCTAGGGTGTGGCTTACCTACTACCTTTGAAAACTAGTAAGAAATACAATATTTTTTTTTGAAACCTCAGGGCTCATGCAATAAAAATCCATAGATCAATGCAGGACCTATTTCACACCATTATTCAAGAGGACATATAGGCTGACTTTGGTAGGTCTAATATGTGAGCCATCAGCAGTTAGGAAATACACAAGTTCAACTAACAGTGCTTTTGCAAAATATGCTTCTGTGGTCTTGCTAACCAGTGAGCATTGGTAAAGAAATTAAACATACAAAGTTTTTATCGAAAAATGGTGTATTTAATATATTAAAAATTTAAATGTGGTGTATTTCATCTTAAGAAATTCAAGCATTTTCCTTCTTTTTTTTCAATAACTTTTTAGATGTAGAAATGCAAAATGTTCATCTATTCTATGCTATTGTTGCAGCCAAGCAGGAAGGTACAAGTAATTCCAAAACCAAAACCTTGATAATCATAATAGTAAGTGTGTTGGTGGCAGCAGCTCTATTAAGTTGCTGTGTCTACTACTCCTGGAGAAGGAATGGGTTATGCAAAGGTAATTATCACTGGTTACACTCATGCTTAAAGTTCTCAGCTCTTTTCACAAACTCACCTATGACAATAAGAATATATACAAACTAACTAGCTTCCTTGGTAGATGGATTGCTGTTGGACACCATTCCTATGGCATTTAATGCTCATGTTCAAGGAGATGATTCATTGAATGCAGACCTTCCTACTATCCCTTTAAATGTGATTCAACAGACCACTAATAACTTTTCAGACTCATCTAAATTAGGAGAAGGTGGATTTGGCCCTGTTTACAAGGTATCAATGAATTGGATCTGGAAGCCAATCTATGCATAATTTTGCTTTAACCTTTGTTGACATACTCCTATCTTCATCTTGTCAGGGTACTTTACCAGATGGGACAGAAATTGCTGTCAAAAGGCTCTCAGAAACATCTGGTCAAGGTTCAGAGGAGTTCAAGAATGAAGTACTTTTCATAGCCAAACTGCAGCATAGAAACCTTGTGAGACTCTTGGGTTGCTGCATTGAGGAAAACGAAAAGCTGCTTGTATATGAGTTCATGCCAAATTCTAGCCTTGACTTTCACCTTTTCAGTACGTTTTAACAACTACATCGATCTTCCCATTTACCTAAATTCCTGATTTTATTTTCTTGTTTTGGCTCCAATTTACTGCTAATAGAAGTTCTGATATGTTCTAGCACGCAAAGGCGGTACTTCCATTGGTTAAAAGGAGTTAGAGGTAGGACATGACAGCCAAAGTTAATTTGTCAAAAAGAAACAATCCTATAATGTCTGTGCCTTTCAAAGAGCATTTACATGATAATATAGAAGTCAAACAAGATCTTTTTAAGACATACTGATAAATTGGAACATATTGCATTTTGGAAGATAAATTGAAATAATATAACCATTGATATTTATTAAAAAACAAGTTCTATTGAAAAAATAGTGATGTTTTCTTCAATAACAAGAGTACAATGTTCATATGCTTGTTAGATGAGGCAAAACAAAAGCAACTAGATTGGAAACTACGACTAAACATTATCAATGGAATTGCAAGAGGACTGCTATACCTCCATGAGGATTCTCGACTGAGAGTAATCCATAGAGATCTGAAAGCCAGCAATGTTCTTCTGGACCATGATATGAATCCAAAAATATCAGACTTTGGATTGGCAAGGACATTTGACAAAGGCCAAAGTCAGACAAAGACAAAAAGAGTTGTGGGCACCTAGTATGTGTTACTGGAAACTCTATCTTTTTCAAAACACATTAATCCACAATGAATTAGAAAATTCTGCAAGATTCACAACTTACAGTATTCTATTGATTTTAAACAGTGGATACATGGCTCCAGAATATGCTATGGCAGGGTTATTTTCAGTGAAATCTGATGTTTTTAGCTTTGGAGTTCTTTTATTAGAAATCATTTATGGGAAAAGGAATGGTGAATTCTATCTTTCAGAACATGGGCAAAGTCTTCTTGTATACGTGAGTTTTTCTGATCTGATCTCATCAAGAAATTGATATTAGAAAGGGTAACAAATGTTTCAACTAGAGTTTCTAATTATTCACATTTGCATGCAGGCTTGGAGACTATGGTGTGAAGGAAAAAGCTTGGAATTGATCGATCCGATGCAGGAAAAATCATACATAGAAAGCGAAGTTAAGAAGTGCATACACATTGGTCTGTTGTGTGTACAGGAAGATGCAGCGGATAGACCCACCATGTCCACCGTTGTTCTCATGCTGGGGAGTGACACAATGGCCTTTCCCAAACCCAAGCAACCAGCATTTTCAGTTGGAAGAATGTCCAATGAAGAAAAATCAACATCAAAAAATTCCAAGGATAATTCTGTTAATGAATTAACAATGACTATGATTTCACCTAGATAGCTGATATAACATGATAAATTTTTTGCTTTGAACATGCCTACATGGCACAAACTATTACAAAAATGTGGACAACCTCAGCCTCCACTTCAAATGACGAGCATTTTCATGTTTATAATATTATCTGGGATGGAAGAGTCTCCTCAAATGTCATTTAAGCCTTGAGAAATGAATAGTGTGCGTGGCATGGGATGTGAACAGTGGATTTATCCATTCGAAAGGAGGCATTGACTAGACCATGTTTTGGGGCTTGCTTCCTTTTGTTTTGTTCGCCCGTGAGCATTGTTTTGATTGACTTGTGTGCCTTTGCCCATTTGTTTAGTGTGATATCGTTTTTGGTTGAGGCTTGCATGTCTCTGTTTTTTGTGGTCTGCGCGCCATTTTTCTTGGGATATATACCCTTGTAAACTTGTAGTTTTTGTCCTTTGGTAATATACTTTCTTGCTTACCAAAAAAAATAGACTAGACCATGCAAAAGATTATAGTATAAAAGTTGCTGTTTAATTCTGTTATTGACAATGTTCACAGATCCTTTGTGTCCTCAGTTGTAAATACCATGGGACCAAATTTAGCTGGCAAGCTAATTAATATTTTTTCCGCAATTTTTTAATATGGAAAACTAATATTCTTTCATCTTTATATTTTTATAATGTTAGAGATTGGAAAGGACAGTGTGTACCTGTTATCATTGCAAAATGCGTACTCCAATTCTGCAAAATACTTCTATTTTGGAATATCTCTCTTTGAAAAAATTGACCTCACTGCCAATTGCAGAAAACATAGAGCAATGATTTTTTTTCTGCTCTTCTCTCTTCAATTTGTTTAATTCTACAATGGAAAGAGTATATAATTATTTTCAGGAATGACAAAGCCATCTTTGACAGTTTCCCACAAGTCTTTTGCTAGCTGAAAAGGCCTTATTTAATCACAAGTAATAACTTAAGCAAATGTACTTATGTACTACTGATCTTTTCTATTTGGGTTAAATATATCTTTGGTCCCCGTAAAATGAGCGAATTTTGGTTTTGATCCCTATAACAAACTTTCTTTGGTTTTTGTCCCTCTAAAATCATTATTTTTTGTCCCTATTGTCATGTGACATCCATTAGCTACTTATGCGTCTAACAGAAGATCATATGATCATCCTAAGTGACACCCAATGACCTCTGTGGTGATATCTTAACATATGATTCCCTTAATTTTTCTTGAACCCTAAAATGAATTATATTTATCTACACTAAAATGAATGCTAGGGACTAAAAGTGATGATATTAAATTTTACGGGGATGAAAACCAAAGAAAAACAATTTTCAGGGATCAAAACCAAAATTTGCTTATTTTATAGGGCCAAAATTAGTAATTTTGTATTTTAGAGGGATGTAAACCAAAGAAATTTTTTTGCAGGAACAAAAACCAAAATCAGCTCATTTTCTGGGGACTAAAAACATATTTAACCTTTTCTATTTTATCTTTCCCTTTGGCGTGTTAGAGTTAAGAAAAGAAATTAAAATTAATACAAATAGATAGCTGAGACAGGAGTCACCCTAAAACACATACAATTGACACGGTTTGAAAGTAAAATTGTGCAGTCAACAATGGGTAATGCTATATAAATAACACTTTACAAATACAATAGGTCACATATATTCCGTACAATTATATTTGTGAAAGTCACTATCAGAATGAAAGGTTGTTCGCTGGGCCTTTATTTTGATCCCAGAGGTGCTGGTTCGACTCCAGCTCGTGACGAGCGGCTCCTTCTTTCTTCCTTCTAATTGATAAGAAAGCGGTTTTTCTTTTCCCTACGTCTGCTGTGTTACAGCAAAACTTTTGGTTCAATGGAAAGCCAAAATGTTACAATTGTAACAAGTTTGCTCACTTGGCATAAGAATGTTGGAGTGGGGGTTGAACAAGAGGAAATTTTTGTGTAGAAAGGAGAAGACATCATATTTTATGCGTATCATGTTATCATGTTGTAGCAACCATATATCCCAAATAAAAGGGCATTTTTCTTAATATGGATCGCAATGTGATACTAGTGAATATCTCTGGTCTCATGGTCTGTAAGGCTTCGCCTAATGATCATAGTTACACATTAGATCCCCTGGTATTATCTTTCATTCCTAGGGAAAGTGATGAATATAGTTGCGATCATCCTTGATCAAGCTAGTTCCAATTCCAATTTCCCAATATGCACACATACAAATAACTGCAAGCTCTAAAACTGCCTTTCATAATCTTGCAACCCCAAGAAACTATAGCTCTGGAACCCACCTTTGGGATGACTAAAGGTAGTTTGCTTTGTAGGAAGTAACTTGTTTCCAGATTCATCCGTACAAGTCTTGAGACCGCAAATATTGCAAAAGGATTCCAAATCTGACTCTTGTCCTACAGTTGAAAATAGAATATAGCTAGAATGTGTGTGCAAATTGAAAATCAACTGACACTGGCATAACAATAACACAGCTAATTTTACAACTCAGAATAACGATGATGTTAGGGAAGAACATTTCAAAAATTTCACTGTTAGATTCATAAACCTAACCATGAAGATCGAGCTTAAAAGATTACATTTGACCTGAAGAGCTGATGCGCAACTTAGACCCATGAGGAGAGCTCATCCCAAAGGAGAGCCTCATGAGTTAAGTACCACCTCGAGCCTCCATATTTGCTCAATATGAGACATAACAAAGTTTTGCGTTAGCTGTGTCCCAAAAATAAATATCCAAAATAAATATTCAACATTCTAACTTCATAACAAAGCAAATAAAAGTAGGATTTAATTATTATGCACTGGCGACGTAAAGATATTTTACATTATCAACCAATCAAAATTGTCATATCAACTAAAATGTTTGATAATATGAAGCTCGGATACTCCAAAAATGGAAACGTATCCGTGTCGTATCCGTATCCGACACTGATACTCGTATAATACTTCTGGATACGTATCCAAGAAGTATCCCTTTATTTTCAATTTTCTTTTATCCTATACTTGTAGGTTACTTTCAGATACACATCCAAGAAGTATCCCTTTGACAGAGTTGTCTTTTGATGAACCAAACTTAGAAGCTATGCTTTTTCTGTACGACGGTAACATAGAAGAGGAGACTGAATCAGTTAGCATTAGACACTAATATAGTAAAGATGCTTTTGAATTATTGATTATTGTGTAGAGCCAAGACTTGTTTTGAGTTCTACTAAAGATGTTTTTGTTGATATTCTGACATTAGGGAAAAATATATTTTGATATAGGTAGAAACTGTATTTTTTTATTATGATCACAAGTATTTTTTTTGGTAAATTGTGATCATCATAGTTATACATTAATGAGAAATGATCAATGTCTCTTCTTTACAAATATTCCACATTTATATAAAATATATGTTTTTCTATAAAATCTTCTTAACGTATCTAAGCCGTATCGTATCCTGAATTTCCAATAAATTCTCGTATCCTTGTATCCGTGTCATTTCATACCCGTATCGTACTAAGTATCCGGGCTTCACACTTTGACTTTTATCCAAACAATCTTAGAAGTCATCGATACCATGATTTCTAATTGGTTGACAGCGTAAAAAAAACTTTACACCGACAATGCATAGCAATTAAACTCATAAAAGTAACAAAGTATAAACATAGGCTCAATTATTATATGATTTTTAGTCAAGCACTTACTTTACTTTGTAGCTTAATAAAACAAAAAAATCAATACTGAAAAACATAAAATTAGCTGTATTAAATCTAATAACCCAAAAAAAAAATTTATTCTCCTAAATACCCCCTTTCCCCCATTATATACATAAATACCCCTTTTTTTCTCCTTTCACTTTCCCCTCCCTCTATTCACGACTTCCCACTTTCTTCTTTTTAATTTTTTTTTTTTTTTTATGTTGAGAAGTCGGGTTTGGTGGAACCGACTTCTCAATGGATAGTTAAAAAAAAATTTCATTTCATAGGTAGGAAGTCGGGTTCTTTGAACCCGACTTCTCATAGGAAATTTTTATTTTTATTTTTTTCGAATTTTTTTAAAAAATACGAATTTTTTGGTTTTTTTTTTATTTTTTTGGATTTTTATTTAAATTTAATTGGTTTTAGAGTTTAAAAATGTGTGATTAATTTTTTAATTAACTAATAGTGTTGGATGTTAATTATATGATATCAATAATCGTTTTATGATTTCAATATTTAATTTTATGAAATTTTAATAAAATTTAAAGATTTTTAGGGTTTAAAAATGTGTGAATAAATTTTTTTAATTAAGTAATTGTATTGGTTGTTAATTATATGATAACAGTAATCGATAATGCGATAATAAACATCAATTAAAATTTATAACAAGAAACTATTACAAAAACTCGTGAGAACGTTGCTAAAAATATTGCATATATAATTTATCATATAAACGTGAGAACGTTGCTAACTGTGTGCTCAAGTGTGCAGATTGATAAATCAAAGATAAGTCTTTATAGTTTAATGACGATAAGGACTGCACGAAGAGTCCAATGATATCAAAGGAAGTTATATAAGTCCAAAGCTTAAGCACGTCCAACATATCTTAATGAGCAAATATCTTACAAGTTGAAGCTAAGTAGCTGAACAAAGAGAATACACCTTAAGAATATAGTAAATGGTCTACGTCCAATATAATGAAGTACATACTCCAGGAAAACAAAGACTGAAGGTCCGACGTAACACTTATAAGGAAAGAAGCTATGAAGGTCAAAAAGATATCAATGGTCAGAAGCAAGATTTGACATATTATGTGATAAACTTATCCAAATAAGATGATCTTGGTCTCGTTGGAAAGATAAGAGAAAGATCTACATCTTTTATGAAGAAGTCGAGATCTTAATCAATCTCTTTAGGGGTGAAACTTTGTCTACAAGTTGGAGACGTAATGTTGTTCCTGACAGCCAGACCATTCATGCTTCCAATGGAAATATCTGGAGCTGTAGGTGTCCAAATTGGACTCAACACAGTTTGTGTCCGATGTAATTGAACTCAGCATAGTCCGATGTAATTGGACTCAAGACAATTTGCGTCCGATGTAATTGATAGTCCGATGTAATTAGACTCAACACAGTTTGCGTCCGATGTAATTGGACTCAACACAGTTTGCGTCCGATGTAATTGGACTCAGCATAGTCCGATGTAATTGGACTCAAGACAATTTGTGTCCGATTTAATTGATAGTCCGATGTAATTGGACTCAAGACAATTTGCGTCCGATGTCATTGGACTCAACATGGTCCGATGTAATTGGACTCGAAGAAATTGGCAAACTCTAAGTTATTTTGTATTACAAAATATGTTAGTAAAACATCTCTGATTCATCTCAATGTTCCTTGAACATATTCAGAAAAGAGTTTTTGGTGCTGGTTATCTGTTTTGAAGAAAAGTTTTTAAAATTCCCACATCACCCAATTCACCCCCTTCTTGTGTGATGGTTGCTTGACCCAACATACTCATCCGATGCAATCTCGTCCGCTCCTTTACGTCGGTGCAATCTCATCCGCTCCTTTACCTGGCGCAAAGGACAAAGCTAATTATGATGCCCTGACGCGCGCACAGTGACGTTTACTCCCCCGATGCAATCTCGTCCGCTCCTTTACCTGGCGCAAAGGACAAAGCTAATTATGATGCCCTGAAGCGCGCACAGTGACGTTTACTCCCTCGATGCAATCTCGTCCGCTCCTTTACCTGGCGCAATGGACAAAGCTAATTATGATGCCCTGACGCGCGCACAGTGAGGTCTACTCCCCCGATGCAATCTCGTCCGCTCCTTTACCTGACACAAAGGACAAAGCTAATTATGATGCCCTGACGCGCGCACAGTGACGTCTACTCCCCCGATGCAATCTCGTTCGCTCCTTTACCTGGCGCAAAGGACAAAGCTAATTATGATGCCTTCACGTGCGCACAGTGACATTTACTCCCCTGATGCAATCTCGTCCGTCGATTTCGTCGGTGGAATCTCGTCGCTCCTTTATTGATGTCTATTAATAGAACTTCACTCAGCCTCACTCAACACTACTGACACTTCACTCAGCCTCACTCAACATTACTCACTTCCTAAGTCATGAGTTTCTCATTTGCCTTTCTTTCTGTCTATTACAATGGACAAATTGTAATGGACTGCCCAGAAGGTGTGATGTTTCAATGCGACTATCCAAAGTTGATGAAGGTGAAGACCAACATCAAACTTGGTCAATTGAAGCAGTTTATACAGAGGAAGATACAACTCGGCAACAACAAGAGGGTAGTCGAAATTGTTTATCGATACCCTACATCCATTGCTCAAGGATATGTCCGATACCAACCGCTAAATCTTGAAGGAGATGATGATGTACAGTTGATGTTCGACATGTTTGACAACTGCAGAAGCCTCGGCGTTTCTACCATTGAGCTATACACAAAGGTGGAGGATGTGTCCGATCTTGTCCCCCAAGCCATTGATCTTAATGCCCCAACACACCCCTTCCACACATCATTTCCTCAAACAGAAGACTACCACGTATCTTTTCCTTCATCCTCTGACTACCACCCATCTTTTCCTACTTCCTCAGCCTGCCACTCTTCATTTCCTCAAACCCAAGACTACAACTCTTCATTTCCTCAGACCCAAGACTACACCCCATCATGTCCTCAGATCCAAGACTACACCCCATCATTTCATCAGACCCAAGACTACACCCCATCATGTCCTCAGACCCAAGACTACAACTCACCATTTCATCAGACCCAAGACTACAACTCATCATTTCATTAGACTCAAGACTACAACCTATCATTTCCTCAGACCCAAGACTACAACCCGTCCTCGTCTCATGATATCCCTGTCACTGTTGTTGTCGGTTTCCACCACGAAGAAGTCGGTGACTTCAGTGAAAATGAAGACAACGATCTTGCCCTGTCTGGCGACGACGACGATGATGTGGACGACGACGAACCTGTCGTTGTGCCCTTATCAATCGCACCTGCTTATGACCCACCGTCACACATGCATACCTTGAACTTTGACCAAATGAATGAGCCTAGTGAATTCGGGCACACATTGACCCGCCAGAACTTACAGTCATTCGATACGATGGGAAACCTGGTAGTAAGGATGAAGTTCCCTACTAAACAAGCTTGCATGTCCGCGATTAAGCACTTCCATATCAATCGCTCTCTGGATTTCTCGGTAGTGCAATCTGATCAGGCGAGATTCGTCGCCAAATGCCGGATTGATGGATGCATGTGGAGATGTAGAGCAGCATTGGGAAAGAAGAGCCAAATTTGGGAGATCCGAAAACTGGGGGCAGATCACACATGTGCATCAGCAACTCTTTCACAAGATCATCGCAAGCTTGACAATAACCTAATTTGTGAAAGTATCAGGGTATGGTTCAAAAAGATCCATCAGTAACCGTGCCAGTGTTGATTGCACACATACGAGCAACATACTCGTACACCACCACGTACAGGAAGGCATGGTTAGCTAAGCAAAAGGCTATTGAACTGATCTACGGGAACTGGGAAGAGTCATACAATCAACTACCAAGATGGCTCCTCACAATGCAACAGTTTGTTCCAGGAACAATCGTAGAGCTAGAGACACTGCCGGCCTACAACGGAGTGCAACTAATTCGTGATAAGCGAATATTCCATCGAGTGTTTTGGACTTTCAAACCGTGCATTACTGGCTTTGCGTTTTGCAAGCCCGTTGTGTCCATCGATGGCACCTGGTTATATGGAAAATACAAGGGGACCCTTTTGATGGCAATTGCTCAAGATGGGAACAACCACATATTTCCTATAGCCTTCGCCATAGTCGAGGGTGAGACGGCGGACGCCTGGTATTTCTTTCTCCGAAACTTGAGAGGGCACGTCACACCCCAACCTGACATATGCTTGATTTCGGATAGGCACGAATCAATTAAAAGTGCCTTTCGGCGAGTGAACAGTGGATGGTCGCATGTTTATTGCATTCGACACATAGCCCAAAATTTCATGAGGCAATTCAAGAATGCGGATATGCGAAAGCAAGTTGTTAATATGGGTTGGTAGTGCATTCATTTATATTATTATTAATTTTTGTTTCTTTTCTCTTCATATCAATTTGGAACTTAGTTTATTCTGACTCTTCAGGATACGCCATGTCATATCCGACGTTCAATTATTACTATAATGCTGTCAAAGAAGAAAACGCAGAGGCCGCAAGGTGGTTAGACAATATCCCTAAGGAAAAATGGACTCAAGCATAGGATCAGGGGAAGCGTTGGGGACACATGACAACCAATCTTGCTGAGTCCATCAACGGCGTACTCAAGGGGACGCGAAATCTACCAATCACTGCGATAGTCCAAACAACCTATTATAGGTTGGTTAGTCACTTCGTCAAGAAGGGAGAGAAACTGTAGGCAATGATCAGATCCGGCGGTGTTTATATCGAGATTCTCACTAAGGCCATTGACGAAGAACGAGCCGCATCCAACTCTCACGAAGTCATTACTTTTCATAGGGACAATCAAGTTTTCTCGATCCAGGAAACAGTACAACCACGCGAAGGCCGACCTGCAGGGAGATTTAGGGTGAAACTACTTGAAAAGTGGTGTGACTGTGGAAAATTCCAGGCATTACACCTCTCATGCTCACATGTCATCGCTGCTTGTTCATCTGTTTTTCATGACTACATGTCGTATGTGGCTGATAAATACAAATTGCAGTCTGCATTCAACGTTTACAACGAAGAATTTGGCGTGGTACCCAACGAAGCTTATTGGCCACATTATGATGGAGTTGAGGTGTGCCACAATCCTGTCATGCGAAGAGATCCACGTGGTCGTCCACAGTCTACTCGCATTCGTACTGAGATGGACCTCAGGGAAAGGGGTCACCCAAAATGTTGTGGACTTTGTCGACAACCAGGGCATACAAGGAAGAACTGTCCTCACCGTGCTGGAACTTCTACGCAACCATAGCGTAGAAATCAGGCACTATTAATTTCAGTGTACGAGTTTTTGTAATAGTTTCTTGTTATAAATTTTAATTGATGTTTATTATCGCATTATCGATTACTGTTATCATATAATTAACAACCAATACAATTACTTAATAAAAAAAATTTAATCACACATTTTTAAACCCTAAAAATCTTTAAATTTTATTAAAATTTCATAAAATTAAATATTGAAATCATAAAACGATTATTGATATCATATAATTAACATCCAACACTATTAGTTAATTAAAAAATTAATCACACATTTTTAAACTCTAAAACCAATTAAATTTAAATAAAAATCCAAAAAAATAAAAAAAAACCAAAAAATTCGTATTTTTTAAAAAAATTCAAAAATAAAAATAAAAATTTCCTATTGGAAGTCGGGTTCCTACCTATGAAATAAAAAAAAAAATTTAACTGTCCATTGAGAAGTCGGTTCTACCAAACCCGACTTCTCAACATAAAAAAAAAATTAAAAAGAAGAAAGTGGGAAGTCGTGAATAGGGGGAGGGGAAAGTGAAAGGAAAAAAAAAAGGAGGTATTTACGTATATAATGGGGGAAAGGGGATATTTAGGAGAATAATTTTTTTTTTTGGGTTATTCCCAAAATTTTCCCACATATTGGAGCACATATGTCATTCAACCCCAATAGCCAACAACACCCACCACAAATTTACATCTTGAGGCCAAATCAATAGCCAAATCGAAAGAATCCTAGATACCTATCAAAGCATAAAATTTGGTATACAAGATCTTAGATGCCCACCAACTGAAAAATCAGATTTAGATCACTTCCCATATGGGTGAAGTGAAGAAACAAAGAATGTGAACAAACAAAAAAAACCACAAAAAAATAAACACAAAATGGTTGGTTCGCTGTGAAGAAACAAAGACCAAACATTCGCAAGGGAATAGGGTTTTACTTGCAAGGGTGGTTGGCGATGGTCATTGGATCGCGGCGGTCTCTTCTGTGCGTGGGGAAGTGAATGCAGAGAATAGAGAAGAGAGGTCTCTAGTTCAGGAAGATACTAGGGTCCGATGCAGAAAGCAGTCGCGGGAGAAGACGAAGAAATTAGTGGGTCGCTACACCTATCGCTAATATTTTAAGGACTCATTTGATGGTCCGGATAGGATAAAGATGGAGAGGATATGAGAGCTGGATAAGGATAGGATAGGATATGAGTACGATAAGCTCTTATCCTATCCAATGTTTGATGCGCATCAGGTAATGATAGGATATGATATAAAATATCCATAAATAATAAAATGACCCTTATATCAAAATTATATATTTTTCTCAAAAATAAATTTTAATATTTTTTTATATATTTAAATTAAAAAATATTTGATAATATATATTTTCGACTTTTCAATTATATATTAGTCAATTTTTTAAATTATAAAAAATTAATTTTTTTGCGTTTTATATAAAAATTGTTAATTAAATCAAATATTTTAATTAGTAATAAGGTTGACTAATTAGATTTGAAATCATAATTAAATAATAATAATATTAAGGATAAGAGAAAAAAAGAAAGCATTTTCTTATCATATCCTGCTAGTTCTAACTCAGTTTCACCCTCAAAATAGAATTATAACTAAGTAACAGGATAAGCTTATCCTATCCTAATGGTTCACCAAACTACAGATTAAAGCAGGACATGATAGCTTATCCTATCATGTCTCCCTTATCCTGACCATCAAACAGATCCTGAACAAAATGCTTCCCCGTATGAAATAAAATTCGTACAATAGGTGACGAATGGTTTTTATTGGAAAGCCTTCTTTTATTACAATATATCAAACAATTTCACTTTCTCCATGATTTGTGTCCCTCTCCTCACTGTTTGACTCTCTTAGCATTTCGTCATGAATTCGTCTCGTACCGAATAGAACCACTCATATTTTAATGTTGATTGCTCAATCCATCGTTACATGGTGATCGAGTATAAGTTGGTTGCTAAACCTTGACAAATAAAAATTAAAGAGTAAAGATCCATTTAAGTCTCCAATAATTTTTGAGATACTACTTTTCGTCCCCGAGAAAAAAACTCATTAAATAGTCCCTAAGAATGACAAAAGAGGGACATTTTAGTCCCTCCATTTATTTCCATGTTAAACACACCATCAAAGTGTTGATCTGTATCGTTAATATGTCAGGTAGCCAGACAATAGTCCCAAAATATATAATAGACCATAAAGATAATTATGCATTGACCCAATAAAGTCCCCAACTATTATTTAAGTAACCAAAGTTAGTCCCTGATAATTTCTATCGTGGGACACATTAGTCCCTCCATGTTAAAAGCATCACACCGAATGCATCAAATGCTCCACACCAGATGAACTGACACATATTATATGGACGAGTTTAATAGACACCTGGGTACAGTGATAGTATATACTACCACTTTAACGCTATATTTCGGTTGCAGACAAATGGAGGGACTAAATTCTTCATCTTTTGTCATTGTCAGGGACTGTTCGGTGAATTTTCTTGTTCTCAGGGACGAAAAATGATACCTCAAATATTGTTAGGAATTAAAATGGGCCTTTACTCAATTAAAATCGATGTTAAGTTAGTGACACCTTTAGCCACCGCCACTTACGTAATGTTTGGTTGGAGGGAAATGGAGGGGAGGGAAAATATTTTTTTTAAAATCTTTCATGTTTGATTCAACTTTTTGAAGGGGAAATGAGAGGAATGAAGGGGAGCAAAATCTCTCCTCACTCAATTTTTGCTCCCCTACAATATTGGGGGGATTTGGATGGGAGAGATTTTAAAACAGTTTACATGCATTGACTAAAATATCCTCATTTGTGTATTTTGAATTAAATAATTATAAGAGTATAAAAAGTAAATTAGTTTTAAAATCTCTCTTCTGCCCTCTTGAACCAAACATGAAAAGTGTTATTTTGTCTCCCCTCCCCTCCTTTCAACCAAACATAGTAGATAATTAAAATATATCTCCTCCCTTCCCTTCCCTTCCATTAAATAATAAGGGACCACACACTATAGTCGTTTTAATGGTCAGTAGTATTAAGGTTCTGTTTGGATAGCACAACTTACAGCTTATTAGAGCTTCATTACTGATATAGGCGCTTTTATGTAAAAAAAATAGTGTTTGAGTAAGCTTAAATAAGTAACTTATTAATCTCCAGAAGCTGTTTTTAGCTTATTTGGAGAAGCCAATTTTTTTAGCTTATTGAAAAACCTTGCATGGAAGCTTAAACGAGAAACTGTTTTCATATTTTATAGGACAATTATATTCTATAATAATTTGAAATTACGTCAAAACCAACACTTCCATCTTCCTCTCTCAAGTTTATAGATTTTAAAAACACTTTTTTGAATATGTATCCAAACACAAAATAACTTAATTAAAAGGAACTTAATGCATAAAAGCTTTTCACATAAATCCTTTTAATAGAAACGCTTAAATAAACTGTTTAACCAAACGAGACCTAAACTATCTTTAGCTACCGATATATAATTGATCGTTAAATAATTCAATAATGAATTAAATTCTCCTCTAAGGATCGAATTAGGAACCTTAATTTCGATATCAAAAACAGTAGTCGATAAATAATCCAAAAATGTTGACTTTTTAAATTCATCATGTAGCGATCGATTACTTTACAATCATTTGTATTGATTGCTATATCGATTGCTAAATTCATATAAGCAATCATTTTTTAAATCAACTCATCGATCGCATCAACGGTTCCTGAATAAGAATAGGCAAAATAGGTTGATTGGTCCTATACGTTTATTTAACTTTTCATATCGGTCCCATAAGATTTTTTTTTTTTCAAATTGATCCTACACGTTTCATTCTGTTTCCACGTTAGTCATTTCTATCAATTTTGACCTAACACCGTTAGTTTTGAGCTGACGTGGCACAATATTAATGTGACACGTGTCTCTTTATTTGATGGCGTTAGGTCGAAATTGACGAAAAAGACTAATGTGAAAACAGAATGAAACGTGTAGGATCAATTTGAAGAAAAAAAAACTTATGGGACCGATATGAAAAATTAAATAAACGTATAGAATCAATCAACCTATTTTATCAGAAGGATATTATCTTATAGTGAAAATTCATTGCCGCAAAATAAAACATTCTATTTTAAGGTATATATATTGAATGAGTTTAATTGCTATACATTGTTAGTGTAAAAAATTTTATACTGACAACCAATCAGAAATCATGATGTATCTGACTTCTAAGGTAATTAGGATAAGAGTCAAACAATGTAGCTTATGTGGCAGTTTCTGAGTGGTTGTTTGTGTAAAAAAAATCTTTACACTGACAGTATATACCAATTAAATCCATATTAAATTATCTAAATCGGTTCTAAAATAAAGTCTCATGCAAGGACATGTTTTTCTATATATAAAAAATAACTACTTTCTAAAAGAGTAAACTTTTAGAGATCATATATCATTTATATTGATATCATCTCTATATTTTTATTTTATTTGCAACAATGATGATTATGTAATAACTGAAAAAATAAGATGGGCATAATCATTGTTTTTTATGGATGAAAGTGGAAATTGCATTAAAGAGAGGAAATTTTACAAAAGAAAGAAGGCATACCCTCTATATACAACTCAAAATAAACCAAATCTAACTCCTATTATGACATGAGTAGATCTATTTTTCTTTACCTTAAGATGCAGCCACCTTAGTTTCATCGTATGCAAAATATTGAAGCAACAGTTTTCAATTTATATTCTACTTTGTCGAAAAACAACAGAATTTTGAGTGTGCCAAATAAAAGTACAAGCATGCATGACAAAGAGCAGCATATCTCATTCGAAATACTACAATTTTCTATCCTCTAACTCTCTTAAAAATCCTATGATGATAATTCAAATCCCAAGAAGGTAGTAGGTAACCAATTTCACCCTTTGATAGTTCTTAGAATATTGAAGGAATAAGGACACTTAAAGAACAAATGAATCTGGATTTCATCCTTTTCCATACACAAAACACATTTACTGTCAAAATTAACCCCAAACCTTTAAGCTTGTCTTTTGAGGCAGTCCTTTAATGAAAAACCATCCAAGCAAAGAAAGCAATCTTTGGAAGAATAAATTCATATCAGACAATTTTAAACCAACAAAAGGGAGTAAACTGTATATGCGTTTAATTTACCTTGCTACGCCACAGACATGTTCTTCATAAGCTTGTGCCTTACATCCAACAGTTTGTGCCACCAGTAGAGGTGACGAAACAGGCTACCCGGCTCGCGATGGGCCGACCCGATATCGGACTTTATTGGGCAGAGCCAAAAAAACTTGGATACAATTTGGACTCTCAAAAAGGTGTCCAAGCCTACCTCTATGCGGGCTGCGGACTTGTCTGGACTAGTCCAGTTCTAAGTTTAAGAATGTATTTTTTCTTCTAATTTTATTTATTAATGCCTCATTTTCTTTGACCAATATTTTTTTAGTCAAACAATAAGAGCCTTACCTATTAGAAATTCAATCTGAAATAGTAAAAGACACACGGAAGACAACAGTTAAAATTGGGCTCGTTTAGCCATTTTGGCACTGTGATCGATAGTCAACTATCACATATTCTGTATAGCAATTCTAATCCAGCCATGTACCAGAAAAAGTAGGATTATATAATGAAATTGTGAAGTGTGACTCTGAGTAGCGTATGGTTCCTCAACATCGACATTTTTTTTTTTAATTTGCATATGTTTTAACCCAAACCGTATAACTTATCGGGTTTATTCGAACCGGCCCATTTTACTAGCTCCAGCCACCAGTAACTCTCGGATTTCATGGCCTCAAACTTCCTGCAAATCTACTGCACCTGATGTAAAACCGTTTTGGGGAATGGGAAAATAGCAGACCAAAATCTGTCAGTGCTCAGTAAGATTTGATTTAATAAGCTCCACAGGCCCTGCATAAACTTAACTTTCAAGAGGACCGTCGAATCCTTTGAAATTTCTAGTGTACCTGAGACTTGCATAAATTCATTTACAACTTTCTTGAAGACCTTGACCGAAGCATCAGTTCCTTTGCTGAAGAGCACTAGGTTATCTGCCAACATGAGGTGAGTAATTTCTGCTTTCTTGCATGCATTTAGGATGGTATTTAAAGTCTTTTGAATGGGTTGCAAGTTGTAAAAATCGTGACAGGTATTCCATACTCAACACAAACAAACAGATAAGGGGACATCGGCTCTCCTTGCCTTCACCACATAGCTCCAGGGAAGTTCGGATACTCCCATTAATACAAATCGAGTATTTTGCACTAGTGACACAAGTCTTTGTAATCACCTTGTAGATAGTGTTACAATATGAAATTGGCCTGAAATCTTTAACACTCTTCGGATGATCAACCTTGGGAATGAGGGTAATAAGAGTCTGCTGCAAGAGTTTTCCATTCTCAAAAACGTCTTTTACCGTCCAATTCACTGTTTCACCAACAATTGACCAAGCTTTATTATTGAAGTAGGAGTTAAAACCATCAGGACTTGGAACTTTCTTTTTTATTTATGGATGATAGAGCCTCTTTACTTTAACAAAGGTCGCAATCATTTTTTATACCGAGGAAGACAAACTAACTTTGAATACTAACACTTCATAAGAAAAGTCACTGCACACGACTTATTCAGAGCAATCAAACCATTCTTAATAAATCACCCTAATTCAAACTTGACGTACCGGTTCTTTAGCTTGCATAATATAATAATTATTCACAAAACTGTTCATAATTAATATCAATTTTTATAGAATAGAAATGAACTCTTTGATCAGCTTTCTCATGTTCATACTCCTCCTCACCACAACAAGTGCACAATCTCCAATTTACCAGTACACTTTTTGCCAAAACATAACAGGAAAATCTCACACCACATCATACAAAACCAACCTCAACAACCTCTTTGTATGGATACTCTCTGATTCAGCTACAAGCAAAGGATATAACCACACTACCATAAAAAATGGTGGTGATGAGAACGATGCTGTTTACGGGTTTTACTATTGCCGTCGCGACATCGCCGAATATTTCTGTCAGTTCTGTCTCAACACTGCAGTCAATGAAATCATTCAGCGCTGTCCCAACAGCTTCTCAGCTGTTATATGGTATGATATATGCATTGTACGTTACTCTAACCATAGTTTCATTGGTGACATAATTTTAAGCCCAACATGGAACGTGACGGGGTCAGAAAACATAAAGGATTCAACTGAAGCTGTGAAAGCTGAGGATGTCATGCAGGGTTTGATAAGAAAAGCTACTGTAAAGGGCAACCGGTCTAATTGGGCAATGAGTGAGTTCAATTGGGGTAAAAGCAATGAGAAAAGGTATGGGTTGGCACAGTGTGGGAGGGACCTTACTAGTGATAACTGTAGGCAGTGTTTGGAGGGTGTGTTAGAGAAAGTCCATGAATGCTGTGAGACAAAGGTAGCATGGATGGTTATAGCTCCAAGCTGTGGGATCAAGTTTGATAATCATATCTTCTCATCACAGTTTAGTAATCAAACAACATCGCCTTCTCCACTGCCTAATCCAGGTAACATAAATTAATTGTTGCCTTGTATGATTGCTATTGGGTTTCCTTAATTTGTTTCTGCTTAATTTAATTTGTTCCCTGCATTCTGCACTCAAAAGTGGGTTAAACTGCAAAATAAGCAACAATCATCAAAGTGATCATGTTTGTGAGTAAATGAAGAAAATAATTGTAACAAGTAAAAAAATCTTAATTCGACACTTTTGACTTGTTCAGCGGGCGGCGATGAGTCAAAAATTGGAATAGAGACTTGGCCACTTGGGTGTGTGTTACGTACTACTTTTCAAAACTAGTTTTTTTTCCTCCACCTGTGAAAGAAACTGATTTAAGGGCCTTAAAGTGCGGAATGCAATTTTTTTTTAAAAAAAAATTCATTGACAATCAACAGTCTAAAATTTTATTAATACATGCACATGGACAATAGATTATGAATATGAGAAAATAGATTTGCTTAATTTTTCTTTTCCTAAGGGGTTACCAATATACATTTTACAAATATATGTTTCACTTTAGAATATCTAAGTCATTTGAAACCAGTCACTAATTTTAAAAAAATAATGTTATTGTAGATTCAGGTTTATAGTGAACTTTATAAGTAGCAAACACATCTAGTACTAAATTTTATAATAGAAAAATGTGCCCAAATGAGATATTAGGGTATTCCTTTCTTAGCTTCGTGTATGCTGTGTTTAGTCTCTTTCATTTATTTATTTATTCATGGTCATGGTCTAAGCGTCTAAAAACAAAAAGGCTATTTTAATTTGTTGGGTTAAATGCCTCTTGATTTCCAGTAATACTCTCAGCTCAGGACTTTGTGTTTGGAATATACTCCAATTGTTTTGGTCCACTCTTGAACACAAACCTAACATACTTTCGGGTGCTAATAAGGAGAAAAAACAAAACATGCGATGACATGTTTGTGTGGGGTGCTAAACTAATTTGATATAGTGTCTTTTCAAAATATGCTACTATGCTAGTTATTTTTTCGGTCTTGCTAACAAGTGAGCACTGGTTAAGAAATTAAAGATAGAAAAGTTTTTATTGAGAAATAGTGTATTTAATATATTAGAAATTTAAATGTTGTGTGTTTCATCTTTATATATTCAAGCATTTGCCTTATTTTTTCCAATAATTGTTTGGTTGTAGAAATGCAAAATGTTCATCTATTCTATGCTATTGTTGCAGCCAAGCAGGAAGGTACAAGTAATTCCAAAACCAAAACCTTGATCATCATAATAGTAAGTGTGTTGGTGGCAGCAGCTCTACTAAGTTGCTGTGTCTACTACTCCTGGAGAAGGAATGGGTTATGCAAAGGTAATTGTCACTGGTTACACTCATGCTTAAAGTTCTCAGCTCTTTTCACAAACTCACCTATGACAATAAGAATATATACAAACTAACTAGCTTCCTTGGTAGATGGATTGCTGTTGGACACCATTCCTATGGCATTTAATGCTCATGTTCAAGGAGATGATTCATTGAATGCAGACCTTCCTACTATCCCTTTAAATGTGATTCAACAGACCACTAATAACTTTTCAGAGTCATCCAAATTAGGAGAAGGTGGATTTGGCCCTGTTTACAAGGTATCAATGAATTGGATCTGGAGGCCAAGCTATGCATAGTTTTGCTTTAACCCTTTGTTTACATACTCCTACTTTCAACCCTTTTTCTCAGGGTACTTTACCTGATGGGACAGAAATTGCTGTCAAAAGGCTCTCAGAAACATCTGGTCAAGGTTCACAGGAGTTCAAGAATGAAGTACTTTTCATAGCCGAACTGCAGCATAGAAACCTTGTACGACTCTTGGGTTGCTGCATTGAGGACAACGAAAAGCTGCTTGTATATGAGTTCATGCCAAATTCTAGCCTTGACTTTCACCTTTTCAGTACGTTTTAACAACCACCTTGTTCTTCCCATTTGCTTAATTTCCTGGTTTTATTTTCTTGTTTTGGCTCCAAGTTAGTGCTAATAGAAGTTATTATATGTTCTAGCATGTAAAGGTGGTACTTCCATGGGGTAAAAGGAGTTGAGAGGTAGGACTTGACAGCCAAAATTAAATTGTCAAGAAGAAACAATACTGATAAATTGGAACATTTTGCATTTTGGAAGATAAATTGAAATAACATATCCATTGAGATTTATTAAAAAACAAATTCTATGTAAAAAATAGTGATGTTTTCTTCAATAACAAGAGTACAATGTTCATTTGCTTGTCAGATGAGGCAAAACAAAAGCAACTAGATTGGAAATTACGACAAAGCATTATCAATGGAATTGCAAGAGGACTGCTATACCTTCATGAGGATTCTCGACTGAGAGTAATCCATAGAGATCTGAAAGCCAGCAATGTTCTTCTGGACCATGATATGAATCCAAAAATATCGGACTTTGGATTGGCAAGGACATTTGACAAAAGCCAAAGTCAGACAAAGACAAAAAGAGTTGTGGGCACCTAGTATGTGTTATTGGAAACTCTATCATTTTCAAAACACATTAATCCACAATGAATTAGAAAATTCTGCAATATTCACAACTGACAGTATTCTATTGATTTTAAACAGTGGATACATGGCTCCAGAATATGCTATGGCAGGGTTATTTTCAGTGAAATCTGATGTTTTTAGCTTTGGAGTTCTTCAATTAGAAATAATTTGTGGGAAAAGGAATGGTGAATTCTATCTTTCAGAACATGGGCAAAGTCTTCTAGTATATGTGAGTTTTTCTGATCTGATCTCATCAAGAAATTGATATTAGAAAGAGTAACGAATGTTTCAACTAGATTTTCTAATTATTCACATTTGCATGCAGGCTTGGAGACTATGGTGTGAAGGAAAAAGCTTGGAATTGATCGATCCAATGCAGGAAAAGTCATACATAGAAAGTGAAGTTAAGAAGTGCATACACATTGGTTTGTTGTGTGTACAGGAAGATGCAGCAGATAGACCAACCATGTCCACGGTTGTTCTCATGCTGGGGAGTGACACAATGGCACTTCCCAAGCCCAAGCAACCAGCATTTTCAGTTGGAAGAAGGTCCAATGAAGAATCATCATCATCAAAAAATTCCAAGGGTAATTCTGTTAATGAAGTAACAGTGACTGTTATTGCACCTAGATAGTTGATATAACATCATAAATTTTTTGCTTTGAACATGCCTACATTGCACAAGCTATTACAATAAAGTGGACAGCCTCAGCCTCCACATCAAATGACGAGCATTTTCATGTTAACAATATTATCTGAGATGGAAGAGGCTCTTCAAATGTCATTTAAGCCTTGAGAAATGAATAGTGTGCATGGCATGGCATGTGAACAATGGATTTATGTGTTAGAAAAGAGGCGGTGACTAGACCATGCAAAAGATTATAGTACAAAAATTGCTGATTAGTTCTGTTATTGATAATGTTCACAGATCCTTTGTGTCTTCAGTTGTAAACACAATGGGATCAAATTTAGCTGACAAGCTAATTAACATTTTTCTACAATTTTTTATATGAAAAACTAATATTCTTTCATCTTTATATTTTTTTGTTGTTAGAGATTGGAGGAGGACAGTTTGTACCTTTTATCACTGCAAAATTCTTACTCCCATTCTGCAAAATACTTTTTTGGAATATCTCTCTCTTTGGAAAACTTGACCTCACTGCCAATTGCAGAAAAGGCCAATTGATTTATTTTTTCTTCATCTCTTTTTAATTTGTTTAGTTCTACAGTGGAAAGAGTATATAATTATTTTCAGGGATGACAAAGCAATATTTGACAGTTTCCCACAAGTCTTGTCGCTGGCTGAAAAGGCCTTATTTTTTTTTTTGATGAATTGAAAAGGCCTTATTTAATCACAAGTAATAACTTAAGCAAATGGACTACATATATTTTCTATTTTATCTTTCCCTTTGGCGTGTTAGAGAGTTAAGAAAAAAATTAAAATTAATACAAATAGATATCTAACGTGAATCACACTAAAACACAGACAATTGACACGGTTTGAAAGCAAAATTGTGCAGTCAACAATGGATAATGCTATATAAAAAACACTTCACAAATACAATAGGTCACTTGTTTTCCGTACCATTGTATTTGTCTATGAATCTATGCTGTGTTACACCAAAACTTTTGGTTTAAAATATTACAATTGTAACAAGTTTGCTCACTTGGCCAAAGATTGTTGGAGGGGGTGAACAAGAGGAAATATATGTGTAGAAAGGAGAAGACATCATATTTTGTGCGTATCAATAAATGATTTGTTGTTTCTTGCAAGTGGGTGTAGCAACCATATGTCCCAAGATAAAAGACATTTTTCTTATGGATTTAATTGGTATATATTGTCAGTGTAAAGATTTTTCACATTGACAATCAATTATAAATTATCATATCAAGTAAAATATTTGACTCTTATCCTAACCACCTTAAAAGTAATACATACCACGATTCTGATTGGTTGACAGTGTAAAGTACTTTACACTGACAGTACATAACAATTAAATTCTTTTCTTAATATGGATTCCAATGTGAATACAATGGTGAAGATGGAATTAAGATACAGTAGAAGCTTAATGAAAGAGGACCATTTCTGTTAAAATAAAGCATGTGACTGGATTTATTCATGATGTATACTATCAGTGCCGGGTTTGAAACGAATCTTCAATGTTTTGTGTAACTGTTGGGAGTAAAAGGTGTTTGAGATCCGATCTGGTAAGAATTCTTCGAAGAGTTTCTTCCTGAGAAGGGCATGTTGGTGCTTTGAAGATAACTTTACCAATTAATATAATTTATGCCTTTTATACATTAGTCGTGCACCGGTTCAAGTGTTACATAGAGTCATAGACCGATTGGAAGTTATTATACAAAATAGTCCCCGATAAAAACACAGGGTACACTTTTGATTCCTAATAAAAAAAGTCATTATTTAATTTTCGAGAATGACAAAATATGGACGTTTTATTCCCTCCGTTAATTTATTCCAAAACGTCTGTTAGCGTGTTGACTTGTACCGTTAACTAGCTGATATGTTTTTTAGTGTGCTGACTTGATCCGTCCAGCATGAAATATGAAGAAAAAAAAATTGAAGGCCCAAAATCGTCCCTGACAAAAAATCAAGATACACTTCTAGTCCCTATATTTTTTCTTCTTCCATCACCATTCAAAAACCCTAACTAAAACAAAAGTACACAAGAAGCTAAAACTCAAAGGCTCGATCTCGGAACAACAAGCTTATACACCAAGCACCATTTAAAAGTACACAAACTCCTGCATAAAACATCCTGTAATAGCCGTTTAGTAGTTCACCCAAGAACCATTTGGCACCAACAGCCTTTTATGTTCCCTTGCATATCTTCCGCTTTGCTTATATAGTTATATTTCCACCATTTGGTACTTAGTTGTTTCGAACAGCCATCCACGTCAAACAAAGAATTCCACGCTGACAAGGATTCCACATAAGTACCTCAATTTCTAAGCCCATAGTATTCACAAAAATACCATGGCCATAACAGATGGGTTTTTAGTTCAGTTATTAGTATAGTTCATGCTGCTCCAGAAATAACCGTGCATATTTAGGTTTTAGATCTAATTCAATCTTAAAACCTAACTTAAGAGGTGAGGATTATAAAGACTACTTTGATCATATTTCTAATCGTTGTGGAGTCTCAACATAAACACATAATCACGTCAAAGTAAAATCACATGTTAATAGGGTCTCTATTTAGGATTAAAAAAAATTGATTGTTTAAAAATGCTTCTGTTAGTATAAAAAAAAATGTTTCTGTCTAAAATATTTTTGTGAATTATGAATGTTGGAAATGATTTTTTTATAAAAAAGAATTTACTTCTTTAAAGGACAAAAAACCTAAAGCCCTTCTTCACGTTCTTGTACACTGGACCACGATCACACTGCATGCAGAGCAGATATCTAGTTAAGGGCCGTTGTCAGTTGAGCTTGTCATTATTAATTTATATTTTAGGGTAGAACGTTGGTTAAAAAATCAAAATGTGAAAATTTTATAATGAGAATTGTAACTTTTATATTTTAAAAAATTAAATACATCATTTTTTTAATATATTTTTTTATTTTTATTTCCTTAAACCCAATATTTTACGGTCAAGACTACAGTCTATAGTGGTGGAGATCATTAAATTGAATATTAATGCCCGCATTAGATGAATATGTCAGATGTTGTTTTCTTTTGGGTGATATTGCCGTAAAAGCCACGAAACCTCCAGCTCACCATTTGAAATAAGTTAGAGCGAGCTTGATAAAATTAATTGTTAATAATTGATAATAAATAAGTTAGTTTATTTTATGTAAATGTGTGTAATAAAACTAGCAGTAGAACTAACAGAATGATTTTACATAAAAGAGAGAAAAGATAAAAATAGAATTAAATTAAGATAATAAAGATAAAAGTGAAAAAAAAATGAAACGCTATAAGTTCAAACATTACTTCAAGTAGTGTCTCAAAAAAACGCTAAGAGCTTGTGAAAAAACGCTATAAGCTCGTGACAGAAGCCCTTGCCAAACAAGACTACTTTCTCATCCGCTATAAGCTCTCAGAAGGGACGTGTCAAAGAGACTCTTAAAATCTTGATAGAATATAAGTTTAATTTAAGGGATCCGACTCTTTTAAAATGAGCAATTCATTTTAGAGAGTAAAATAAATAATACCAATCGTTGATGAAAAAATCAATGATTAATATTAAGGGTACGTATTTGGATAAACAACTTAATTAAATGCTTATTTAATAAGCTCTTTTTTAAATAAGTTGAAAATAATTTATTTCATAAAATTCTCTGACAAACTTATGATAAGCTAAAAAAAATTTATAGAAAGATCATAAACTATTTATATAAGTTTATTTTTATAATCTATTAGTATAAGTTTTGAATAAACTATTTAAAACACATCCTAAGTGCAAATAGATAATAAATGATGAGTGGGTTGGAAAAAATAAGAGAGTCAAATCAATAAAAAAAAAAAAAAACTATTTTAAGAAAGGTAAGATGAGATTAAACATTGGAAAATACATAAAGACAAGTATAAGCTTGAGGAAAAAACAACGGATCTGGATTCAGTACAGTTGGAACCCTGCAGTCACTACATTCATCTCAATATCCACCATTCCATTAATCCAACATTCCACCTTACGTCTCAAAAAAAAAAAATTAATAAACCATATTATATATTTATTAACCTTCGCTCCTCTTCCATATTTTAGTTCTTTTTTTTTTCTCAAGCACCTTCATCGGTTCTTTTCCAACATTCAACTCTCTGTCGTTAGGTGGTGGCTCGTCGGATCGCCAGCTGCGGTGGTGGCTCGTCGGAGCGCCGGCGTGGCCCGGCAAGGCGGCACCGCGCGACATTGAAGAGAGGCAGAGAGAGAGATAGAGTGAGAGAGAGGAATACAAACTTGATATGAAAATCTAAAGGGACTTCTGCAATTTGATTCAAGTTACTAAGTTTTATAAAGAAAATGCATTTTTTGGATTGTGTGATATGAAAATTTCCAGAGTTGTTGTGCATCAATGATTCTCCATAATCGTCACTTTGCTTGAAGTGCAAGACCATTCCATATTTGGTTCACTGTAATTTGCTTGAAGTTCAATATTGATAGCCAATATTGAAAATCCCACTACCAATATTAATTGATAGCAAATATTTTTTGTCATCCTCCTCATTGTTATGTTCATGGAAATTACTGTTGGTTCTTTTATACTTCATCATACTGACAAAATCAAGTGATATATATTATATATACCTCACCGTACAGAGATCTGATGGTAGCAAAATGGCATCTGCATTGGAGGCTTTTGTTCTGGGGGTGGACGATGGAAACTTACGGTTTGAGGTTTTCGTGACTGTGATCGGTATGATGAACAGAAGGTGGATGGAGAAAGGAGAAGAACACTAGGTGGAGAATGGGGTTTAAAGAAGAGTTAAATTTTGGGAGTTTAAAGAAGAGATGACGTGGCACAAGAGGATGCTTTGGATGGATTCAATGGTGTAAATTTGGTTGACTGCAGTCACTGTAAGCTTAGGTGACTTTAGGCAATCCTGATCCAGGAAAACCGTGACATGCTCAAACTCCCATGCATATCTGTCATGCAAAAAATATTGTGCTCTCATTCTTTTCATTGTTTCATTATTGTGCCTTCTACATCAATTGCTTTTAAGCAGAGATTAAAGCTATGTTTGGTTTAGGAAAGAAAATGAGAGAAAAGAAAGTGAGAAGAAAGAAGAGGGAAGGAAAGAAAAAGAGTAGAAAAACTAAAATTTTTCTTTCCTCTTCACGAACAATTTTGGATAAAATTACCTCCTTAAATAATGATTCCTTAACCCGTACCCTAGCGAGACCCATATTTTAAGTAAGGATCTTGCTAACGAGCATCCTAAGGATACTAGTTAAGGAATTCATAAAAAACAAGTTGTTATTGAAAAACTAAGTATACAACTTCTTAAAATATTAAATAAATCATTTTCTCATAAAATATTTTCTTTTTTATTCCTTAACCAGTGTCCTTAGAGCACTCGTTAACATTATCTTTTAAATAATTTGTCCTACATTTATATGTAATCACAGGAAGAGTGGTCTTGAAAAGTTTTTATTACTTTACTTTTATTTGAGTAGACTTGTAAAGTTAATTATGTTGACTGGTACAAAATTGATCTTCATCACACATTTTATGTTTAGCCACACATTTATACATATATTACCTCATATCTATATAATTATTATTATTTGATTATAATTGATTTCACCTAAACTTTTACTAACTTACTCTCTAATTCTGCCACTTAAGGGGGTGCAAGCAGATATGCGTGGAAGTGTGTTTACCAAGTAGTTTTCATAATATATAGAGTCACATACTTCACTTCATATATGTTTTAAATTATTGTTTGAGTAAGTAGCTTAAGCAAGTCCATATCACACCATGGAAGCAACACAACTCAATGTGAGATCATCAATGTCTTTTGCTTTCCTGCTATTTCTGAGCTTCAAAGCACTCATTACAAAAGCACAATCACCAAATTACGTGGGAGATGACTGCCATAACACAACTCAACAAGCTCTCAGCAGTGCATACAAAACCAATCTTGACAGCACCCTCTCATGGCTATCCTCTGATGCAGCCACGAGCAAAGGGTATAACCATACCAGCATAGGCAACAACAACACAGGAGATGCTGTGTATGGCCTCTATGATTGCCGCGGCGACGTGGTTGGCTACTTCTGTCAGTTCTGTGTGTCAACTGCTACCAGAGAAGTTCTTCAGCGATGTACCAATAGAGTGTCTGCTGTCATATGGTATGATTTCTGCATCCTCAGGTACTCAAATAAGAATTTCTTTGGGAATGTTACAATAGACCCATCATGGCATGCTTTTGGAACAAAAAATATCTCCAGCCCAATAGAGATTCAGAAAGCTGAGGATAATATGAAAAGTTTGATCAGAAAAGCAACTGAGGAGACCAACCAGTTGTTCTATATGGGTGAGTTCAGTCTGAATTCTACTCAGAAAAGGTATGGCCTTGTGCAATGCAGCAGAGACCTTACAAGTGAGGGGTGCAGAAAGTGTTTGGAGGCCATGTTAGCACAATTTCCCAGATGTTGTGAACAAAAGATGGGATGGCAGGTTTTGGCTGCAAGTTGTCTGATGAAGTATGATGATCATATGTTCTACCTTTTTCACAATCAAACATCTTCAGTTCCTGTGTCCAATCCTAATACAGGTGACACAACAATCACTTTTTGTTCTCTTATAATCACTTTCTTGCGGCATAGGAAATCAATTGGGTCTGTTTATCTATTGACTCTGATCAATTTGTGAAAAACAACTAATTTTTTCTCTTCATCTTTGATACTTTTACAGGCAAAAAAGGGGGTACTAGTAAGTCAAGAAACTTGATCATTGGCATAAGTGTGTCAGTGTCAATAGCTCTACTATGTTGCAGTGTCTACTGCTTCTGGTGCAGGAATAGAGTTAGAGAAGGTAATTTCCTGTAATAACACATGCTAGAATTTGTTTGATAACTCATTTCACATACTCAAATATGGCCATTTATTTCAAATATGAACTCACAAAGCTCTCTTTGTAGATGGGCTGCTAACTGACACCTTTGCTTTCACTTCACATCAAAATGTTCAAACTGAGGAAACACTGAATGCAGACCTGCCTACAATCCCTTTAATCACAATTTTACACAGTACTAATCACTTTTCAGAAACATCTAAATTAGGGGAAGGTGGATTTGGCCCTGTTTTCAAGGTATTAAGGATTTAGAATATTGGATATAGGTCCTTTGTTATTATCATAGTTCTATATGCTTTTATTTATTTCAATCTTTTATCAGGGAATTCTACCAGATGGAAGAGAAATTGCAGTCAAAAGGCTCTCAGAAGCTTCTGGTCAAGGCTCGGAGGAGTTCAAGAACGAAGTAATGTTTATAGCTAAATTACAACATCGTAACCTTGTAAGGCTTTTGGCATGCTGCTTGGAGGAGAAAGAAAAGCTACTTGTATATGAGTATTTGCCGAATAAAAGTCTCGACTTTCACCTGTTTGGTATGTTTTCAGACAGCTTCGTTGAATAGTATTCACTGAACTTTTTGGTTTAACACTTTGATTGCTAAATTAGTTTGTATAACTATAAGCAGGGATGGGAATGCGGCAGGGCAGGGGCGGGGATTACTCTCCCGCTCCCCGTCCCCGTTTCCCGTCGCAGGGAGTTTTTCTCCTTCGTCCCTATTTCCCATGGATCCCCGCGGGAAGTTCGGGGGCCCTGAAAATTCATAAAATAATAATAATAATAGGGAACTAACTAAAATCCAATAAAATATAAAAACACTAAAAATCTTAAATATTTAAAGTTAAAGCAATCTCCAAGACATTGTAACAAGTTCAACTTTAAATAATACACATATATGTTTAATATTTTATTTATTTAATAAGATAATATATATTTAAAATTAATAAAATATATCTACAATATATATACACATATTTTAAAGAATATTTTAATAATATTTTCGGGATCGGGTACCCCACGGGACGGGGAGCATGTATCCTATCCCTGTCACCAAAGTGTCTTCGAGGGGATTTTCTCCCCCATTTCCTCCCCCGCAGGGAAAAATTCCCCGCCTGCGGGACCCTGTTCAAGGTAGTCTCCACAGGAATCCCCACGCACCGATACAAATTGCCACCCCTACTTCCCTAGGTAAGAGGGGTCTGTCCAGACAAGTTGGGTGGTACTGCTCTGGACTTTTAAAGTAGTTGGGAGTTGGGAGTGATTAAGAACTTTATTGTATATTATTACTTGTTAAGTGGTGACACCAGTTGTGCTGTATGATATTAACATCTAAATGTTTTGAAGGATAAGAGCACAGGTCATCACCATACTTCCCAAGAAAGTTATGGCACATCTTTTTTTTCTGTTCATGAAACTAAATTCAAGTTAGTATCTCATGGAATCAATAATCATAAGATAATCTTAACGGGGAAAAGGGCTATTATATCTAGGAAAGTGAGTGAGTGAATAAATAATTCTTCTGGTATTTATTTACTATTTGGCATTTGCTAGTTACCTTAGGTTATCTGCTTTACATACTGCATTTTTCCATAAGATCTGTTCTCATTCTTTATGTTGTCAGATGATGAAAAAAGAAAGCAACTTGATTGGAAACTAAGACTTAACATTATCAATGGAATAGCAAGAGGCCTTTTGTACCTTCATGAGGACTCTAGACTTAGAGTAATCCATAGAGATCTCAAAGCTAGCAATGTTCTACTAGACCAGGAGATGAATCCTAAAATATCAGATTTTGGATTGGCAAGAACATTTGAAAGAGGCCAGAACCAGGCAAATACAAGAAGAGTAATGGGTACTTTGTAAGTTTTACTTATACAAACCATTTCTAAACAATAGGTTTTATGAATACAGATTTTAAGCACTTGATTAATTGAAAAATGAAATTCCTTGTTATATAATCTTTTATGTGAGAGAAATAACGAAGTTTCTGTTGATTTCCAATAGTGGATATATGGCTCCAGAGTATGCTATGGAAGGATTATTTTCAGTGAAATCTGATGTTTTCAGCTTTGGAGTTCTTCTATTAGAAATCATTTGTGGGAAAAAGAATAGTGGATTCTATCTGTCTGACCATGGTCAAAGCCTTCTCTTATATGTGAGTTTCCACTCTTATCTGATCAAGAAATTAAGTTTCCAACTGAATGCAACATTGTTAACTACAACTTCACAATTTGCATAATCACTTGCAGACTTGGAGAGTATGGTGTGAAGGAAAATGTTTGGAATTGATGGATCCAGTACTGGAAAAATCCTGCATAGCCAGTGAAGTTTTGAAGTGCATACACATTGGTCTGTTGTGTGTTCAAGAAGAAGCAGCAGATAGGCCAACCATGTCCACTGTTGTTGTCATGTTGGCCAGTGACAAAATGGCCCTTCCAAAACCCAACAACCCTGCATTTTCAGTGGGAAAAATGACCCAAGAGGAAGCATCTACTTCTAGAAGCTCCAAGAATGCTTCCATTAATGATGTAACAGTCTCTATGATTTTACCAAGGTAATGGATATCTGGATCAAAACCTTTTTTTTTTATGCTTTAAATGGAAATCAAACAAGAGGACCAAATGACAATGAAATGAACAATTTTCAGTTTTCTGCAATTAGACTAAAATCATATAGACCCATGTTGGTCTGCAAAATATACAAAAAAAAAAATACCTTTGCTATTGCAGAAGATCTTGTAACAGAATGAAGAGCCACAAGCAAATCAGCAACATTTTCCTTTTTGGACATATTCTGAGAAGGCGACTGCTAAGTGGTCATCCATATCTTGATAGATCATTGTTAGTGAATATCTGATATTCTGTGGGGAGTAATTATTATATTGTGAAAATTCTAGAAGCTATATTAGTTTCCTCTTGATTGCACTGTTTATATTGTAATTAAATACCAATACTATGGACAATTCTGTATTGCTTTGACATCATGGCTCACTTTCTACATTGCAGTGTGATCCTAGCTGCCCCCTTTGTATTAGGATTAAGTGCAATGAATAACATAATTAGTAATAAAAAATTATTTTATTTGACTAAATTGTGTGTTACAAATCCAAGGAGAGGGATAGAGGTCATAGACATAGGCTAAAGAGAAAGCATATTCAGAAGGTAGCATTCTGTATTTGATAAAAGATAGTAAATGATGTACATGACTACCTTATTTATAGAACTCAATTGCACCAATTCTGTAAGTAACTTCTAACAAAATTGCAACTACTCATATATTCTATTATTGTCATTATGGAAAATTATTGTTTCATAAATATTACAAATATTAAAAGATGTTGTGTCCTAAGTGTTTAAGGGTATAGTTGAAAAAATATATTGATATTTTAAAACGAAATGGAATAAGATTGAATTCTCAAAGGCAAAGTAACTATTATTTTGAAATTCTCAATATTCGAAAGTCATTTTAGAATTGGACTGAGAAAACCCATTTAATGGGATAAATATTTCTCATAACCCATTTGTTCCATTATCAAGACTAAAACTCAAGATCTTACTTGATGGAAACCGATATCCTTACTACTTGGAGGTACAAGTGTTGTGAGTATTATTGAACTAATTTGAACGTGCAAACTTCATGATAGATTTTTTTTCGGAAATCAGTATGCCTTATGATTTGGAAAGTTTATCACTCCCTCCGTCACGATATATATGTCATATTTGATTAAATCACACAGTTTAAGAAAAAATAATAAATAAAAAAGAGTAATAATTTTACCAAATTAATCTTATTAATCATTGGTGTATTAACTATTATCATAAATATAAATAAAGTATTTGAGGATATAATTAATAAAAAATATTTAATATTAAATTGAAAATAAAAAATGATATTTTTTGGAATAAATTTTTTTATAAATGTAACATATATAATGTAACATACGAGTACATTGTTTCTTCAAATTTTGGAATGAGTCTATCTAATGAGTGCATTAAAGGCGGCAGGACACTTGCTAAGAAATCATCGAAACTTTTTATAAAAGATTACAATTACAGTAGAAAGATTTCAAAGTGAAAAAGTAAAGTATTAATCAATAAGCATTTGCAGCTAGAGAAGGAACATTGAGAGAGACCCTATGATACAGACGGATGGTTTGCATTCAATAAAACATATTCAAATATTTATTAAGTTTATATTGTTGAATCAATCTTAAATTTTCTTAAATACTTTAATGATTGATCCAATAATACACATTTAATAAATATGTGAATGTATATTGTGTTGAATGGATGAGATCCATTTTCACGCGGTATCCATAATTCTTAGTGAATTAATAAGTATTCCGTCCGTAACAAAATATAAATAAATATAATTACCTTTATATTTATTAAGATAATTAGTTATTCACATTTAATATTGTTGGTCTCATTTAAAAGTTTAACTTCATTGCCTAAATTACCTCTTTTTGTTTATTCACATTAATTGCATTATATAAAAACTTATTTCAATTAATGAAAGGCATTTTTTATATATTATCATTAAATAGGATGTAAAAATTCAACTTTTTTTATATTTTGTTATAACTTAGATGAATCAATTTTTACTTATATTTAATTACGGAGGAAGTGTGAACGATGGAGTAAGGGAGCTTTAGGATTGGGTGTCACGAATATTAATTTAAAGGGTGTTTAATGAGAACGTCTATAGTTGGTGGGTGTTTAATACGTGGGGTGTAATGTTGTTCATGCGTTTAAAGCACAGGGCCATAAAGTATTTGATTAGAACTTTGCATTTGAGTGGGTTATATCTTGTATTGTGTTTTTTGACATGGTGACAGTATGTGGTTCTAACACTTCAGTTGTATGTGGTGACAGTATAACATGGAGGAGAGATAGATTAAGTAATAAAAGAAAATAAAGAAATTCATATTGTTTTGAGTCAAAAAAATAATAATAAAAGAAATTTTACAAAAAACAATTGAGTCTGTGGATAAAATCTTTTTGAATTTATCTCTTTTATTGTCTTACACATGAAAAAATTGACAAAATTTGGATATCAAATAAATGAAAATAATTTTTAAAACAATCTTTTTAAGGTATTTTAAAATAATTTGGATTTCATCATTTTTAAAAATTGGAAAATATTTTTTTGATATTTTAAAATCTACTAATTATAAGTTATTATTGTCAAACCTGTTTATCAATTATTTGTAACGATTTATTACCTCGTCAATAATTTATTTCTAATTTAATTTTTTTGTTTGATAGGACACAAATTAAGTAGCATCAAATAAAATAGAATATTGATATTAATATCAAATGGGTGATTGAATAGGACAAAATACTGTAAGTTATTATTGCCAAATCCGCATATCAAATTTGCATTTCCATATATCACTGGATTACTTACTTACCTATTAAATTATATTTTACATAAATATTAAAGAAAAACTTGTGCATTGACGGGCTATACTAACTAGTTATAATTAGACCAAATTAGTCTTTTTTATCTCTTATCTTAATCGGTTTATTTAACTTGATCTCTCACCTTTTATTTATGTCAAGATAATCCTCTATGTTGACAAACATTAACACCATTACTCTTACTGTCAGTTTCTCTTTAGGCTTAATTGTACTTTTCATCCCTCAATTTTTTCAATTATGCGATTTTGATCCCTCAAAAATTTTAATTGCACTTTTCATCCCTCAACTATTCCTATTGTGTGATTTTAGTCCCTTAAAAATTTTAATTGCACTTTTCATCCCTCAACTTTTTAAAATTGTGCAATGAAAGCTTTTATTTCGGCCCTAGAAGGACTAATTTTGCACAATTTCACAAAGTTGAGGGATAAAAAGTGTAATTAAATTTTTTGAGGGGCCAAAATCGCACAATTGAAAAAGTTGAGGGACGAAAAGTGCAATTAAAATTTTTGAGAGACCAAAACTGCACAATTAAAAAAGTTGGGATACTAAAAGTGCAATTAAGCCTTCTATCTAACATCGTCATAACTTTCATTAGAACTCAATAAAAATATATTTCTTTTTTTTCTTCCTTCTTCTCTCTCTTTCTTCCACTATTTTTTTTTGACGAGATCCACACTTGTTTCGGCGAAGGGAGCTAAACCATTGTCACTCCCTCTCTTTCTCTATTCTTCTTCATCTCCTTCTCTCTCTTTCTCTTCCTTTTCTTCTTCTCTCTTCTTTCCATTTCCCTTCTCTTTTTTCTCTCTATATGTCTTCCTCCCAAATGGGTGAACGCCTCATTCACAAACGCAAATGAGGACGATTTTAGGTGGTTCAACAATGGAAAAAAGGTGGTTATGCCTCCTTCGCTATAAAAATGGTGGATCTCGTCGGAAACTAAGAGAGAAGAGAGAATCTCACAAAAGTTTGAGTGATGTTAGATGAAAAGTGCGAAGGTTAACGTTTGCAAATTTAGAGGACTAACTTGTCACAAATAAAAGTTAGGAGACGAACTTGAACAAAACAATTAATTAGATTAGCGATGAAAATACTAATTTTGACTTATAATTAACTTCTAATGTAAGAGGGTGTTTGGATAAATTAATCCAAATGGCTATTTTTCATGATAAAAGTTGTTTTACATTAGCAGCTGGTATGTTTGGGTAAACTGATTAAATTTCAAAATAACTATTTTTTATAAGAAAAAAGTTGTTATTAGAGAAGCTAGAAGTTTGAAACTTATTTAAGAAGTTGTTAGATTATTTTGAAACCAATAACATTCTTCCTATTTCACCCCTATAAAAATAACTACCAAACAAATATTATTAAATTATATAAACATTTTCATACCCTTTTTAGTAATTTACCACATAGAAGTGATTTTTCAGACAACCCAAACAAAATAGATTAGTCGTTTTTCAACAAAGACATCCAAATATAAAACTGATTTTATTATAATCGATAATAATAATAATCGATTATTCATATAATCGATTATTGAAATAATCAAATTTTCATAGGTGATCCAAACAAACACTAAAAAGGACAATCTTTAGATTATAATCAATTTTATTTATTTCACCTAAATATCTCACAATTTATTGAAAAAACATTTCTTCATAAAAAGTATTACATGAGAAAATTTAATCTTTCTGAAACATGCCTTCAATAATTACTGGATTAAAATATATTTTAACTTTAAAAATTATAAAAACTTAATGAGTAATATAACCATGTTCTTAAAATAAAAAAATTATGAAAAGAGCCTAATGTCCCTCGTTGCCAAACCACTAGTTCCAGTCCTATTGTTTAGGTTGACTATTCTGAGCACGTGGCTCTCAATGATACGTCATTCAGTCAATCTGTGTCACTGCGGTGCACTTGATCCACTTTTTCTTTTTCTACCGTTTGTTTGGTGCTCGGGAAAATGCAAACAAACTTTTCCCATCATATTTTCCCGAGAAAAACCCTAACCATCTGTTTGAGTCATCCTCCCTCACTCTATTGACGCCGCCGCCGCATCTGTCTGCAATCTGACCCTCAAGATCGGGTTTATTTTATATTATGTAATTTTTCTGTATATGTTATATTCTTCACTATGATTGCAATTGGTTTTTTTTTATTATTATTATTTTGGGTGTGTGGAAGCTTCATATTTTGATGTAATAATTTGGGTTGACAAAAAAAAAATCTATTTGAAATTTAAGTTCACACTTCAGTTTTGCGTAAGCTGCTTAAGATATGTATGTAACTCCATTGTGTTACTACATTTGTGCTTTCAATTTCAATTGCTTGAAGTTAATTTTTAGCTGAATTGATTCCGTTTTGGGTTTTGGTTTGTTTCCTTTTTCTCTGTGTGAACTGTGAAGTGTAAGCATTTAGGATCAGAATGACTGAGTCTTTTTTTTTAATTAATATTACTTATTTTACTATTATTATTATTATTATTATTATTATTATTATTTATTACTACAACTACTATTATTGTAATTCTCATTATTGTAGTTGTTATTATTAATTTATTATTGTTATTGTTATGTATGGCTCATATTCGATTGTAAGTGGACAGTCGCTGGAGTAGAGTGGAGCGAAGCGACAACGTCTGTCCTTATGGGCTTGGGCCTCTCTTAGTTCTCTTACAGGGTTAATTGTAGACTGTAATGAGTTATAAATCGACTCTGTAAACCCTATTGTGATTATCTCTAATAATATACACAGCTTTAGCTCTTGGGGACATAGGCACAATTGGTCGAATCTCGTTAACAAATTCTTTTGTCCTTGTGCGTTTACTGTTTTCATTCTTACTTTTGATTGCTTGTTAGCAACAGTTATTATTACTACTTACTACTACTACTACTAATACTATTACTAAGTTCTGTTAGTCTGGTAATCAAGTTGCTGCTTCTATATCGGATCTTCCCCACTCTATGGAGTTGAGTACTGCTCTAGGGGGTTGTGGAGAGCTCTTATTCCATGATCTTATTGGTGTTTCCTTGTTTCGTGCTGTAGCTAGTTTGGTGCTTGGTGCTTTGCCCACCTGTAAACCAAAAAAATATATTTGATATCAGAGTAAAGATTATTGGAGTCTGGATTGAATTTGTTCTTCTGGGTCAAGAGGCTGACTGAGGTCATTTTGGAGCAATCTTTCATAGGATACAAGCTTTTCAGCTCTAACGTTCAAACTAAAAGCATTTTATTCTATGGTTGACTAGGAATACACTTTAACTGGCTCAGTTAACTCTCTGCGGGTTCAAGCTGGGCTTGATTTGATTAATAAAATGACTTGAAATCTAAGCTCAAGCTGGGCGTGGAATGAAATTTACCTAGTTATTTTAGGCTATTGTGGTTCAAGCTTCAACTCTAGTTTGAGTTCAGCTTAGCATGTTTCTAGTTGAACTTAAGTTGCTGGTATATTTCTTTATTTTTTTAATAGTAATGACTAATAAGTAATTTTTGTCACTGTTATTGAAGCTTTTCCTTTTTTCTTTTGGTTTTTTGTCTTTATTTGGACTACCATTACAGAAGAAAGAGAGATAGAAGTTTCTATTAATGCAGGCAACAAAAAGCTTCATAACATTTCTTTTTAATGATCGGAACATTTAATATATATATATATATATATATATACTCCTATATATCTATCTGTGCGCGTGTGTGTGTGACTGTGTTGTATTTGTTTAAATTTTGTTTCTTGTTACATTGTTATTGACATTTCATCCCCTTTTCTTCTGTAAAACTTCTATTAATTTAATGGTTCATATTATGTTTTAGTGAATGAGGATGATACTATTAAATGAAATATGTATCATGATGTTTGCATTATTATATTGAACAGTGTGTTCAGTTCTGTATTGTCTGCATGTAGAGATGGAGCACTATAATCTGCAAGGCCAAAGAAGGGATATGAAAAATAATAAAGGAAGAAATGTTGTGTGGTCAATTGCAATGGATAAGTGTCTAATTGAAGCCCTGGTTGCTCAAGCGAAAAACGGAAACAGAATTGACAAATGTTTCAGTGAAAATTCGTATACCGCTGCCTGTGTCGCCGTAAACACTCGTTTCAACTTAAATTTAAATAATCAGAAAGTTATCAACCGTCTGAAGACACTTAAGAAGAGATACAAAGTAATAAAAGATATGCTAAGTCAGGATGGTTTCAGGTGGAATCCAAATACAAAGATGATTGAGTGCGACCATGATGAGCTTTGGAAGAGATACATTGCAGTGAGTCTATCTTCAATCTTTCTCACTTGTTGAATGTTATGAATTAATTTAAAATACATATTCTGGTATTCTCTAATTCAATGGATAGGCACACCCTGATGCAAAAGGATTTTATGGAAAGCAGATAGAGATGTATGATCAACTTAAAATTGTTTGTGGAAATTATCAAGCTCCTAGTGGTTGGACTAAGATGAAGGATGGTAGCTATCTAATGAACATGAAGAATTGTGAGGATGAATCAGCCTCCTTTGTATCTCCCAGTTCAGAAGACATGAGTGAGACAGATGGAACTGAGTCATACAGTGTGCCTCCAGAGTATGGCCAGATGCCAGATGGCTATCCAGAGCCTCCTGTGGTCCATCCTCGAAGACAACGTCCGAAACGCCATCGTAGCTCGGATGCTCTTCAGGATGCATTGATGACAGTGGCCTCAAGCATCCGAAGATTGGCTGATTCGATGGAGCACAGCAAATGCTCAATTAATGCCACTGAGCTATTACAGGCTGTGATGGAGATAGAAGGGTTGGAAGAGGGTAGACAGATGTATGCATTTGAATATTTAAATGCTGATCCTATCAAAGCCAGAGCCTTCCTGACATACAATACCAGAATGAGAAAGATATACCTGTTTAAACAGTTTTGGTGGTGGAGGTGAGGGTGACTTGTTTATTGAACTTTTTGGTGTATAGAATATCTAGGTTGAATGGATGTTCTCGTATTGTTTGAGAAATTATTAGTTGATGTGGTGTAAGGATAATGTATAGATTCTAAACATTGATAGGAACAGCCATTTAACAGGGATTGTGGAATCATTTCCCAGCCTCTTCCAAGTAAATTTCTTGAATTTTCTTTTCAACTAAACTCATCCTTTTTAACCTTTCATTATTGTTTGGAGGAGCTTGGTGAAGTTCTCTTTCCACCTT
Source organism: Ammopiptanthus mongolicus (assembly GCA_039655645.1). Classification (NCBI taxonomy): domain Eukaryota; kingdom Viridiplantae; phylum Streptophyta; class Magnoliopsida; order Fabales; family Fabaceae; genus Ammopiptanthus; species Ammopiptanthus mongolicus. The sequence goes on along the minus strand of CM077346.1, from coordinate 23,061,404 downwards.
ACCTATTACTCCACCGACCAAACTGTTCTCATATTCTGGTTGAAATTTGAATGATAACAATAAAGGCATCGATTGATTCACCAACAAAAACGGCTTCCATTCTTAAAATGATGGAACCCACGCATAATACCCCCATAAACAGTTATTGTTGGTAAAATGAATGCTAGGAAGTTATTATTATCTTTGGTGTAATGATTTATGGCAAAATAGAATGATAGAAAAGAAAAACAGAAAAGTTGGCTAATGAAAGTTGGCTCCACCAATAGAATCGAGGAAAAAGTTCCTCTAAAGTGAGTAAAAGTGTAAAGTGAGAAAGTAAATGCATATCCACCCTTAATTAGTTAAAGTGAGTTGAGATCTCAATACACTTAAACTAACCAAGAATGGATACACTCTTATTTTTTAATTTATACTTTTATTCACTTTAAAGAACACAATCCTAGAATCGATAGTACAAGTTATATTATAAATACCAATGTAAGTCCTCGCTAAGACTTGAGTTCCATTCTTGTCAGACATTTATTGGTAAGTCGTATCTAAATATCAATTTAAGTCCTTTACTGTGGCATGCCCAAACTTAAAAATGAAAAGAGGGAACTTAAATAGGCCCTAAATTCCCCTCTCGCATATTATTTCACAATTTTTGCATGTTAATTATTTGACTAGCATTACTATCTCAATCTCCATTTATGCTCATAGTTGTGACCTAAAGTGATGCTTAAGCCATCACTTACTATCGTTAAGAAGCTTAAGCAGAAGTCACATGTTCAAACGCATTAGTGCTTGAACACCAGGCACAAGCTGCCGAGCCCACCAGAAACTAATAAGTTTTAGAAAATGACTTCTAATAAAACATATGCAGGGGAAGGGAAGAGAGGAGTTTGAGGACTATGGGGGAGAAAATCATAAACCACAAATTAGAAGATGCATTTCAATGAAAAACCATAAACAATCATCAAGACAGCCATTCCAAGTACTTCAGAGAATGAGCCACATCCCCTTTAGTCCCAGAGACATACAATACAACTACAGAGGAGTAGAGGTAACAAACTGCCTGGGAATACTGAAAATGTCCTTCCCAGCAAAAGGAGAGGTCCACTCTCGCAAACCAGCAGACGACGAAGTTTCCTTAGCCATGCCAACATTTTGTAATCCAGTCATGCATGAACTGTCCATCATCTTATTCCCAGAACTGTTTCTCAACAATGACGAGATCCCTAGCCACAATCCACCTGATTTTGAAGACGAACGGCAATCCAAAGTCCAATCTATCCTGGTGTAGTCAAATTCTGGCATCAAGCCCCCATTGTTCCAATCCACATGTGAATGTGAGCTGAATCTTCTGTCTGCATTCTGATGACCAGAAAATAGTCCAAGGGACGGTGGAAATGTAAGTGAAGGTGAAGAAGCACTTGTGTTCCATGAACCCTGATGCTGAGAACAAATTGTAGGTGGAGGTGGTGATGGTGAAGAAGCACACATTGGCTTACAGAAACCTCCCACCCCAGCTGATGAGGAGTCCACTGGCCCAAAGACATAGGAATGTTCTTTATAAGGAGCTTGACAAAAATGCTCCAAGCGTTCTGTACCCAGGTTTCCCATGTCGCGATTTTGTAGTAACTTCCCATTTGACCTTAAATTTTCAACAGCCGGAATACTATTTACATACCAACCTGTTGTCCCTGAAGGTAAGGCATTTATAGAAGACACAGAATTTTGCTTGGCATTTGTGAATTGTGGACGCTGCATCATGACTACTGGCTCCCTTCCAAATCCTTGTTGAATCATTCTCCCTTCATTCCAAAGGGCACTAGGCTGGGTCTCTACTTTAACAAATGGAGAAAATGCTTGCATGGATGGTGCCATAGTTAACATAGTTGAAGGGCTTGATCCGGTAACACCCCATCTTTTCTCTGTCAGTTCATTTGGATGATTCAAGTGTAGAGACTGTAGATTATTGCTTTCAGGATCTGGAAACATAGAAACAGCACCACCTACTTTAGAATAGTTAAAGTCACTTTCATTCCCTCTCTGTGGCATTGAAATTGAAGCTGCTGGTAATCCTTGCGATCTCACCAAACTATTATTTTGGGCAGAATCTTCCGACTTCGCCTGGATCACAGGAGACTCCTGCTTCTGAGATTTTAAGGTATTTTCTGCCTTCTGAAGATCACCTTCACAGGCAACAACTACTCTTTCGACCTCTTGCTTTGAACAATTGTACCTCACTTCCATAGCAGATATCTGGTCAAGCTCTTCACTTATGTCAATTTTCAAATTACCTTCACTTACAAGGTTGGTAGTAGTATCCTTGGTATGTGATTCTTCTTGGCTTCCTTCAAACAGCCAGGATACTGATTCCTCCAATTTGCCATCATTTAACATTAAAGCCAACGTTGCTCGCTCCGAAGAGAACCCCATTGCCACTAACTGCTGTGCAAGTGCTTCTAGCTTCCTTGACATTAGATACCCACTACAACGGTCATGCAACTCATGAGCTCTCCTTTCCCTCTGCCTCTGGTGCTTCCTCTCATTCTTCAGGCGGATCTTCTCCCTTTTGTCATTATCACAACCAGGTATAATATCCGTCCACATAGAAGAATTTGCTACTTTCTCTTTAGGGTCTTCTGATTCACCAGAGCAGCTACCATTGTTAGAAACTAAATCATACTCAGACACCGTTCCTTGAGGACTAATGGAATGCTCATTTGGATCATCTATTTTTGGGAAATGGTTGTTGTCATGAAGTGGAGCAGAAGAAGCAACTAATGATGTTTCTAGGGTATGAAATGTTCCAGAGATGGGATTGTACGCAGTAGTAGGAATGCCACTCCCAGGGTTAGTAGGCACAGAAGTCTTTGGCGAAGCCTTTTGTTGTTCCTTCCCAGTCCTTGCAGAGGCCTTCTCCTTGGACATGGATTTTGATTTCAATGATGGAGACATCCTATTTAGTTTTCAAATTAGTTGCTTTATTTGTGCTGCATATATAAAGACAAGAAATAAAATAGAATCAATCTTTACTTCATTTTATATGTACGAACACTTTACATTAATTCAACAACAAAACAACAAAGGCAGATAATTAAATAGGAGAATATATATATATATATATATATATATATATATAACCAGGACCACTCGACGTCATCACATGATAAAATGACCTTCCTAAAAAATTCTGACCCCTACATTTCAATTAACAATGCATAGAATCATAAAGTTCACTAATAAATGGCCTAGATAACACACCTTTACATTGTTGCCTTCCCATTTTGCAGCAACAAACCAACACATGTATTGCTACATTTCCTATGTTAGGCACGTATCCAAAAAATTTATCACTATAAATTTTTTAAATAGAAAAGGAATTGGATAAAATATTAAAATTACAATGCATTTGATCTCCAAACTAATCAAATGAACGAATGATTGAAAAATTAACTGTCCTGGCCACCGTGTACAACGCCTGAATGGACATCATATTCCAGAACTTCCTAGGGAGTATGGACGCACCTTTTAAAAACAATCAGTTTACTCATGATGATTGCGATATAATAAAAGTAACCATGAATCTATAATTTTTTTTTTAAAAAAAAAAAAACGGAAGAACCTTTGAGAACCAAATGCATGGGAATTTGACACCATGAGAAATATAAAATATATGAGATCATTAATCAAAACTGATCCATAGATATGCCACAACTCACAATAATCCTCAGAAATAAGAATCCATTTCTATTTGTCCTCTATTTTTATAAATGGAACCTCACCGACAAAAAGTTAAAAAAATAAAAATAAAACCATGTTCTTGAGGGGATGAAGGTGTAATCGACATCATAGCAAATGCATCCATTTCTAAACACCTATTCAACAGGTTGAATAAAACAAAACAAAAAATACCAAAATTAAGCCAAACATTAATCAAATCCAATCAATTGAAAAAAAAAAAAAAAAAAAACATGAAAATTTGAATACAAGCTTTTCAATCAATTTAAAACATCTAAGACAATTATCAAAATGAGGTAGGCACATCCATCCTCCTGTTTCCACCCCACAAAACAACAACCATCACTCTCTGAAATGGAAATCAATTGTCAGAAGAAATGGTTCAAAACCCATCAATATAACATCCTAAAAATCCAAACTTCACCCTCAACCCGTCAAACTAAATCTCAAAACAACAAGGGTTCAGATCACAGACCAACACACCAAAACAGAGGAGGAAAAAAGGAATCCCATTAAAAATGGAATTCACAGAAAACACAGAAAAACCCACATCCATTGATGCTTCAATAGAAAGAACGGATCATAGAAACTAACCTATGAACCACAAAGAGCCTGTGAAGATTAATGGCGTTTATGTGTTGTTTGTTTCTCCTCCTTCTTTCTTTCTCTTCCTTGTTTTTGTGATATCGTTGTGCTGTCTGTGTATTCTAATAATATAAAGTAGTTTGTCTTTTTCCTTTTTTTTTTTATTCCTCTTCTATTTCTCCACGTGGCACTAGGTCTTGGTCGCCACATTTGGGGGAAAATATTTATTTATAATTAAAATTCGAGTTTAATTGATATGTATTCTCAGTGAAAAAAAATTACATTATCAATCAATCGATTAGAAATCATAGTATGAATGAATTTTAAGGTAGTTAAGATATAAATCAAATATTTTTAATGATGTGTCAGTTTTTGATTGGTTGACCATGCATTTATAATTATAATATACTCCCTTCGGACTTATATATAAGTAAAAAAAAAAAAAAAAAACTAACTTCACACGTATTAAGAAAGTTGGTTATATTAGTTTAATTATCTTGATTTGAGTAAAAAATAAGTTATAATTACTAAACTGTCATTTCTTGGGAGTGTATCAGCTCTTGGAAGTTGTTTCTTGCGAGTGTATAATACTCTTGGAAAAATAAAAAAACAATTAACCAAAAGGTATTTTTGAAACACTGACATTAAATAGAGTTGATTTGGTTAACTTTTGTTTATATTTAAGTCCAAAAAAATTAGGTATTTTTTGCTTATATATACTTCCGGAGCGAGTAATAAAGATTATAATAATAAATTGACAATCATAGATTGACACATCATTAAAAGTGTTTGACTCTTATTTTAACTATACCTTAAAAGTCACTTATACCATGATTTTTACTCCTTTCGTAAACATTGATAATAGAACAAAATGTAGTTATTGGTCACTCAAATGTTTCACTTTGAAAATAAAAAAAATGATGACTTCGGTTAACACATCACATAACAGAATTCTAAAAACATAATTATGGGTAAAATTGACAGAAAACATTTAATATTACATTGAAAACAAAAATGACATATATTTTGGGATAATTTTTTATGACATATATAATGAGACGGAGGGAGTAATTAATTGACGGTATAAAAAAGTTAATACTAAAAGTAGATACAAATTAAACTATAATAATTGAGAAATATTTTTTGGACAACATGTCGTCTTTTTGTTTTTTGATGTATTTTTGAATTGTGTGTATATAAAGAAGATAAAAAGTAAGTGAGAGATAGAGATAAATATATACGATATCATATACATTATCCAAAACTTGATGTTCAAATAACAGAACTGACAATAATTAGGGAAATGGATTCCTTAAAGTTAAAAAACATCCATTCACACATTCTCAAAGTGTGTATCATTAGATTAATCTTAAATTTTTTTAAACACTTTTAATAATTAATTCAATGATATACACTTAATAAATACATGTATACATACTTTTTTGATCTTTTTTTTTTGACTGTAGAGAACTCCGATCTAATAATTAGCCTAGCGACTATTAAGTTAAACAACTTTCTTACGTTAAAAAAAAACAAAGGTTTGGCTTGCATCACAAACATGGTTTTTCAATGATTTGGATTACATGACTTACGTCAAACGTCAACAAATATATTTTGAAAGACTTGATTTTATTGTTCCCTATTCTAATGACATACTAACCTTAAACTATTTGTTATGTCGGTTTGCAACAACGGACCATGGGTACACAGGAACATAATGTTTTTCTTTTGTAAAAAACTTGTAGGGTGACATGTCAATCATGTCATTGTTGTACGCTTTGCTATTAGGAAATGATACTTGTTCTAATAATTTCCTCATAAAATATTTAATATAATGCAAATTATTAGATAATATTTTAATTATATAGATATTTTTAGTTTTTATTAATGTGTGTCCTTAAAAAGTATATGTTCAGAAATAAAGTAATATTTTTTTTATTAATTTTTAAAAAATATTAAATATTTTTCTATTTTTTAAGATATTGAATATATTTTTTTGCTCAATAGTTGTATTTTGAATAAATATCCAATCTGATCCCTAAAATTATAGGGTCATATAAACTTAGTCTCACATATTATCAATATTTCAAAATAATCCTTAAAATTACAAAATGTTAATCAGGTTCGTCCCTTCATTTGGATCCATTTGTTGGGAAATGCCATCATAATTTCCCTCCTTTGTGAACTCAAAATAGGCACTATGCGGAAACATAAAAAATAAGTGTAGCAGCACTAGAAAATTTTTAGCGTGGAAAACCTCCTCAATGTGAGCAAGGAAAAATCACGGGACCCGTAGGCCACTTAAACCTCCACTATAAAATAATGGGAATACAAAAATACAATAATGTTGTATCTTCAATTTGTAGATAACACTCACAAATTGGCTCACTATTTTTCTCTCTTAGAAACTCTCTCTAAGGTTCTCTCTATTTTTCTCTCACACTCTTTCTCTAGTTGTGAGGCTTTGTGTTGTTGTGTCTTCCTTCATCCCAAATGCATCTATTTATAGATGCAAATGAGGGCATGGTGTAGTTGGTGGTTGATGGTTGAAACAAATTTTCAACCATTGCATTTATTGCTTTGGCTGGATTTTCAACAATTCTCCCTCTCCAGCCAAAGGGAAAATATCCTTGCACTAGTTTGGGGCTGATGCTAAGCCTGCAACTTCTTTACAGACTTCTAACTTCTCTTTTGGTAGAGCTTTTGTCATCATATCTGCCCCATTGTCTTTAGTGTGTATTTTCTCAATCTGCAGCAGTTTACTTTCCAACACATCACGGATCCAGTGATATCTTACGTCGATGTGTTTCGACCTTGAATGAAAGGTCGAGTTCTTGCTGAGATGAATTGCGCTCTGACTGTCGCAATAGAGAACATAGCTCTCTTGATTCTGGCCTAACTCTTGTAGGAACTTCTTCATCCACAAGATTTCCTTGCAACCTTCAGTGATTACGATATATTCAGCTTCTGTGGTGCTCAAAGCAATGCACTTTTGTAGTCGTGATTGCCATGAGATAGCTCCCCCTGCAAAAGTAATCAAATATCCAGACGTAGACTTTCTTGAATCTACATCTCCTGCCATATCTGCATCTGCATATCCAAGAAGCTTTAGATTTCCATTGCCAAAGCACAAGCACCTTTTGGCAGTTCCTCTTAGATACCTTAGTATCCATTTCATAGCGTTCCAATGCTCCTTTCCTGGATTTGATAGGAATCTGCTTACAACTCCTACCGCGTAAGCAATGTCTGGTCTTGTACAGACCATTGCATACATAAGACTACCCACTGCAGAAGAGTAGGGCACCTTGCTCATTTCTTCTTTTTCTTCTTCATTGCCTGGACATTGTGTCTTACTCAGTTTCAGATGACCAGGTAATGGAACATGCACCGGTTTGGCATTATGCATGTTGAACCTTTCAAGAACTTTCTTGATATAGTCTTCTTGTGACATCCACAACATTCTTCTAGAACGATCTCTAGTAATCTTCATTCCAAGAATCTTCTTCACTGCACCCAGATCTTTCATGGCAAAGGATTTGCTCAATGCCTTCTTGAGAGCAGCTATCTTCGTCTTATCTTTCCCAACAATCAGCATATCATCAACATACAATAGAAGTACGATGGATTCACCATTCTCATAATTCTTCACAAACACACAGTGGTCTGTGGACGTCCTTTTGAAGTTATGTTGGGCCATGAAGAGATCAAATTTCTTGTACCATTGTCTTGGAGCTTGCTTTAGACCATAGAGGCTTTTCTTCAAACGACACACTAGGTTTTCTTTGCCTGGTTCTGCAAAACCTTCTGGTTGCTCCATATAGATTTCTTCCTCTAGGTCTCCATGTAGGAATGCTGTTTTAACATCAAGTTGCTCTATCTCCAAGTCTAGTTTTGCAGCTAGACCAAGGATTGTTCTAATGGATGTCATCTTCACCACTGGTGAGAAGATTTCTTCGAAATCTATGCCTTTCTTCTGGTTGCACCCCTTCACAACAATTCTTGCTTTGTACCTGGGGTTTGGGTTGTTCTCTTCAGTCTTGAGCTTGAACACCCATTTGTTTTTCAGTGCCTTTCGGCCTTCTGGTAATCTCACCAGGTCATATGTCTGATTTTCTTTCAAGGACTGTAATTCTTCTTTCATGGCTTGCATCCATTTCTCCTTATCATTCGTCTCAATGGCCTCCATGAAGCTTTGAGGTTCCCCTTCATCAGTGAGATTAACATATTCATCTGAATAATACCTTCTTGAAGGTTGTCTGAGTCTCGTCGATCGTCTTACTTGAGATTCTTCTTCTGTCTGATTAGTCTCCATTTGTTCTCCCTGTATTGTCTGACTTTGTTCTGTCCGGTCATGTTGTTCCGTCTGATCAGGTTGCTCCGTCTGATTGGGTTGTATTGTCTGATCAGGTACATCATTTCTTTGAAGAATCTCTCCCCCTGAATTGTGTATCACAATGGTCTTTGGCTTCTTAGATTGCTGAATGTCGTGGATCGTCTGGTCTTCAAAGAATACCACATCTCTACTTCGAACAATCTTTTTGTTTGCAGGATCCCATAATCTGAAGCCAAGTTCATCTCTTGGTGAACCAAGGTATATGCATTCCTTCGTCTTTGCATCAAGCTTAGCTCTTTCATCTTTAGGAATGTGGACAAATGCTCTACACCCAAAGACTCTCAAGTGACCATAAGAGGCTTTCTTTCCAAACCATACTTTATCCGGAATCTCTCCATTTAAAGGTCTTGAAGGAGACAGATTTATCAGATCCACTGCAGTTTTCACCGCTTCACCCCAAAATGATTTGGGAAGTTTTGCTTGAGAAAGCATGCTTCTGACTTTCTCTGCAATCGTTCTATTCATTCTTTCTGCTAGTCCATTCATCTGAGGTGTCTTGGGAGGTACTTTCTCATGTCTTATCCCATGAGTTTTGCAGTATGTCTCAAACGGACCTATGTACTCTCCACCATTATCAGTTCTCAAGCATTTCAGTTTTCTTCCAGATGCTCGTTCTACAGAAACATGGAATTCCTTGAAAGCTTGAAGAACCTGATCTTTTGTCTTCAATGGATACACCCACACTTTCCTGGAGTGATCATCAATGAAGGTAACAAAGTATTGGGCACCACCAAGAGACCTTTCAGACGTTGAGCAAACATCTGAATGAACAAGATCTAGAATCTGCTTTCTTCTTCTTGCATCATTTGATCTTTTGAAAGATACTCTGTGTTGTTTGCCTGCTAGGCAGTCTTCACAGGATTCAAGTGGCTGTCCTTTTATGTTTGGGAGATGATCTTTTGCAAGAATCTACAAACCCTTCTCGCTCATGTGGCCCAATCTTCTATGCCACAGTTCTTTGGTTGCGTCTTGAGCAACATTCATTTCTCCCTTGCATATCTTTCCTTGCATAATGTACAAGGAGCCTTCCTTCTTTCCACGAGCAACAATCATGCTTCCTCTACTGAGTTTCCATCTGCCGGCACCAAACTGGTTTATCATCCCAGCTTCGTCTAGCTTGCCTGCTGAGATAAGGTTTAGACGCATCTCAGGTACATGTCTTACCTCTTTCAGCACAAACTTGTTTCCATTCTCAGTCATCAGAGTTACTTCACCAATACCGACGATTCTACTCGTGACATGGTTGCCCATCTTTACCTTACCAAAGTCTCCTTTTTGGTATGATGAGAAGAATTCTTCATGAGGTGTGACGTGGAAGGATGCTCCTGAGTCAATTATCCAAATGCAGTCGTCAGATGCAACATTCAGATAATTTTCCTCTCCGACAAGAAATATATTCTCATCATTCGAGGCCACTGCAGTAGTTGTTCCATCTTCCTTCTTCTTTGGGTTAATCTGGTCAGGGTGGACCGTTCCAGCCTGTTGGTCTCTCTTCAAGAATCTGCACTCAGACTTTCTGTGGCCCGGTTTGCCACAGTAATAACAGTTTAGTCTAGTGCGAGATTTGGATCTACTTTGTGATTTTCCACGACCTCCTTTTTCACGATTCTTACTCCTTCCTCTGTTTTCAACAACGTTGGCTTCAAACTGGTTGTTCAAGCCTCTTTCCCTCCGTCTTGACTCTTCATTTAGCAAACAATCTGTAACAGAATCCATGCTAAGCTTTCCGTCTGGAGCAGAATTGCTGAGAGTGACAACTAGAGTGTCCCAACTCTCAGGCAGAGAACTGAGGAGTAGAAGAGTTTGCAACTCATCATCTATCTTCATCTCGGTCTTCGTCAACTGATTTACGATACCTTTGAAGGTATTCAAATGTTCGATCATGTTCTGACCGTCCGAGTACTCCAACTTCACCAGTCGTCTGACAAGGTGAGCTTTATTTCTGGGTGTCTTCTTTTGAATCAAGGATTCAAGTTTTGTCCACAACTCATACGCATTAGTATAAGTTGACACATGCTCACACAAACTGCGATCAATGTATTTGCGGATCATAGCTACCGCCTTCCGATTCTGGAGCTCCCATTCTTTGTCGGTCTTCCCTTCCGGTTTATCTTTCTGGGTGATTGGCTCATGCAAATCTTTGCAGTATAAGTGATCTTCCATCATCGGCTTCCAATAGGAGTAATTATCTGCAGTTAGCTTGAACATATCTCCATCATGAGTGATAGCTCCGTCCGTCTTGAGTTACACAGGCCAATATCGTATACGTGAATAGTGCCGTATACTGGAACAATAAATGCAGTATGCAAACAGTGCACCAAGTAAGTTCCCAGGAAAGAGTGGTGGGTCACTAATGGACACACTTAAATACCAAGTCTTTTCTAGCCAGAACTTTCCTAGAATGCACTTTCACACTACTACACTTTATTTCCAGCAACAAGAATAATTCTTTTCTGATGTGGAAGATCAGACAATGCTGCAACCACAGAGCATACTAAGAATTTTCTTATGAATCTCTGGCACCTAGTATCTGAGAGCTCTGGGAGCTCTGATACCACTGTTGGGAAATGCCATCATAATTTCCCTCCTCTGTGAACTCAAAATAGGCACTATGCGGAAACGTAAAAAATAAGTGTAGCAGCACTAGGAAATTTTTAGCGTGGAAAACCTCCTCAATGTGAGCAAGGAAAAACCACGGGACCCGTAGGCCACTTAAACCTCCACTATAAAATAATGGGAATACAATAATACAATAATGTTGTATCTTCAATTTGTAGATAACACTCACAAATTGGCTCACTATTTTTCTCTCTTAGAAACTCTCTCTAAGGTTCTCTCTATTTTTCTCTCACACTCTTTCTCTAGTTGTGAGGCTTTGTGTTGTTGTGTCTTCCTTCATCCCAAATGCATCTATTTATAGATGCAAATGAGAGCATGGTGTAGTTGGTGGTTGATGGTTGAAACAAATTTTCAACCATTGCATTTATTGCTTTGGCTGGATTTTCAACACCATTAGCAAATGCATCCCTGTCATTATTCACTTAGTTTCAAATGCATCCATGATATTACCAACTTAATATTATTATAGTCCACGCAAATATCAACAGAGGGACAAATCTGATTAACTTTCTGTAATTCCAAAAATTATTTTGAAATATTAATAATATGAAAACAAAATTGATATAATCTTATAATTTTAAAAACTACATTAAATATTTACACGTTTTATTTATTTATTTATTAATATGTGTTCTAAATACACACCTAAGCAAAATCATCACGTGTGTTCCGATAACCGAGAGTCCAGGTACTTCAATGCGATAACACAGGAGCAATGAATGCTCCCAATTGAGAGGATTCGTCCTGGAGTTTTAAAGTCGGGATCATGTGTTATTAGGCATGTACCAAATGCGTGTGATCGTGTATTTTGAGAGTTTTAGTCTTGTTACTCTTTGTGGGGGAGTATGAGTGTTTGGTCATGAGTAGGGATGGCAAAAAAATTCGTATCCGCGGATATTCGCGGGTAAAATCCATCGCGGATCAAATTTGGATAGTTTAGCGGATATCCGCGGGTAAGGCTTAACGGATTTTTTCACTATCCGTTAGTTAACGGGGCGGGTACGGATTTAGTATTATCCGTACCAGTGGATACCCACATATACTAAAATAAATATTTTCTCCCTAATAATATAACCCTAATTTCACTCTCACTCTCTCATTCACAGATTTTTGTAACTTGTTTAATGTAACTTTGAACTTGGATTGGAATTTGGATTTTTGTTGTAGTAATTAATTTTAGAATTTTACTGTGTTTCAATAGGAATATATGTTTTTTATTTTTTTTATTTTTTTAGTAAATATCCATGGATATCCGCGGATTTTTGAAAAATCCGCGGATATCTCCTTAACGGATATCCACGCGGGTAGCGGGCGGGCACGGGACGGATTTTCTTCTCGCGGGGCGGGTAGCGGGTAGCTACTATCCGTGCTCGCCCCGTCCCGTTGCCATCCCTAGTCATGAGCAGCCCAATGGTGCAAATCTTTAATCCTTCCTCCTTAAAGTTATGTATCAATCCTTTAGAGGTATTCTGATAAAACAAAAAAAAACAAAATTTTTCCCTTCTTTCCTCTCTTCCTCCTTCATTCTTCTCCGTCTGCTTCTCTTGTCGTCACCGAAGACGTTCACTCATTTTTTTTTTGGCAAATAAAATCTCTCAAAATTACCTCAATTATCCAAAACAGTAAAGAAATTTAGCACAACATTCAACACTTCCCAAAATTTATATGCTAAAAACAAGAACGATTTGGTAAAATAAAGAATAAGACCTTCTCAATCGAGAGGGACTTCAACATCTCCATCATTGCAAATCCTTAGGGCCCTTCCCATCAACAGTGCATCCAACGAAGACGCAAGTTCCGAGGATCTCCTTCATGGTGCCGCTTATTTCCTTGGCCATGGACCTCGGCCTCATAACCCTAGCGATCTCAATGACGTCATCGAGGGAGATGTTGCTGTTATGCTTAATGTTCTTCGCCTTCTTGCGATCTTACTCTGGCTCCTTCAACACCATGATAACCGCCGCCGCCACAGACGGAACCACGGATACCTTTGCCTGACGGTTCTACACCGTAAGCTTCACCGTCACCCTCAGACCTTTTCAGTCCTTCGCAATGTCTTCTCTGATTTTCTTCAGGGAAAGTCTGAGTGGACCGATCTTTGAAACGAGTGAACTCGCCACGCCGAACTCGTCGCCGGTGACTCTGACGTAAACATTGATGACTTGCGAGGGATCCAACTTCGGCAACATTGTTGCGGTGGTGGGCTGCCGTCAGTGGGGGTGGAATAGTGTTGTGGATGAAGGTAAGAGGAAGGGATGCAATAAAATAAATGAGAATACCCATCTTACCATTCTCCAATCTTAACCATTCAATTTTTTTATTAATATATCAATGGTCCAAAAGTGATTTGTGAAAGTGAAACAGGGAAACACAAGAAGGGGGGTTGAATTGTGTTTCTTAACTGATTTTTGAAAACCCTTTCTTTTTAAAACAAATGTTTAAAGCAGGAAGATGAAAGAACACACTAAAACGATTATAGATGATTAAGATACTTTGTCTTCAATCCCCAAGTTAGTAATAAAAAAAAACTTAACGAGATAGAGAAAGAGAGATTCATACAAAGATATACCCTGGTTCACTCTTTCAAACCAAAGAGCTACGTCCAGTCCCTTCCTCCAGAAGGTTTTTCCACTAAAACTCTTAGCACTTCATACAAGCTGTTTCCAAGTCTCTCCAAGACTACAACTCCAAGTATTTTGCACCTCTCCAGGCAACAAGTATTCTTTTACAGACAAGCCTCTTCAGGCTCAACAATCTAAGATTTGAGAGGGGTTTTTCTGAGCTTTTTACAAACTCACAACAGTGAGAGTATTACACGATATAGCTTTTGACAATTTGTTTACAACTTTACAATGAAAGAATGAGAAGGTTTACAGATCAAAAACTGATAGTGGAAGCTTTTTGGCTTTTTGTTTGCACAACAAAATCTCTTGAATATTTTCTTGCTCGTGTGTTGTCTGTTTTGCTTCTTCAGAGGACGGTCTTCTTATAGCTTTGTCTTGACCTTCTGATTTCAATCAAATATCCGTTAGGCACAGATCATTTGACAGTTGTTTTCCGTTGTGTAATTGTCCTTTCAGAATGAGGAGGTAGTAGCAGCTTGAATGGTAGCAGACTGATTTTGCTTTGATGATCGACAAGCGTTTTGCTCTACGTGATTCTTTGCTGTACGTGATTTGCTTTATACGACGTTCGTACCTTTCTTTTGTCTTTATGTGAAAAAGATATTTCCTTAAAATCATTTAAGACTTTTGAATAAGAGCGTGCCACGTCATCTACAAAAAGAAGTTAGTGGACGCACAAGCAAATATATAATTGGACGCACACGTGTTGTAGACAATTGGACACATACGCATTTGAAGACAATTTGGCGCACAATAGTTAAAAACAATTGGACGCATAAGCATTGAAGACAATTGGATGCATAAGCATTGAAAACAATTGGACGCACAATAATTATAAACAGTTGGACGATAAAGCAGTGTAAACATTTGGACGTAAACCTTTACCACTTAGTTTCTTTGGACGAAGATATTGCAGTGAGTTATCCTTTAAGAGCTAGGTGAAACTTTGGTTTTTTTTGGATAACTATCTGAAGTCAGAAACATACAAAGGTCTTTTGATCTTATGGATTAGCATAAACTTGACTTCGAGTATTTTCAATAAACATATAATAACTTTGTTAATCATTAAAACTTTTAGGGGTCATTAGTCATTACTGTTTTGGTTCTAACAATCTCCCCCTTTTTTATGATAACAAACATTATTATGAAGCATGTTTTTTAAACAATATAGACAGTGTATCGTAAAAAAAAAAGGCTCCCCCTGAGATTATGCAATTACATATGGAAGGCATAACTCAGATTATGAAAGTATAAAGACAGGATATATAACCAAACGTTCAATTCATTTCATATATATAACAACTTTACACATTTCATTTCATATATTTTCTCCCCCTGTTTGTCATCAGACAAAAGGAATAAAGGGAGGATACAACATCATTGTCAGCAAAAAGAAATGAAAAGATTCTAAGGAGATGGAGGCGGAAAGTCAGGGAAGACGCGATGAAGATAAGAGAACAACTGAGCCATCTTTTGATCTAACTCTTCAGTGACCCTAGCTGAGATCCGATCTACTAAGTAGTCAGCAACTTCAAGAGTCAGACCAGGAGGTAGAGAAGGAGCCGAAGATGGAGCAGGGTGAGCTTCTTCAGCCGTAGAAGAGTTGACATCTTCCTCATCAAGATGTAGTTCCACCGTGTTTCCAGACAGGGTGGAAGTAGCATCAAGACGTTCAGTGTGTTGAACCGAGCTGGCTTCCTTTGGGAAAAAGGAGCAGCAACTGAAGCAAGAGAATTATCCACTGGAACCTCTGAAGATTTGGCTTCTTCATGAGAGCACCATGGAAGCAGAGGAATAGGAGGATGAGAAGATGATTCCGGGACCTGTGATGGAGGTACGGAGGGTGGGGCATCTTGAGGTGAGAAAGGTGGAGATGCGGATGGGGAAATGGATTTTTGTGGGGAGGGAGTGAAGGTTGAATAGTCTGATATGAGGATTTTGGATCGAGGTGGTCGTTGGGCTACGGTTTTGATGCGCATTGGTTTTGGTGGAAGAGGGATGGACGCAAAGAGTTTAGGATTGGGGTGAGGGATAGAAGATGGTTCTTCAGAAGGAGTGGATTGTACAGAAGGGTTGGGTAAGGGTGTGGGTGAAGGAGAGACCTTACTTTTCTTTGTAAGAAGAAGAGCAATAGGAACATTGTCCTCATCATCTTCTTCGTCGTCTTCATCCACTAGAAGTTTTCTCTTTCTGTATCGAGGTTTAGAGGAACCAGCTTCTAGATCCGCTTGAGAGGAAACATGAGCCTGCTGCTTTGAGCCTAAATCAGCCTTAAGCAAAGGTCCATGAATCTCTTCAACAAATGAAAGTACCACACCATTGAGCTTGATGAACTTTTCTCCATAGATGGTGTAAGCAATTCCTTCCATCATTGACGCGAACTCTAGGCTCGGCTTTTCCTCAAATTCTTCGAACACATTTTGAGACGAAGCCTGAGTGGATGGATCAGAGGAGAAAAGAGGAGGGTTTGCAACGTTTTGAGTTTGATGCTTCCTTCTCTTAAGACTTTGAAGATCGTCCATGCGTGGAGCTTGAGCAGAAGAGGTCTGAGCTGTTGAGGCTCCAAATGTCTGATGTGCATTTACCTTAGTTTTGATGAGATTAAAACAGTTATTCAATGATTTAATTGAACCCGTCTGTGGTATTTAACTCGTCTACTTAGGGTGCAGATTAAAACATTAAGTGTCTATATGAACTGTTCACTCGTCTGAACTTAGATAAGTTCACCCGTCTGAACTAACTTAAGTTCACACGTCTGAACTAACTAAAAGTTCACTTGTCAGAACTGAGATAAGTTCACTTGTCTGAACTAGCTAAGGTTCACTCGTCTGAACTAAGAGAAGTTCACTCGTCTAATGAAGTCTTCAATCGTCTGATCAAAGGAAGACTCACTCGTCTAAAAGACTTTGCAACTGACGTCATCTCTTTGTTAAAGAGTCAACTCGTCTAATGAAGTCACTCATCCGTCTAATGAAAGCTATCTCGACTCTGATAAGGAACTTCAACAAAGTGCTTTGCCTGAACACAACTGCATCTTACACCAAAAGGGAAAGTCTTCCCTCTGCAAACAAAAAGCACGTATACAGACCTGCTGAGACCAAAGGTATATCAGAAGTCTGCATCATTCTGATGAAAAAGAACAAGCGAAGTTTCCTATGCTTTAATGGCTGATCAGAATGACTCTATTGCATTTATTGAAGATCTGCAAGAAGCCAAGACTTCAGACTTTGTGTCTAACGGCTTTAAAATTTTGAAGCCTATTTAACGAAGAAGACTTTGAAGATTCCATAAGAAACGAGAACGATCAAAGCAATCAAAGAGCAATTACTCTGTACATTTATATCTTCATTCTTTCATTATTTATTCTTCAATCATTTGAAGTTATTACGCAGTCTTTTAGATCTTCACATTTAATACATTCGTCTGAGTGTTTGTGAAAGACTTGCAAATTGTAATCTATTTTACAACTTCTTTTAAACAAACCCGTCTGAGCCTGAAGAGGCTAAGTGTGCAAATAATACTTGTCTGGAGCCTGGAGAGGCTAGGTGTGAAAACAATACTCGTCTGAAGCCTGGAGAGGCTAGGTGTGAAAACAATACTCGTCTGGAGCCTGAAGAGGCTAGATGTGAAAATAATACTTGTCTATCCTGTAACCTAAATCAGTTATAGTGAGAAAACTTGGTGCTGCCAAGGACTGGACGTAGCCTCATTGTAAGGGGTGAACCAGGATAAAACCTGCTGAGTGATCTCTCTCTTTCCCTTAACTCTTTAGTTTGATTATTTGTCTTAACTATCATCTAACTAAAGGGGTTTATAATTGTGTTTATCAAACCTTTTTTATCTTGCATGATTGTGTGTTTTCTGTGAAAACCTTCAGACGAGTTATCAGTCTGATTGACCTGTCTGTGTTTACTCGTCTATTATAACATGTCAGTGCTTGCGAAAAAGTTTCTAAATTCCGCATAAATTTGTCAAACACCATTCAACCCCCTTCTAGTGTTTGCATCTGTCTATTTCATGAGCTTGATCAAAAGCCAGCACAGTTTTGAGTTGCATTTTGGAGAGGTTTGCCTTTCCAAACACAAGGCAGCTCACTGTTTGATAGGAGGTTTTGATGCTAGGATGAACTTTTTGTAGCATCCGATAAACCCCTTGATTTTCAAAGATGCGGGAGAGAAGGATTGCATATGTAATGGTCTTCACAGAGACGACATCAATGCAGTTTTCTTTGAAACGGTCAAATAGAAGAGAGGGAAGATTGACCTTTATACCATACAGCAGATGAGTGAGCAGGAAGGAATGCACCTCAGAGATGGAGTCTTTGGATCCAGCTTTGTGCAGAACGGCTTTGTTCAAGATTTGATTAAGAACTCTAGCTACATCCTTCATGATAGCAGCACAAAACAATGCATTTGGCTGAGCATCGGGATTTCTGAGGAAGTTAAAGACATTGTCTTTTCCTCCAAACTTGTTGTGCCAAGATTTGAAATAGGTGGCACCGAGAGATAGACACCCAATAGCAGAGGCTATAGAGACTTTGGAGACTTCAACTTTGTGTGTCCCCAGAACAAACCCAGAAATAAGACCTTCTTTTTCAAGCTGAGCTGTCTTCCAGAACTCAGTGAGAAGTCTTGGATAGACTTCTGGATAGTTGATAAAGAAATGATCCCATCCAGCATCAATGATGTAGACCCTGACGTCTGCTCCCAATCTCGCTAGAATATTCAAGTCAATCTGATGCTCAATATTGATCGGACAGTTATCAGGAATCTCACGAGTGGGATGACCGAGCGGTGAAGTGGTCTCCTGTGGAATGCTGCTTCCTTCTCCAGTTGATCGCAGATTTTTTCCCATTTTTCAGAAGAGTGAAGAGAGAGAAGATAGAGAAGATGAACAGTTGAGAGAGAGAGAGAGAGAGAGAGAGAGAAAGAAGATTTCAAAGAGAGGACGTTTGGTGAGGTTTGAGCTCACGGGTTGAGGTTTTCTATAGAGAGGCGAAAGTAACCGAAGCGTCAGAGAAAGTAACCGTGGTTAAAAAAAAATGATGAATAGCGGTTACCGAGGGAGGCTACTTAAGAGTGAAGTAGCAGACGCACGCCGCTTGACGTGACCCGAGAGTGCTGACTCAGCATAGTATTTATGTGGAGGACAGATGCAGAGATTTTTTTTTAAAATGACAATAAATAAATATCAAGGAATAACGACGTTAACAGAAAATGGATGCAACCATTTTATGCACATGTTTTTCTGACACAAGCGTTTATTGGACGCAAGGTCATTCAACACAAAGCATGTTGAGCTGTTTTCTTATTAAAGAAAATCTATCCTCTGCAAAAGGTTTTGTGAAGATATCTGCCCACTGGTGGTCAGTATCCACAAATTTTACATCAAACACACATTTTTGAATGTAATCTCTAAAGAAGTGATGTTTGATTTCTATATGCTTAGCCCTCGAGTGCAATATAGGATTTTTCGATAAATTAATTGCAGCAATATTATCACAATAAATTGGAATCTTACTTTCATGAATATTATAATCTTCCAGTTGGTGTTTAATCCATAAAAGTTGTGAGCAACAACTACCCGCAGAGATATATTCAGCTTCAGCAGTTGATAAGGCTATGGTGCTTTGTCTTTTATTGGACCATGAGATAAGATTTGATCCAAGAAAATGACAGCCACCACTTGTACTTTTTCGTTCAATTCTGTCTCCAGCATAGTCAGCATCACAATATCCCATTAATCTGTACTCAATGATTTTCTCATAAAATAAACCCAGATTAGAAGTACCTTTTAGATATCTAAAAATTCTCTTGACAGCAGTTAAATGATTTTAACATGGATTAGCTTGAAAACGTGCACAAAGACATACACTAAACATAATATCTGGTCTGGACGCGGTGAGATATAAAAGGGATCCGATCATACCTCTATAAACCTTTTGATCTACATTTTTATCTTTGTTGTCTTTGGTCAGAATGGACGTTGGATGCATAGGAGTACTCATTGGCTTGCTATCGTCCATTTGAAATTTCTTCAAGAGATCTTTAGTGTACTTGGTCTGGTGAATGTATACACCCTTTGAGGTTTGTCTTACTTGCAGACCCAGAAAGAATTTGAGCTCTCCCATCATGCTCATTTCGAATTCTTTTGTCATAAGATCAGAAAATTCCTTACAAAGAGAATCATTAGTAGATCCAAAAATAATGTCATCAACATAGATTTGAATTATTATAAAATTATCTTTATTAGTTTTCTTAAACAAAGTCGTATCTACCTTTCCCATACAAAAACCATTTTCCATGAAGAAGGAGCTGAGTTTCTCATACCAAGTTCTAGGAGCTTGTTTGAGTCCATATAAAGCTTTCTGAAGCTTGGATACATACTCAGGATGGGAATGATCCTCAAACCCAGGGGGTTGCATTACATAGACTTCTTCGTTAATTAGTCCATTCAGAAAAGCACTTTTAACATCCATTTGATATAAGGTTATGTTATGGTGAGCAGCAAAAGATAGTAAGATACGTATAGCTTCTATTCTAGCAACAGGAGCGAAGGTTTCAATGTAATCAATACCTTCTTCTTGAGAATAACCTTGTGCTACTAACCTTGCTTTGTTTCTCACAACCTTTCCATTTTCATCCATCTTGTTTCTAAATACCCACTTAGTTCCAATAATGGATTTATCTTTGGGTTCTTGAACTAAGGTCCAAACTTTGTTTCTCTCGAACTGATTGAGTTCTTCTTGCATGGACAAGATCCATCCATCATCCGAGCGAGCTTCATCCACGGTTTTTGGTTCTAACTCAGAGATGAAAGCTGAATCAGCTTGATTTCTGAAGGTTGACCTTGTTCTTACTTTGTCACTAGGTTGACTAAGGATCTGATCTTCAGGATGGTAAACTTTAAATTGCCAATATTTCTGGCTATCACTAGACAAGTATGGATCAACAGTTTTGACATTATGGAAGATTTCCTTTTAATTGTTGGTTGGACGATGATCATTCAGATCCAGATCTGCAAGAGATTCGTCCAGCTCTGATAGTGTTTTATCAGGCTTCTTGTCATCAAATTTAACATGAATGGATTCTTCAACAATTAATGATCTACAATTATAAATTCTAAAGGCCTTAGATGTTTCAAAATATCCTAAGAAAATACCATTATCAACTTTGGCATCAAATTTTCCTAGATTGTCTATAGTGTTTAATATAAAACAGGCACATCCAAAAGTATGATATGATATGTTGGGTTTTCGTCCTTTCCACAATTCATATGGAGTCTTTTTCAGTATTGGTCTTATGTATACTCTATTTTGAATATAGCATGCTGTGTTAACAGCCTCAGCCCAAAAGTTCTTAGAGATAGAGTTATCATTGAGTAATGTTCTTGCCATCTCTTGAAAAGACCTATTCTTTCTCTCAACAACCCCATTTTGTTGAGGTGTTCTAGGGGCAGAGAAATTATCAAGAATGCCATTTTCTTCACTGAATAGTTGGAAGTTTACATTCTCAAACTCTCCTCCATGATTACTTCGGATTGAATTGATACATATACCTTTCTCATTTTGAATCCTTTTACAGAATATTGAGAACATCTCAAAAGGCTCGTCTTTGTGAGCTAGGAACATTACCCATGTCCATCTAGAGTAATCATCAATAATGACAAGTCCATATTTCTTTCCACTGAGGGAGGCAGTCCTTGTTGGACCAAACAAATCTAAATGTAGCAATTCTAAAGGTCTGGATATTGAAACAATATTCTTTGAATTAAAAGAATTTTTGACTTTTTTCCCCTTTTGACAGGCATCACAGAGAGCATTCGATTTATAGGGCAGCTTTGGTAATCCTCTTACGAGGTTATGCTTTTGTAGCTTTGAGATTAATCTCAGGCTTGCACGACCAAGTTTCTTGTGCCAAATCCATTGCTCATCATTTACAGACATTAGACATGATACATTTTGATTAGAGAGATCCTCCAAGTCAATTTTATAAACATTGTTTCGCCTCTTACCAGTAAATAGAGTGGACTCATAAGCATATTTGACTATACACTTATCTTTGTTGAAAGACACTACAAACCCACTGTCACATAATTGGCTTATGCTAAGCAGATTGTGTTTTAACCCTTCAACTAGCAACACATTATTTATAGAGGGAGAATTATTCTTACCAATCTTACCAATACCTACAATTTTTCCCTTTTGATTGCCACCGAAAACAACTAATCCTTCAGACTTTGGCTTTAGGTCTAGGAACATACTTTTCTCCCGTCATGTGTCGTGAGCATCCACTGCCCAGGTACCAAGATTGTTGTTTTCTTTCTGTTATCAAGCAATTCTGCAACATAGATTATTTTACTTTTAGGTACCCAGATAGACTTGGGTCCTTTTTGGTTAGTTGCAGGTAACTTATAAGTTTTTCTTTTGTGTAAGCATCTGGACGCAGAGTGTCCATTTTTACCACAGATAGAGCAATACATTACTTTTTTTGTCTAAGAAAATTTTGGGTTTTCTTTTTCATACCCAATGCCAGATTTATCATAAGGAGATCTATATTTAAGAATTAAATTAAGATTTTTAGATCCATCAGTGAATTTTGACAGGCTATCTGTTAAGTAAGTAATTTGATGCTCAAGTTTCTCAACTTCACAGGATGTACTGGACTTAGAGCTTGCGATTTCAGTTAGGCTGATTATCTCATCTCTTAGTTCTCCATTCTCAACTTTGACTTTGTTAAAGTCTTTATTGAGTTTGGCAAATTTTCTTTTAAGGACTTTATATTCAAAATAAATAGTGCATGATTCATTTAATAGCTCTTCATATGCATTTTTTGAGTAGTCAGATATATTTACCTCATCTTCTTCTATTTCTGTCTCAGAGGAAATACTTTCCATGAGACACATATCTGCTGTTGGAGATCTTTCAAGAATATCCATTAGATTCATCATTCCCCAAGCAGTTGTCTCTTCAGCCAGAACATCTCTTCTTGCTCCATGTATACTCCGAAACAAAAAGGCCCTTGCCTCACAGTCAAGATCAACTCTTCTTCTTTCCTCAAAGGGGCAGCGATCTAGAGGTTTCATCATGTATTCTCCATTGATGATGATGATGGGACAGAAGGTTTCGTCAGTGAGAGTTTTCCAGTGTTCTTCTGATCCTTGGGTTACAACAAAGGATCTGAAGTTCTCTTTCCAAGCTTCATATTCTGATTCTGAAGATTGATAAATAGGTGGTCCTTCAGAATGAGCAGGTCTCCTTCTCATAAAAAGGGCATCTAGCATGTCAAGCACTCTTTTAGCGATATCACAATACATCACCATGTTAACAGTTCTTGCGTCCAAGGCACATGTAAGAATGTAGATAGCTCTAGCATTGATTCTCACTCTTCTTTGTTCTTCTTTAGAACATTCAGCTCTTGGTTTGACTATACGTTCACCATTGATAGCAATGGTAGGACAAAAGTTATCATCGGTGTAAGCTCTCCATAGGTCATCAACATTTTGTTCCAAGCTGAATCTCATGAATAGTTCTCTCCACATGGCATAGTCACCAGTTATATAGAACATAGGTGGTCCATTTATAGAGAGGTTACTGAATTCTCTCAATGACTCAGGATTTGAAGAGGTAGACGGTTCCTCTTTTTCTGAAGAATCTTCAGGGAGATGATTTTTAAACCAAAGACATAGGTTGGCTTCTTCTTCGTTTTCCTCTTCTTCAAAGGAGTCAAGATCTTCCCATGTTGTCATGAGATTCTTGCTTTTCTTTTTGAAAAACCTTTTCTTATCTTTCAGCTGAGGGCACTCAGCTTTGAAATGGCCTGGTTTCTTGCACTCATAGCAAACCATTGGATTTTTATCCTTGGTTTCACCATGGTCTTTGACAATTTTCTTTGTAAATGGTCTTCTTCTCATATTTTTCTTTTTCAGAATACGTTCAAGTTTCTTTGATATGAGAGACAGTTCATCATCGGATTCTTCTTCTTCATTTTGATCATTGTCATCGCTGGAATCATCAGCTTTGCTAGATTTTTGACTTTTCAAGGCAATAGTCTTGCCTTTCTTTGTAGGATTGTCCTGGTTGAGCTCCTGCTCATGAACTTGAAGGGTTCCCACAAGATCATCTAAGGTCAAGGTTGACAAATCCTTAGCTTGCGTGATTGCAGTGATGAGTGGTCTCCATTCCATATGTAAGCTCCTGAGAATCTTCGTAACATTCTCCTTTGTGGAGACTTGAGATTGTTGATAATAGTTTGGAAACGACCAATCATATCAACGATGGTTTCTCCATTTTCCATAGTGAACATTTCATATTGACTCATAGGAATAATGATCTTTGAGTTCTTTACTTTGGAAGTTCCTTCATGAACATTGGATAAAGTATTCCAGATTTGTTTTGCTGATTCACATGCATGAATTTTTTGGAACTCGTCTGGACTAAGAGCACACATCAGTGTGTATCTAGCTTTGTAGTTCTGCTCCATCCTTCTTCTCTCATCATCAGTCCACTGAGACTCATCTTTCTCAGTGCCATCAGGATTGTTGACGATGTGAGGACCGTTCATGATCAAAGGCCAGAGCGCAGAGCTGGTACTCAAGATGAATCCTTTGAATCTTTCCTTCCAGTAGAGGTAGTGAGTGCCATTGAAAAAAGGCGGTCTGGTCAAGGAGGTACCTTCAAGAATTGGTTGACTCCCACTGGGCATTCCTTGTCCTGCCATCGAGCTTTGGATCTCTTCCTCAAGCACGGCTAAATGCTCAACCCAGAGGCTGAGCTCTGATACCAACTGAAAGTGAAACAAGGAAACACAAGAAGGGGGGTTGAATTGAGTTTCTTAACTGATTTTCGAAAACCCTTTCTTTTTAAAACAAACGTTTAAAGCAGGAAGATAAAAGAACACACTAAAACGATTATAGATGATTAAGATACTTTGTGACACCCACTACCCCGCATATAATAAAACACGAATAAAATCATACTTGTCTTTAAAAACAAATTGTACAATTAAAATAAAAACATATCCTCAAGGGTAATGTGCATCACATCATCTATAACGTAAAACATAGGAATCTGAAATAATCAAAATCCTTTAAAAACAAACTGCGGAAAACATAAATAATAAACATAACCCAAGTCCCGATGTCACATATCAGAGCTGGTATGCATATACCGATAATACATCGGAATAAAACTGAATAACATAAATCATAAATCCTAACTACTGAGAGAGATCTCCTCGGGATCACTCCTCATCAGCATGCTCACCCTCCTCTGCATATACCACAACATATGCACAAGAATAACAAAGAGAGGGGTAAGAAACACAATCATGAATATATGTAAACGGAATGGAATAGTAATTAAGATGGCATACAACATACATCAATCAACACAGATAATCAATATATATCAAGGATGCATGTCAATGCGAATGCAACATCACTACTTCGTATGCATGTGGCCAACAACTCTAACTCTGGAAAGACGATTAGGAGTGCATGTCCGGTTATCAACGTCGATGATATGCCAGACCATGGGCCATCCCCGAACACTCTCACTAATCCTGATAACGTATAGTGGCTAGTCAGGGTACTCAAGCTTATTCTTTAGGTCATTCCGACAATAGGTAGCTAGCCCATGTCACCTGGAACTTCCATACCCAACGTACCCGCAAGGCCGGGATAACACCCATCGTGGCCTCCACTATCGCGATTCATCATTTGCTTTCCACCCAACATATCAACATCAACGTATGATGCATGCTATGCTCAACAACATGCAAACACATGTCCAACCATCCACCATCATAATCAATCACATTGATTATCAACAATGACCATCAACGATGATCATCAATCAACTAGGCGCTAACCATCGTTATTGCCTTTATCAACATTGCCAATATTATCATCATAATCAATCACATTGATTATCAACAATGACCATCAACGATGATCATCAAACAACTAGGCGCTAACCATCGTTATTGCCTTTATCAACATTGCCAATATTATCATATCGTCATTATTAGTATTAACGTTCTTTTCTATATTATCAACCTTGAATTGTGATCTCACAGTCTTTTTCTCATTACTCTATTCATTATTCCTTCACAACAGAATCTGAGTGAGAAACCCAGATTCGCTACGCGAATTGTGGCTAGCGAGGCGAGCTCGAGAGCTCCTAAACATAGCGAATCGTGGCTCGCGAGGCGGGCCCGAGAGCTCCTAAACAGGTTCTCAGATTCGCTAGGCGAATCCTGGCTCGCGAGGCGAGCCCGAGAGCCCCAATATTTGGTTCTCTCATTCGTCTCGCGGATTACAATCCGCTAGGCGAATCACGTCAGACCACAAATGGTCTCTCTGTCTCGCCTCGCGAATGGATATTCGCCAGGCCAATCATGACAGATGTGGGAATCTTAAGAATTTCTCTAAGTTATCCCTATGCCTATCATCCCATCTCTCAAGAATCATCCCTATGGGTTTCCAAAACTAATCCAATATTATCAATCTCACCTCTCATAACAACTCATTCATTATGAGGTGCCAAACGTCCCTAAGCTATGTTCTTTCACTAATCCTATTTTCTTTATTGTAACGCACATCATCATCAAGTCATCATTATCATTGCACATCATAAAATCTCATCAATGCATATCGTATCTATATTCATACTATTCATCGCACATCATAATATTTGAATCATATCATCAAGACAAACACCCATAATCATAATCATAGAACCATAAACATGAATATTTATACAATATTCACATAGGCATATACATGGCATATACATAACATACACATAATTACACTCATAGCATATACATAGGCATTTATAATGCATATAGACAAACATATAGGGGTCATGGGTTAACCCCTTCATCTTAACCTATCCCAAAAACCCACATACTCACGATCTATTTCTTCCCCTCGTACCTGGTATGACGATCACAATGAACAAAGGAAGGAAAAAGGTCCGGAAAAGGTTGCGTCTACACGAATACTCGATCTTACGACGCTTGACTTCACGATCACAGCCCTAAAAGGTTCAAGAGCAGCAACTAGGAAGAGGGCTTGTGATGGCAGTAATGCTCTTCAAGCGAAGGAGACGAAGAACGATGAACAATAGTGCAATTTCCTTCAAGAATCCTTGGAAAGGGTTTAGAAATCCTTGTTTGGAGAGGAAGAGGCAGTTTCTGAGAGTAATTCGACTTAGAAAATAGGTTTAGGTCGAGTCTTATGGTATAAATATGAGTTAGGGTCATTATGGGCTGATTAGAAGCCCAAAAACACGATTTTGGTGCGCGCAGATTCGCGAGGCGAGTAGCCTTTTGCGCAGCGAACCAGAGAGCTGCAATAATCTGGCTGTCAGGTTCGCGAGGCGAATGTATCCTCGCGACGCGAAACTTTAGAAGCCGAATTTGGCCTTAACACCTAAAATAAGACTTGTAGATAATTCTCTAAGCTTTTCAACGCATCCAAGATCACCTCAATCGGATGTCTAGAACTCAAGATATGAACAAAACCGTAAAACATGTTTCTTGGACTTGAATGCATTGACCATTCCTTAAGGCTAAACTATCCCAAACATAAATCTAAACCTCATGGGCGAGCATAACCACACATATTGGTTAAGAATAATACATAATAATATGTATTAATATAAAGTGAAATTTGGGGTGTTACATACTTTGTCTTCAATCCCCAAGTTAGTAATAAAAAAAAAACTTAACGAGATAGAGAAAGAGAGATTCATACAAAGATATATCCTGGTTCACTCTTTCAAAACAAAGAGCTACGTCCAGTCCCTTCCTCCAGAAGATTTTTCCACTAAAACTCTTAGCACTTAATACAAGCTGTTTCCAAGTCTCTCCAAAACTACAACTCCAAGTATTCTGCACCTCTCCAGGCAACAAGTATTCTTTTACAGACAAACCTCTTCAGGCTCAACAACCTAAGATTTGAGAGGGGTTTTTCTGAGCTTTTTACAAACTCACAACAGTGAGAGTATTACACGATATAGCTCTTGACAATCTGTTTACAACTTTACAATGAAAGAATGAGAAGGTTTACAGACCAAAAACTGAGAGTGAAAGCTTTTTGGCTTTTTGTTTGCACAATGAAATCTCTTGAATATTTTCTTGCTCGTGTGTTGTCTGTTTTGCTTCTTCAGAGGAGGGTCTTCTTATAGCTTTGTCTTGACCTTCTGATTTCAAAATATAGGGAGAATTTTTTTCGTTTAGACTCAATCAAATATCCGTTAGGCACAGATCATTTGCCAGTTGTTTTCCGTTGTGTAATTGTCCTTTCAGAATGAGGAGTTAGTAGCAGCTTGAATGGTAGTAGACTGATTTTGCTTTGATGGCCGACAAGTGTTTTGCTCTACGTGATTTGCTTTGTACGACATTCGTACCTTTCTTTTGTCTTTATGTGAAAAAGATATTTCCTTAAAACCATTTAAGACTTTTGAATAAGAGCGTGCCACGTCATCTACAAAAAGAAGTTAGTGGACGCACAGGCAAATATATAATTGGACGCACACGTGTTGTAGACAATTGGACACATACGCATTTGAAGACAATTGGACGCACAATAGTTAAAAACAATTGGACGCATAAGCATTGAAGACAATTGGACGCACAATAATTATAAACAATTGAACGATAAAGCAGTGTAAACATTTGGACGTAAACCTTTACCACTTAGTTTCTTTGGACAAAGATATTGCAGTGAGTTGTCCTTTAAGAGCTAGGTGAAACTTTGGTTTTTTTTGGAGAACTATCTGAAGTCAGAAACATACAAAGGTCTTTTGACCTTATGGATTAGCATAAACTTTACTTCGAGTATTTTCAATAAACATATAATAACTTTGTTAATCATTAAAACTTTTATGGGTCATTAGTCATTACTGTTTTGGTTCTAACAATTTGGACCCGTCCTCCACTCCCATGAGGGAGGATGGAAGACAAAGCCGATAAAATGGTGCCCTTTAACGATAAGGACATGTTATGGTGTCGTGATTGGGGTTTGTTGGAGTGGGTACATAATCACCACCATGATCTTATGTCATGTGTTAAGGTCATTGTGTCATTTTAGTGAGATGACGCTTGATTTACTGCAGATGTCTTATACAGTGGTTGAGATCGTTTCAATTGCCTAAATAGTTTTTGTCTGTGACATGGTGCCAAGAGAGTGGATGCCGTCATCCGATTTTCGTATCGTAACAATTTCAAATAGATGTAAAATTACCAATATACCCCCTCTTGGTAGTGACAGTTAAGGTAACAAGCCTATATATTTAGAGGAGTGGTGGAATGCCATTTTCCACTCTCCATATTCTTTATCATCTCAATTCTTCAGTAAGTAAAAGCGATTTTCAGCGAGTTAGCAATGGCATACGATGGTTGTTGGTCATACAAAATGAGGTTATCCTCACGAGGTGTGACACCCGGGGATGACGAGGACGAGAAGTGATCGCCGGTGTAAAAGATAAAGCACAGATAATGAACGGCTCCTGACAAGCTTCTAAACGGAGGGACACATGAACGAAACGAGTTCACATCCGAACAAGAGGGATCCTGAGAATGTGCAAATATGAAACTGCATAGTTGAGGGATTCTGAGACTGTACAAGTATGAAACTGTATAGTTGAGAAAGGCTTTAAAAAATTTATTGATACTACCTATACCAACAAGATGCATCTTCTACGAAAAATGGAGGTACAGGTTTGGGCTAGACCTTCACGATTTTGGGATAGCCACTATTGGGTTCAAAGTTAGATCAGGAGGGCTAGTTTTGATTCATTTGTTCTTTTTCTCTTTTATTAGTGGGTCAAATGCTTGGTTAATTTTGCTAGAATGCCAAGTAGTAAGTAAAATAAATTTAAAATGCTTGAACTGTGGAGTTTTTTATTATTATTTCTTCGCTCAATGGCATAATCTAGTGTTAATTTTAGGCGTTTTATAGCATACTCAATGTTTTTTTTTTTTTTGCAATATAAAATGTTAAGTTCTTTAATGTCCACTAAAGTTTTTTTTTAATTTTTTAATACATGCAATAATCTACAAAGTTGATTGGACGATTTTCCATCCTAAACGTTGTATAAATTGTAAGGATCAACACCATTTTCAAAAATTAAATTCTTTTTAAATAAAGTTTTTCAAGAAATTCTTATTAATTCACACAACAATCTACGACATTGATTGTTACAGTTCCATTTTACGGATCCCTGAACTTTCTGAAAAAATTCAAATAGGTAAATTTTTATACTTTTTGGGAACCCTAATTGAGATGTGTGTAAAGAATTCGATTACAAATTTTTATAATTTTAGAAACCCAATTACAAACTTTTAAAATTCAAAGATCTATTTGAATTTTCCGAAAAAGGTTGGGAACCAACAAAGTAATTATACCTATTTTTTAAAAAGTAACTACTTATTTAAAAAAATAAGTGAATCCAAACGGGCTCTTATAACTTCTAAGGGTGTTTGTTTTTCCGTTGGAAAATCACATTCTCTCCCACAATAAAAAATTGTTTTCAAGTTGGATGACAAAAAATAACGATTATGTCACTGCAAACATTACATTTGAGATTGCAAACGGCAATCCAAGCATGCCCTAAAACTCTTCATAATTTACTAGGCTGAACCATCCTCAATAATTTCTTCACACTCCTCTACATAACTACTATACATCAGCACATTCAAGGCATGCTGCTCAAAATTTATGACTGATTTTTCTGAAGATAAACAGCACAAATGCAAACTCCTTCAATCAGAATCTTGACATATCTCCCACCCTCCATATTTTGAGCTAAAGTTTCCTCCACCATTGTGTTGTGCATACTCAAGGATTGCTTCTCTGGCACAATGTTCCCATGACTTTGCTATATCCCCAAGTGACCAGGGTTGATTCATTCTTTGGAGAGAAAATCTCAGCTTTGATTTTGCTTTCATTGATAGATCTTTCAGGTCCTCACTGTCCATATTAAAGAAAATAGGGAACAGGAAAATGTTAAACTTTAAATCAAAGCACCAAATGGAAGATTTAAAAGCACATAACTACAACAAATAATCCTTCATCTATGAAGTATATCTGCTTATGTCAGGGAGGAAGCCTTGTCAAACAAGTTATCCAGAATTATTGGCTAATCACTACTGAACTGCAGAGACGAAAATCAATTGTAGTAAAAAGAATATGAAAAATACTAAACACGTGTAAGATCAACATCATCAATCACGTATGATTCTTATGAAACTTGATATTTATAGGATCTAAGTATCCATAGTTCTTGTAACTGGTCTTATTTCCAAAAAGCACATCATTCAGGCTAAAAAGTTTTGTACGAATATCAATATCATAACAAAAAAAATATGACCTATGAAACATACTGAAAAATCAATATATTTTACATTGTATAGGATGGTAAATAGAAGTCAAAGAGTACTGCTATGATCAGTATACTATGAATAACTGAGACATCATATCAGGTAGGTTTAGACAATTCCAATTCATTATGGAAAAAACTTACCTTGCCCTAACCGTCTATAATTAATCATCAGTGCATGTGGCTGATCTCTGTTTCATATTTCCTGATATTACTGCATTTGCTATGACCATATTAATCTGTTTCCTTATAACAACTTCGGGTCCATGTAACAAATGTAGGTGCCCAAACTGTATAATTCTTAACCACGTTTGGAGTTTTTTGATAGAAAACTGCTTTTGAACTTATGCTGAAATACCATAGTGCCATACTTTATAAACTTCCAAACAGAAGAAATCATAACTCAGACCAAACTCTGCATGGTCCCAAACAGACTACTGCTGTCTGACTACAAAAGTGGAGTTTCACAATCTTACATCTGCTGGGGTAGGCCAACAAACGTAAAAGCAGCCTCTCCCAAATGCGAAAAACACCAAGGGTTTATCCTTTCTAACTTCAAATTTCAACTACCTAAATTATTTAAGATACCATACCAACAATTGACAGAGTAACTATTTAAAAATTCAAAATATATTTATTTGAAATAATGAGTTGAATTTCACATTAGAATATAAATATGTACCTAGCATAAACGTACAAAAGTAAAAATTCTGTAACATTATTATGCTATGCAATGTTAAAATTGCTATAAATTAAATGTCAGAATGATGAGACAACACTACTGACATTGGAATGGTCAGTTTTCCAATAAAAGGGTAATCCCAGGTAGGACATCGAACTTATCACGTTCATAGACGATGACTAAGCTGAAGTTTGGTCAGTTGAATAAATAGTTGGACTATCACAGTAAATGGTTGGTTATTCTGTTATGATCCTCAGTATAATTCTTTTTTCAAAGGCCAAAGTTTGAATTGAATGGCTACAATGATCATTGCTCAAATAGTAAATATTTTTGTGGCCCCTTAAATTCGCCCCCCCCCCCCAATTAGCTATGCCATTCTTTCCCAAAATATTGTCATCCCATCATACTGATTGAATATTTCGTCCTTTCCTTTCCCATAGTATTAATCATTCCATCATACTCATGAAAATGTATTAGAATAGGTTTGCATGGACCTTCATCCAAATCAACATAATTAAATGTGCACACGTCAACAGTTAATTTTTTTCATTAAAACCACAAAAACGAACAACGTACTTCACCATTCGTATCATGTATCACTTTAAATGTATCACACTAGCATTTGCTTAATATCTATGTTCCATGGTCTTTGAATCATTAGCAAACTAGTGTAAATACAGAAGGTTGATGCTGAAAGACTCCTTCCATAATTATATTTCAGAGATATCCATTTTGTTGTCTTTTAATATCTAGCACCAAGAAAAAATTCTGATATTATGTATAATTTGGGAAGACATATTTATAGAACAAGTAAATTACTTTTACATTCCTTGCGTTTTGCCTTATTAGACTAATATTCCCTCTATTTTGAAATACAAATACTTCTGAAAGATTCAAACCTATACTATTGAAAGATAAAAAATCTACGCAAACCTCCCTTAGAGACCTACACAAACCTCCCTTGAGCTTCTATATAAATTTTCAGAAACCTCCTCCTGAAGAGACGTTTGCGTAAATTTTAAACTAATAAAGATGAAATGCAGGGAAGGTGAAAATAATTTACTTGTGTAGAAAATTACAATTCAGTTATGCTGATGAATGCAGGCTTAGGAACAGACACCCCAATTATTTTGAGGATTTGTTATTTCAATATAGTGGAACTTTATGAATATTCCTGAATTTTATTGTAATTTAGTAGGAGATGATAATTCCTGTATAAAATTGCAACTAGGTTATGCTGATAGTGCAAGGCTTAGGAAGCAGACATCAAAATCATTATAAGGATTATGCTTCAATAAAGTGAAAACTGTGAGTATTCTTGAGTGTAGTAGAAAATAATAATTGGCTCAGTGCTTCTAATGACCAGAGTACATGAATTAGTTTCATAGTTTATAAACTTAACTGCTTAAAATTAGAGGTGTAAAAAGGTATTGTTTCATATATTGAAATCTTAGAAACACAGCACCACTAATGGGCTATATATACAGAAATTAACCTAGGAGAAAAAATCAACTAAAGTAATATGGAACCTAAAATTAAGGATTTCCTGAATCACTCAACCAAATCCCTACACTTCGAAACAGAATATTTACAAAATCCCTAAACTAGGAAATAAAATATCGACACATATCTTAACAGATTTGCGCATATTTTTCCACACTCACCCTCAAGCTGGTGAATAGATATCTTCCATTCCCAGCTTGGAAGTAATGTCTTGAAATGCAGCACTGTTCAGCCCCTTTGTAAGAACATCAGCCAGCTGGTTTCCCGTGGGAATATATGGTGTAAATGAGTCCACTGTCTAGTTTTTCCTTAATAAAGTGCTTGTCTATTTCAATGTGCTTCGTTCAATCATGTTGGGCAGAATTATGTGCAATGTTGATTGCTGATTTATTATCACAATAGAGTCTCATTGATCCACTCCATTTTATCTTCAAGTCTACCAACACAATCTTAAGCCATAACAATTACAAATACACTGCGCCATTGATCTGAACTCAGCTTTTGCACTTGACCGAGCTACAACATTTTGTTTCTTGATCCGCCATGTCACCAGATTTCCACCAAGGAATGTGCAATAGTCGGAGGTTGACCTACGATGCATGAGAGAGCCTGCATAGTCTGCATCTATATAAGCTGCAAGAATAAGCCCCGAACTTTTTCTATACAACATCCATTTTCCCGGATTAGCCTTCAAGTAGTGAAGAACTCTATAGACAGCCTGTAGGTAGATTTCTTTAAGATCATGCATAAATTGGCTAATGACACTCATAGAATATGCAATGTTCTGCCTGGTGTGGGAAAGATATATTAGTTTACAAACCAATCTTTAGTACATCTCCTTATCTACTGATTGATCTCCAGCAGCCTCTCCAAGTCTATGATTCGACTCTATAGGTGTTCCCACTGGTTTACTTGCAAGCATCGCTGTTTCTTTAAGAATATCAATAACATACTTTTGTTGGGAAATGAAAAATCCCTGTTTAGATGAGCTAGTTCAATTCCCAGGAAATATTTTAATCTCACCAAATCTTTGATTTCAAATTCCTTGATCAAACACTGTTTCAATGCTTCCCTTTCCTTTTCATCATTTCCAGTCACAATTATGTCATCCTCGTAGACTATTAGGGCTGTAACTCCTCCTGAATCTGAATGTTTGATGAAAAGAGTGTGATCACCCGACTTTGCTTATATCCCATAGCTATCACTGATTTGGTGAATCTGCCAAACCATGCTCGGTGTGACTGTTTTAAGCCATATAAGGTTTTCTTCAACTTGCATACTTTGTTACCTCCAACTCCTTCAAACACGGGTGGAATGCTCATGTATATTTCCTCTTCCAATTCACCGTGAAGGAAGGCATTTTTTACATCATACTGTTGTAACTCCCAGTCGTAGTTGGCAGCCAGTGATAACAAAACTCTTACTCTGTTCATTTTTGCAACCGGAGCAAAAGTCTCTTGATAATCTACTCCATATGTCTGAGTATACCTTTTTGCAACCAACCTTGCTTTATAGCATTCCAATGAACCATCTGCCTTATACTTCAAGGTAAAAATCCACTAGCACCCCACTGCCTTCGTTCCCTTTGGAAGATCAACTAACTCCCATGTCTCATTTTTTCCAAAGCATCCATCTCATCTTTCATGGATTTCCTCCATTTTCCCTTTGATAATGCCTCAGATACCGTGTTTGGAATTGGAATGTTATTTAGAGTTGTGAGAAAGGTTCTATGGGCTGGTGAAAATTTCTTACAAGACACAAAACAAGACAAAGGGTACATAAGTATCTTTGTACGCTCTCGTGTTCCTTTCCTCACTTTCCTCACAACTATAGGCAGATCTAGATCGGTGTTTTCAATTTCAAGGACCTGGTTTTCAACCAATGTAGGTTCAAATATTTTCAACTCATGTCCAGGATCCGAGGGAGTGTTGAACTTGTTCAAGAACAAGAACTCTACCTTGCTCTCTTGAGTACACCTTTCCTTTCCCAAACCGTACTTGATCAGGGGTCATCTCAAATGTGGGTTGCACTGACTCAGATAGATTTAGAATTAGGCTCATGGAGAGCGGTAGAGGGCAGATCAGTAGAGGGCCGATCAGAGGTCAGATTGTAACGACCTGAGCTGCTTTTTCGGATTGACGACTGTCCCCACAAACCAACATTGGTCTCTTCAGCGTGCTTTGTCCTCACTCACATGCTTCCTAGGAGAACTTCCCAAGAGGTCACCCATTCCAAAATTGCTCCAAGTCAAGCACGTTTGACCTTGGAGTTCCTAAGTGATGGGCTCGCGAAAAGAAGATGCATCTTGTTATAGATAGTATTAATCAATTGTTTTTAAGTTTTCCTTCGTTGTACAGTCTCATACCTGCACAACCTCGAAATCCCTCAACGGTACTATCCCATACCTGCATAGTCTCAGGATCCCTCTCGTTACGGTGTGAAATCGGTTCATTCTTGTGTCCCTCTGTCTAGAAGCCTGCCAAGAGTCGCTCCTTGTCTGTGCTTCCTTTTGCACCAGAAACCACTCCTCGCCCTCTTCAGCGCCGATGTCACGAGCCCACCAGCTTCTGCTTGGTTCATCCCCGAACTACACCATACTGGGAGAGATCACGCTCTGATACATAAAATTAACATGCGGCTAGTATAATAACGTGAGGTGTTACACAAATCAGTAGAGGGTAGACCAGAGGACAGATTAGGAAAACAGATGTCCTTATCTTCCATGATAGGTGACTGCCCCTGAAGATAAGGACTGAGAAAATATGGTTTGCCCTTTGTAAAAGTGACATCAACAGAGACATAAAGTTTCCATATGGGAGGATGGTAGCATTTACAACCCTTTTGAGTAGAGGAGTACCCAACAAAAACACACTTGACAGCTCTGGGATCTAACTTTCCCCTATGAGGACTATGGATATGAACAAATGAAATACACTCGATTATTCTAGGAATGAGATTGTTTGAGGCACGAATACTGGGGTAAAATTTTGAGTGTTTGCATTGGACTTTGGAACCCTAAGACCCGTGAAGGAAGATGGTTTATGATGTAGGCAGATGTGAGGACTGCTTCCCCCCAATATTGTTTTGGTACATCATGATAAAACAATAGTGCTCAGGTAGTATTTAGGAGATGGCCATTCTTTCTTTCAGCTATTCCATTTTGCTGAGGTGTATAAATGCAAGAGGATTCATGAATGATTCCTTCCTTCTGGAAGAAGGAAGACAAAATTTGGTTAAAATAATCTCTTGCATTATCCGAGCGAAAATTTTAATTTTAGTACCAAACTGATTTTGAATCATTGCATGAAAATTAGGGAAGACAAGACTCACATCTGATTTATTTTTTGAGCAAAAAATCCAAGAGACTCATGTGCAGTCATCAATAGACGAAACAAACCAGTGTGATCCAAAAACATTTGGAATTGTAGAAGGCCCCCGACTATCGCTATGAATTAAATGGAAACGAAAAGAACTTCTTTTATTACTAATGGGAAAAGATAAACGAGTGTGCTTGCCATATTCGCACACATCACAATGAAAGCTTTAATATCTAATCCCTTGAATAAAGATGGAAACATAAACTTCAAGACAATGAATGAAGGATGTCCTAGACAAAAATGGTGAAGCCATATAACTTCTTTATTAGATGACGAGAGAAAAGTAGATGGTAACCTGGCTTTGGAAAGGCTTGGTGTCTCAAGATAGTAAAGTCCGTCTTGTTCTTTAGCAAGTCTAATCCTCCTCCCTGAGCCCTATTCCTGAAACAAAGAGAGAAGGTAAAACATAATATGACAGTTTAAGTCTCTGGTAAGCTTCTGAATAGACACAAGATTGGCGGACAATTTTGGAACATGTAGGACATTTTTTAGAACAAGGTCAAGACCTATCTGGATATCTCCTATACCTGCTACTGTGATTGTGGTTCCATTAGCAACAATAATTTTTCTATTGCAAGGGCAAGGTGTGTAAGTGAGGAAAGTGTTAGAGATGTGTGTCATGTGGTCTGTGGCCCCTGAGTCTATGATCCATAAATTTCCAAACACCTTATCATAGACATTTAATCCAAGAGAGTTTGAAGGTTTACTTAAGAGTGCTAAAAAAGAGCCACCCGTGGGCTGTTTTTACAGGGTTCCCAACATTTTTCAACTTTTCTATTTCTTAATTGTTGAAGCTTCCAAGTTCATTTTGTTGTTCATGCTCCTGTTGTGAGGCCACATGAACCTGTCCTGAATGCCTTTGTTGTTGTCCCCCTTTATTTCCCCACTCTCAGCTAGAGGTTGAAGGTTTCCCATGTAATCTCTAGCATTGTTCCTTAGTATGTCTCAGTTGCCATTCCTTAGCAGTTCTGGCTTGCCATGTTCTGCAGTAGAGGTTGCAAGGGCTGAGCTATCAATAGTTTAAGGTTCAAGCATGACCCCTCTCTGACTTTCCTCGGTCATAACCAACGAGATAGCTTCATTTAGAGATGGTAAGTCCATGCCCAAGATTTGAATTCTTACAAGGGTCAATTCAGGATTCAAAACAGCAAGAAGTTCGTAGATGCAATTCTTCTCAATGAAATTTTTGATACTAGTTGAACAATCACTGCACTTTAAATTAATCACTCTGTAGTAATCCAATTCTAGCCACTGGTTTTGAAAAAATGTGGCATATTCTGTCACAGGTTTGCTTCCCAATTTAATCGAAGTTGTCTTGACCTTGATCTCATAAATGCATGCTGCATCATTGACCTTGGAGTATGTAATGTCCCGGGCTGCTTTCCGAATTGACGATTGTCCCCACAAACCAACACGGATCTCTTCAGCGTGCTTTGTCCTCACTCACGCTTCCTAGAAAAACTTCCCAGGAGGTCACCCATCCCATAATTGCTCCAATTCAAGCACGCTTAACTTTGGAGTTCTTAAGTGATGAGCTACCGAAAAGAAGATGCATCTTGTTGGCATAGGTAGTATCAATCAATTCCTTTAACCCTTCCTCAATTGTACATTCCCATACTTGCACACTCTTAGAATCCCTCAACTATGCAGTCTCATACCCGCACAGTCTCAGGATCCCTCTCGTTCCGGTGTGAAATCAGTTTGTTCATATGTCCCTCCGCCTAGAAGCCTGCCAGGAGCCGCTCCTTGTCAGTGCTTCATCTTTTGCATCGGGTGATCACTCCCAGCCCTCGTCAGCCCCGGATGTCACATAGTAAGTCCGTTGAGCGCATCCCAAATATCCTTAGCGATTGGAAGGAACATACATGTATCACTGATCTTGGGTATCATGGAGTTCCACAGCGAAGACATGATCATCAAATCTGCCTCATCCCATGCATCAAATCCCGCTTCACCTTGCTTCGGTCCTGTCCCAAGTAAATGACTCATTTTTCCTTTTCCCTTCAGAAACGTGTGAACCAACTGAGACCATTTGAGGTAATTTTTTCCATTAAGGGGATACGCTGGTTGGATATTCTGCAGGTCACCAGTTGTAGATTGGGTATGTGGCATATCTGCAGATGACTTCGGCATATCTCCAGATGGCTTTTGACTGGTTTCGGTTTCAAGTGACGACGTGACAACCTCCGACATATTTCACTGGCCGGTTGTGAAGGTCACGAATAGGTAG
This sequence comes from Ammopiptanthus mongolicus, assembly GCA_039655645.1. Lineage (NCBI taxonomy): Eukaryota > Viridiplantae > Streptophyta > Magnoliopsida > Fabales > Fabaceae > Ammopiptanthus > Ammopiptanthus mongolicus. The sequence continues at coordinate 23,022,276 of CM077346.1, read as the reverse complement.
GGGAACAGAGAACAGGTGACTGCGATTAAGGCAAGTCACAAGGAAGAGGGTGTGTGACTACGATTAAAGCAAGTCAGTACAAGAAAAAGAAAAGGTTTCCCAGAAAAATGAATCTTACGGCTCGTGATACCATGTAGAAAAGTATTGTTTCATATATTGAAATCTTAGAACTACAGAAGCCACTGATGGGCTATATATACAGAGATTAACCTAGGAGAAAAAATCAACTAAAGTGATATGGAATCCTATAATTAAGGATTTCCGGATATCACTCAACCAAATCACTACACTTCAGAAAACAGAATATTCACGAAATCCCTAAACTAGGAAATAAAATATGGATGCATATCTTAACAGATTTGCGCATATTTTTCCACAACATGGATACTTGCTTAAAAGTATAAATGAAAAAGAACACAATCTGAATCTCTAACCTGACTTTCAATGGCATTTTGTCTAAAATAACAGGTGAGGAAAATGGATAACTTGTGGGAACAAGCAACCGTAAGGGTTTGATTATTGCCTGCAAGACCAATATATACGTAGTCAATGAAAGGAAAGAAAAAATATGAACATGTAAAGTTCAAAACAGAACATAAAATAATTCACCTTTTTATCAGAAGCATAATGAGATATTAGGTTCAGATTGACAGTTACTGCATTGAACAGGAATTTAACAACTAATCCGTCACCATGTTCAGCAGCTCCTCTGGCTGCACCTGCACTCTGAGTGCTATCTTCTTCACCAGTAACTACCTCAGTGTCTATCAATAGCTTGTTTATCTCCTTTATTTCTTCTAAAAGAGCTCGATTTTCCTGCTAGAGTTACCAATGCTAAGGTATGAAGGGGGCTTTCAGAAAAAGCAAAAGTAATATTTTGTATACTGGAAAACTGCATTTATTTAGTTCTCAATCAGGCAATAATTGTTAGACATGAAAAGGACAAAGATAAGTGATTCAGAGTCCAAGGGACAATTACATAACATGGGTCAACATTTCTCACAACATTGAAGCAATGTGTGACAAAGTAACAATAAAATTCTTGGAAGTAGCAAGAAAGCAAAATTTATACAAACATAAAAAACATATGAGGAAGCTTTTCAAGGACAGTAAAATAAAATCTGATACGTGAGGAGAGAAATAGTGGAACTTGACACCACTCTGTCCAAATGGTTAGCTCTCAGCAACTGACTGAATCTATGGTGAATTTTCCATAAGACGTCACCAACATCAAAACCTTTTGTCCTTCATGTTCATCAAAAAAGTAATTAATAAATAAGGCCATAAATTGAGATATGTTGTTAATGTAAATAATAGTATGATTATAAAACCTTTAGAGCATATGAATTTTTCTTTTTTATAATAGAATTCTATTAAGATGGAGGAAAAAAATACAAAGAGAAGGGGGGATAAGGAATCATCATTCACGAAAGTACAAAGGGGGAAAAAAAAGAAGAGAAAAACAATGCAACAAAGCTGCCCAATCCCTCAATATATCTGTTAGTGAGACCCCACTCAAAAGGCCATTTTCTTTAAACCAGATGGAAGCCAAACACCTAATCTTATCCCAACCATGAATTCTTATTGAATAGTTGAAACAATGAAGAAATTAACTGTCAACTCTAGTAACAGTATATAGAATTACAGATTTCAGTGGATAATAGTGGTATATTCTTTAGTAGATTGCTTTCGTGAAAAACAGATTAGAACGAAGATATATTACCGTAATCCTAGGTCGTTTTACTTGATATGTGACTGAATCCAAGTCAGGTTTCTCAGCATCAGTAAACTGCTTGAAATTGTCAATTGGACTGGCACAAATTCTAGAAGTATCCAAGGCTATTGCATTAATGCTGCGAGACATTTTCCTTCCTGTTGGAACAAAATCATTGCAAGTCAGGTATCGTGCTTGTGAACATGCATTAATATCTGTTGCCAATTTTGTGCGAATTGAAATCTTTGGTGGTCTGACCCCACCTTGTTCGATAAAGCTTGGTTGTTTTTGTTGTTGTACCCTCTCTGGGGATCCATCTAACAATTTTGGCGTTGAAATTGCATCATTCAAATAGACTACCTCTCTAATTTCACCAACTGATGTACTCAGCGCTTCAGGTGATATGGAGGTCAACTGAAAGTATATCACCAATTATATAATTTAGTATGCAACAACAAGCAACTTTTATGAGTCAACAAAAAAACAGAAAGGGAGCAAGCAGACAGTAAGTTTTAGGCCAACCACTTTAATTAGGCGCTGCATTGCAGCGCTTGGCTCATCAGAAATGAGTGTAGGTTTATGAGAAATTTCATTTAGATTACTGCAGTCTTCTATCAAGGGTGAAGCTGAAATCCCCAGAGTGTTGATGCTGACACGAAATTCTTCAGTTGCTTTTGGTGCACCATGCGTTTGCTGATGTACAGCATTGCCAGGGCCTGAGATTGACAAATTGTAAAAATATGTTTGCTAGTATCCCCTGGCATAGAGAACATAGAAAAGGTAGTCTAAAAATGTAAAACAGTGAGTGAATTGATGGATTTCAAAGAAATTATACCTTTTGTGATAGACAGTTGATTTGCCTCATGTTGTAAATTGCTATATTGTTTTGGTACTTGCTGCTCTTGTAAACACATCTTGTTTTGCTGAGAAATTTGCTTTGTCAAATGATAATTCTGCGTTCTTGATACTTGTGGTGATGGATTCTTTTCAAATATTTCTGCTTGAGAAAGTCTAAAATGTGATGGGACAAACTGTTGCCTGGATTGCACGTCAGCTGAATGTTGTCCTTGATTATGTGAAGAAATGATCATTCGGTGTGCAATAGAATCTATCCACTTTTCTGCTTTATCTAGTCTCTCCTTGAAATCGGTGTTAATCTGGCTTTTACTGACTCCTAGGAGTGCAAAAATGTATTCTAATACTTTCTTAGTCTGTCTTAATTTCTCCAAATCAGTTGTCTTTGGTTCTTTAAAAGACTCATGCTGGAGAAATTTTATATAATAGAAAACATTAGATGTAACAAGAAAGATAAGGTGGAAAATCAGACTTTCTAGAATCATAATTTGCTTTAAATGATCACCAACCTGTTGAAGTTTGCTACTGATATGTTGGTAAAGGGCTTTGAGTTTTGTGAAATGCATGCTTTTTATCCTTTGAACCTGCGATAACGAAGTATCACAACTTTTACAGTTGAAAGCTTCAAGTTTGATTTATGACTATCTACAGGAATTGGCAGATTGCTATGGATTGTTAAATGGTTTGAGAATCAATGACACAAAAATACAAATAGCACACATCCAAACATAACATGCACAAACAGAAATAGACAAAGAAACATAAAGATATAATTTCAGAACCTAGAAAAGAGAAAAAGAGAAGTTCATATGCAATTGCTAAAATTATAGAAGTAGAAGAAAGAAGCATATAAATTTCTAACGATAGTAAATATCATGATTCTATTCATTTCGATCAAGAAGAAACTTAAAAACTATTGTTAACCATACTAATTTTCTATGGAAATAACATAATGTGAATACCAACTAATAAACTGGCAAATAATGGTTTTGCTAATGACGGTTAACTCAATTGGCAGGACAGAACCGTGCCGACAAAAAGTTCTAGGTTTGGTTCTTGATAGTGATCCCTTATCAGAAGGCATCCATTAATTGTGGTGCATCCTGCCTTAATTATGGAGCAACCTGTCACTTCCTAATTTTTTTCCTCAACCAAAAACAAAATCTTAATGATTTCAGATATGGGATGCTGCCATGCATCTCAGACTAATAATATTGAATATAACTTCATCAAAAGGAACTTTTGAGCTTTGGGTTTAGCATTTACCGACAAGATTTCTTTTCATTACTTGTCAGGGGGAGGGGGAAGGGCATTGATCAAAAGGGCTTCAACTAAGGCTGAACATTCACTAACATAGAGTATCGTTGGGCTTACAGCTATCTGATAGAATTTTCCTTTGAATTTGGTAGACATCTTATGATCACTAACATAGATATATTTATGCTTCCTCTTCCTTCTTGATACTAGATTGACATGGAACTTAGTATGGTGTGTTTTCAGTTTACTTGTTGGAGTGGAAGCATTGTATAACCAATGTACACAATTTAGTAAAAGTTCACAAATCATGTATACAATATGAAGGCAGATTTCAAAGATAGGAAAAGGCAAAAATATAAAAAATAAATAAAGTGAAGGGAACGATTTTAGTTATTACCTTTTCATGAATCTGCTCCTGCCATTCTATATTTGCTGCTTTTCCAGCTCCTGGGAAAAGAATAGGTAAACAGACACATTTAGTTAACTGAAAAAACTCAGACAAGGGTGTGTATGCATACATTTTTCTTTTGTTTTTTTGGGGGGGGTGGTTGATAATTTTTTGGGAACTTGGGCAGCGAAATAGTGACGAAACTGGTCATGGAGGATGGTATCGCTCTTGTACAATGTTGAATTGAAGGGTTTTAGATAAGGAAAGAGGGATTTTAAACTCAAAATAATATGAAACTAATGTTGATTTGATGTGGTGATAATCTGATACATAAGACACACTCAATAATCCTATTTATACTAATATTGTACTCCTAATCCTAATTAAATAAGGAAACAAATAACTTACTAAAGATAAGATAAAATCCTTAAGGATAAGATGAGATAATATGTTAGGGACCTTTCTGTAGAGAGAGGATAATCCTAACAATAGTAACAGAACAGTATAAAAAAGTAGAGTAAAGAATATGCTTCTATATTAAAGAAAAATAAGGAAGAATCGTACAGAAGATGTAAAGAAAAGTACACAAGTGTACCCAAAGGAGCACTCTCCTTTCACACCGGAAACAATCCAGTCAACACTCAACTATTCCAACACATGCCTTTATTACACTTCAGAGGTATTATTTATAGGCAATCTCCTAACAACTGCTAACTGCTTACTAACTGCTCTAACTGACTCCTAATTAAGTCCTAACAATACCACCCTCCTCAGAAACAACCTTGTCCTCAAGGTTGAAGTCTGGGATATGGCTTCCAAGTTTGGGATTGTGTCATTCCCCCTGATGAAAATGAGGCTTCTTGGATGTATTCTTCTTCGTCCTTATTGATCTTCACTGTTTCTAAAGCGGTAATCCCCCCCTCATCAGTCAACTGTTCATCTTCTGCTAGAATGACAACCCATAGGCTCTTCTCTAGGCATCTATGGCCTGGACCGTAGGCTAACCCACACTAGAAACAACGTCCTTCTTCCCTCCTCTTGACATATTCTTGGTAAGGAAGGTTTTGGCTGCCCTTGCTTCTCTGCCCTGAGATGCCGCTCTCCCTCGCCACGGAGGCCATGGAGGTGACCTTACTTCCTCCTTGCGAATACCCAGACTCATTTGACGCTTGCACACTGTTCGCGCTCACAAAAGTTCCAAATCGTGACACAATTCCTCCTCCCCCTTGATACCGGAATCCTGTGCCCGTGTTCTGAACCCAGGAATCACCATCGCTTCGGAACTCCTTCATTGCTTCTTCGATATCGCGAGCTACTTCCATGGCTCGAGTCAGGTCTTTGGGGTCATGGGGTCGCACCTGGCCCCTGATATCTTGACGTAAACCTGCCAAGAAATACCCAAGCAACTGATCTTCCGACGTCGATGTCGCTTGAGTCACTAAGAGTTCAAATTCTTGAACAAAATCCTCCACACTCCCGATTTGCCTCAACATTGCTAACCTCCCATACACCGTACCCCAGCCGTTCCCTCCGAACCTTCACAACAGTGCCGTGGAAAATTCCTCCCAAGAAAGGTTCTTGGATTTTTGGCGCCAAAACTGGAACCAATGAACCGTGTTCCCCTCCATCCTAATGAACGCCAATCTCAAACTTTTTCGAAGGCTTAACTTGCTGCACTTCGAAGAACTTCTCCGCCCTAGCTATCCAACCCAGTGGGTCGTTTCCTTCGAAAGTGGGTAACTCCACCTTCTTCATCCAAGAACGCGGTGTTTCGAACTCGTCGTCGGACCCTCCGCCCTCAGGTTCCTCCTCCACCACCTTCTCTCCATTGGTTTCTTCCTCATCGGGAGGAATACCTTGTTTCTGCATCCATTTCGCCAACATGTCCTTAATCTCACTCATGCCTTCCAGAGTTTTCTTGATTTCAAAGATGTTAGATCCCTGTTCATTGGTTACCTTCTTCAAGAATTCAACCGAGGATTCCAAAGCAGTGAATCTTGCATCTATCTTCTCCACTGCGCCTCAAACAAATCTGACAACTCGGACCAAATTTGTTAGGGACCTTTCTTTAGAGAGAGGATAATCCTAACAATAGTAACAGAACAGTAGAAAAGAGTAGAGAAAGAATAGAGAAAGAAAGAATAAGGAAGAATTGCATAGAAGATGTAAAGAACAGGAAAAATAAAAGTACACAAGTGTATCCAAAGGAGCACTCTCCTTTCACACCGGAAACAATCCAGTCAAAACTCAATTATTCCAAAACATGCCTTTATTACACTGCAGAGGTATTATTTATAGGCAATCTCCTAACAACTGCTAACTACCTACAAACTGCTTCCAACTAACTCCTAATTAAGTCCTAATCCCTAAGGATAAGATAAGATAAGATGAGAATTCTAACACCAGTAATTCAATAAATATAGAATGCTTAATGCTCATTTCTGTACCTAAAGAAGAGAAGACTTCACCAGAGGCAGAAGAGTTTGAGAGCAAAGGTTTGGATTCAGCATTCTGAGGTAGTGAATGTAATGCCTTTACCTTTGCTGATATCTTCGCAATGTACTCAGCCTGTAAATAGATGTGATAGGTAAACTATGTTGTTTTTCAAATAAATTCTTCATATGGAAGTAGAATACATAATTTGTTGAAAATTATTGATGCTAGAACTTAATAGGCCATAATAAAAATAATTGCAACTATTCAGTATAAACAAGAATATGCTACAAACTTTGCTGTTTTGAGTAATCTAATTTTATCATATGAGAATAATATGAAGCCAGGTTCAGAAGGGGAACAAATAATATAGAAATGGAAATATAATACAAAGGTTATTTGAAAAGTTTAAATCAGGCCAAAACAATGTCATCTAAAAGACATTATGAAGAAATTAACTATTTGAAAGTGAATTCTTGGATTATGTAACAAGCAAAGTATTTGAACAGAAAAATCTACACAAAGGAGAAAGGGTTTGACAAAACAAAAGCCATAATATCACACACATAATCTGATATTAGATACCTCATCTTTGGCAGAAGCATTCACTTTCTCCTCAAATCTTTCTACGCACTTAGAAAGTCCAGATAAATTTTGTGCCCAAGAGGGACAACCTTGCTTGATTATTACATCCATGCTGCACAAATTAATATTACATGTAAATAGATGATATACCATGCCGGCTTGGAGAACTTAATAGAAGTTATAAATATTATACGAGTAAGAGTTTTTAAAAGGTAAAATCAAGTCAATCATTAGAAGCTGCACCAATATCAATGGTAAACATGGATAATTAAGCTTTCAAACGGTCAAACCTATCAAAACACTCAGCCAAGTGCATCCTTATATTATTTGTGATAAAAGAAGAATTGACTAAAAGAATACAACCACTGAAACTCACAAAGGAGATAAGAAAGCAATTCTGCTTCAGAAAAATTCCAATTGTAAAAATATATTGGGATACTCTTGCACTATACTCGAGCCAAATCCTCCAAATCCTTGCAAAAATAGCAAACGTCAACAAGGCAATGTATTTCTATCTTCTCTCAAGCCCATGAAAGTTGAAACGGAACAGAGGGAAAACCATTGTTTCTCAAAATTAACATTAGGCCTGTTCCATAGCAATAGATGACTAGTAAGTAACCCCAGTGCTTTGGAAGCACATGATACAAATGTCTCTTTTCACCAGTAACAGATCATTTGTGTTGATTCTACTGCTATCAAGACTAAATCACTTGCATCAAGAGGGACCTTAGTCTCCAAGATGAATTTGTTACCAAAGACAGGCATACTTAATTTCTAAGAAGGAACCGAGTCAGGTAGAATGAAATGATGCCACAAATCAAGACTGCTAAGTATGAAAGCCAAATATGGGTTCTCTCTGATAATAAGGCTCCTGAAGTGAAACCCCTGTGAAGTAAAATAAAACGAAATGGAGACATGAGGCAATGTTGCTGACTCCACCTAGTGGGAAAGGTTTGGTTGTTGTTGTTGTTGTTGGAGACATGATGCAATGTTGAGAGCAACAAAGACGAGGAAAGAAAAACTAAGAATGATAATGATTCCCCAAATCAGTACTCAAAACCAAATGCAAAAGGTCATCCCCTACACAGAAATTAATCAGAGGGAGAAATGAAAGATCTAACTGAGAAGTTGATCTCCAAGATTTGTATAGAAAGTATGGACACCAATCTAGGGGCCTTAGTCATTTTGGTGAGCACCATACTTAAATCTAAATACATTTTATGTACGATATAATTTATCTAGGACTCTTCTCAATAATGTAACTTTGTCAATTACCTAGAACTTTAAATTATGCAAATAACTTTCTGAATCTTCAAGGCAGGCAAAATTGTTTATTGCTAAATAAGCATACAAGTTCCTGACACTACAAATTAAAAACCCTAGGCAAGACTCATGTTTAGTATCACTGAGAGATAGGTTGGAATCTATTTGTTAAACACAATGTGTCACAATACTGAATCAAACCAATTTATGAGTTTCAATTAAGAACATTTACAGGAACTTATATGTGCATGCCACAAACTCTGAACACTCAATTTATAATAGATAGAGGCCATAATTGAAAATCCCCAAGATCATATCACCAAAAATTCATACTTTGAGCATGTCCGACAAAGTGATTTAGCAATCAGTACATATTGGATTTATATTCAAAAAGGCTATTACAAAACTTAAATTACCTCTAGCCCACTCAAGAAAGAACCCTCTACAACAAACAAGAATCCCTATTAAGCCTTATTTAAAACATATTTTAACACTTCATGAAAATTATGTTACAATGTAACCTAACAGAAGGTTAGCAAATAAGACTGTTTATTTAAGCAATGGCTGATGACTCCCATTTGCAGGAATTCCCACCCTTAACCAAGACATGCATGCCGCTTGGGTATTAGTCTTCGTTAAAATTTTTACAAATAACTGAACTTGTAAATGCCTTAACACTATGAAGTGGAAGGAGTTGAATACTAACTCCATAGATCAAAAGAGGTTCAATTCCTGTTATTAACAAAAACATCACATATGTTATGCACTTATGCGACATTTTTCTTATCATTTGTTATTTAAGCTTAAGCTTATGGTACATATTTTCTGAATATCATTATAACTCAAGTAACCAAATCGAGGCAATGTTATGAAAACATACACGTTAGTCTTGCGCCCTAGAACATGATCACATAAACATGACTAGTGTGGTTTAATGATTTGTTTAATTTTTTAAAAAATAAAAAGAAGAAAACTATTAACAGTCACTCAGCCATGCTGAATCAGACCGAAGAGTAGTAGTCAACCAACACAACAATTCCTGCTACATGCTAGGACCAAAGCACAACCAATAACATTCAACCAGGTAAATGGCTTAACAAATAAGAAAGGAGCAAACCAAAACTAGAGTTGGAACAACAACAATTACCATGTTACAAAAAAAAAAACAGACACCAGGATAATGGATTAATTGAGCATTGTAAATGCTCTTGTTCAAAACAAAAATATTTAAACAGTTAAACTTATGCTGAACTCATTCTGTCAGACAACATGAAACACAGAGTTATGATAATTGAAAAGAAATATGAGCAATTCTTATAACAATTTGGTATAGGCATGTTTCTTACATTTTCTTCACGATCATTTTACGAAACTCTGCCGATTTCCACCTACTAGTCTCGACTTTGGCTTCTTGTTTAGCAGGTTTTTTCTTGTCTGCGTCCATCCTGTATGCAAAAGTGTTCAATATTCCCCGCCCAATAAACCATAAAATTTGTGAGAAAATAAAAATTGGGAAAGCATTTATAGTATGAATCTATAGTATTTTCTATAACATAGTCTTAATCCAATACAACATTGTCCTCAGCCCCCAAAAATGTCCTAATTTTTTTATGTTTACACGAAGAGAAACAACATTGATGTCTTTTTGGGTATCACACAATTCCGTATCGGGTGGTGGTTAGATAAAATTCTCTCCCGAAACAACCACTCACACAATTCCCTATCAGGTGGTGGTTACATAAAATTCTCCCTCGAAACGATCACTTCAGAATTTGAATTTTTGCATATTATCGCAGTCCACTTTTGCTGCGACTAAACGGTATCAAGTTGGGAACAACAACATTGATATTGATTAAGTAAAAACAGGACTAAGAATTCATCAAACGTAACAATGAAACAAAGAAAAAAATCTTTTCTGGCTTTTAACATCATTAATTAAGACATGTGAATGAGGAAGATAAGCACTAATTTGCACCCTAGATACGATGTGTGTAAAATTCATAAATTGTAAGTACAAACGAAAATTTTCTGACCTTTATAACTAAGAGGGTATGGAGGAAGTGATGAATTTCTGTAATGAGTAATGGAGGTTCAACGGGAGTGTGCAATTGAACTCTGAGTTGAAAAAACAAACAAAGAGAGAAAGACAGAAGAGAGAAGAAGAGAGGTTTTTATAGTGTTAGTGTGTCACGTTTGCCATGCAACCGCGCCACTTCGATAGTAGTTGAATCCGGGACACTAGTCACCCCAGTGGGCCCAATGTCTTAGGGAGTAAGATTTTGACTTCACATTTTCAGTTTTTCACACACCAAATTAAAAGCAAACTTTTTTTTTTGATTAATAAAAGTAAACTTTTTAGGAGATATGTATGTTGATAAATTTATTATATAAACATAAATTCATTCATGCCGTTGAATTAAGAATTTAATTGATATATATTATCAGTGTAAAGATATTTTATATAGACAATCAATCAAAAATTATCAAATAAGATAAAGTGTTTGACTCTTATCCTAACTACCTCAAAAGTTACATATATTATATTTTCTGATTGATTGTCATTATAAATAATTTTATATTAATAATATATAACAATTAAACTCTTTAATTAACGACGCACTGATTTCATCCCTGACTCAGTAACTTAGTATCCCAATCGAATTGATGATCAATCCGGATTTAATAACACTGATTTAAACTGTGAGTGGACTCTGCCACAGTGGTATCTGGACTGACAATGGGGATGGAATGGAAGGGTATGACGGTATGAGGGAAAAGGGCATTAAATACCGGAAAATAAAATAAAAAATATGTTCAATAAATAAATGAGGCATATATATAATGGCAGAATTTATAAGTTTAGAACTGTTACTTAATAGAATTCTTTTAATTACTTAAAGAAAAAGCATTAAATGTCTTTATTAAATTTTTAACATGTAATAATATGATTTCAATTTTTTATTTTTATATTAAGTAATTAAAAATATTTTAAATGGATTGTTTAGAATAATTTTGTATTATTTATTTAATTATTTACTAAAAGAATTTAATATCTCGTTTCTTTATTTGGTGCTATGAATATCTTCTTTCTAAAACCAAAGTATTCAATGTATTTGCTTTTGTCAATTTAATGATTTTATTTCATTTGTGTGTATTGGAAATTACCTTATTTTTTTCCTTGTTTGTGTTTTTTAAATAAAAATAAAATCTGTGTGAGTTGGAGATGGATTCTTTAATTTTAAATTCCTTAATAATTAATATATATTAATATATATGAGCATTATTTGTATTTTAAAAATGTAAAAACAATGAATATTGACTATTGGATCATATTTTATGGTCAACATTAAAAAATAAATACATATAAATTTTTTAAATGATCATATGATCATTAAATAACTTTTAATTTTAATCGTTCATGTATAATTATATAGTTAAAATTTATTGTTCTAACATTAAAATACAAATTATTCTCAATTTTTGCCAAAAAAACTTGATTTCAACAAACTTTTTAATACTCCAAATTAAAAATAATATTTTTTCTAATACTTAATAAAGAAAGTATTTAGTCAAAAAAAAAAATTTAAAGAAAGTATTAATAAAATATAAATATATTTAACACATTATAATCATAAAAAATAAATTAAATTATATTTTTAATCTCTTATTTTTATTTTAGGTTTCGATTTGATCATTATTTTATTTTTTATTTCATAATCATTATTTTATAAATATTACATTATTTTAATTTTTTTTATTAGTTTTTCACGGTTAGTTTTGCACTAACACTGAAAATCATCTCACCTCGCTGGATTCTGGAAAGCGTAGCCAAAATCTGGAAAAAAAATCGCCGGATTCTGAAAACATTCACCAGAAACACCCTCTCTTTGTCCCTCTCCCTCTCTCTCTTCCTCTCTGATACTCTCTCACCATATCAACGTTCCTTTTCCGCTCGGATATAAACCCAAACACTTTGCCTACAAATTTAAGAAAACTGAACTCACCCATTCCCCAAACCATAGCATAAAGAATGAAGTATGTGTTGATCAGCCGAAGAGTGGTGAGTGGCCTTGGCAAAGGCGTCACTAGCAGCATAGGGGTTGTCCTTAAGGCTTGTTGCCTTCGCCTCACTTCCATTAAAATTTGTTATTTTCTCTTTTTCTATGTTATTACGATCACTCGCAAATTATTGCAACCGCCTCATGCAGCTACTCACTTTATTGCAACCCCCTAAACCCTTTTCCCTCCCTAAAGTGAGGGACTCTGTTTCCTTCCTATTTCTTATTCTATCTATAAATAAATAAATAGAGTATGTGTTTTCTTTTTTTTAGAGTTGGGATGATTTTAGTTGAATGGGCTGAAGGTGTTCTGGTGGTGGGTTAGGTCCTTTTGGTTAGATTAGTTTTTTAGTTTAAATTAAAAAGGATAAAAAATAATAATAATAATAAAAGTTGATAAAAAGAATAATAAATAAAAATCAGAAATAAAATCCTTTTCAAAAGTTGGAGATAAAAATGAAGAGACATTTTGAACTTGAGTTTGAGAATGGAAAAATAAAAATGTTTTTAATCCTTATCTTTTAATAAATTTTATGAAAAATGCTTTCTTTTTAACTCATGCAACAATTTATGGCATTGATGTATGATTTTTCATCCTCAATTGTCGTATAATATTATAAGGATTTATCGTATAACATTGTTATCTTGACCCTTATGTGAAAATGAATTAGTTTTAAATAAAAATTCTAGAAAAATAATTAAAAAATATAAAACCTTTTTTTATAAAAAAAATATAAAAACCTAACTAACCAAACATTTTCTATAAGAAGTATGTGGCTTTGAATTTCTCATCACACAGAGAATACATAGGAACAAAATTAATCATTTCGTCCAGCCTAAACTTAAATTTTTAGCACTTTTTGTTTATTTTCTTTTTTTAAAAATATATGGGTAAAACAAATATTTTCACAAAGTTATTTTAAATTTTGCACAATTGACTTAAAGTACCATTTTTTTAACGGGCGATGTGGGGTGCTAATACCTTTCATACTCGTAATCGACTCCCAAACTCAATCTCTTTATTTTTAAGGCAAAATAAGTTGATTGATCCTATACGTTTATTTAATTTTTCATATCGGTCTCATAAGTTTTTTTTTCAAATTAGTCCTACACGTTATATTCCATTTTCACGTTAGTCCTTTCCGTCAATTTCGATCCAACGTCATTAGTTTTAAGCTAACATGGCCATGATATTAGTGCAACACGTGACTTTTGATCTGACGTTGTAAGGTCGAAATTGACGGAAAGGACTAACGTGAAAACAAAACATAACGTGTACGACCAATTTGAAAAGTAAAAAAAAAAAACTTATGGGACCGATATAAAAAATTAAATAAACGTATAGGACCAATCAGTCTATTTTGGCTATTTTTAAATACCAGTTTCCTTAAATAAATGCATTTTCCAATATTTTTTCCAAATAAAAATTGGTGGCAACTTCTCTTTCTTTTTCCCGGCGCCCGGAAAGGACGGTTGCGATAACTCAGTTTCCGATGAGTATATATACCCAGATTCCAGTGAGTTAACGTCGGAATCTAACACCGTTATAGCAGTGTTGACAGAAATGATCAAAATAATGTAATGTTTGCAAGATAATGAATCATTTCGGAACAAAAAATAAAAAAGGAAACAAAACGAAACCTAAAATAAAGATAAGGGACAAAAAATATAGTTTAACATAAAAAAATATTAATAAATAGAAGAAATATTAAGAAGATCAATTAAGAAGAATTAGAATTAATCAATTTTATTTGAAATTAATAAATAAAAAGAATTAACAATCAAGAGTAAAGTTATTGATCTTTAATAAGTTACCCACATTTAATTAATAATGATTATATCCGTATATACAGTACTTTATTCACATGTGCATCATTGTTTTTTTGTTTTTTAGAGCTAGTTATATCTTTTTTCTTATACATTTACACTCTTGCTCAATCACATCACACAATTGTAGGTACAAATGGGGTAAGAAAAGGCATTTTTTTAAAAAAAAAACTAAACTAGACCGGTCAGTTCAACAACCTGTTAGACCATGAATTTTTGGAAATATATTGTAGAAATGTGTTTATAAAATTAAGTTAATATAGGCTAAATTATATTTTTTGTCTCTTATTTTATTGTTGGCTTAATTGTATTTTTGATCCCTAAATATGACATTTGTACAATTTTGGTCCACCAGCTTCTAATTGCGCAAATTAGATCCTTCAAGTTTTTCAGATGTTACAATCAAGTCCTTCTGTCTATTTTCCTTCCATTTTTTAATTTGAATTTCAGTAAATCCTACTCACCTTGCTGACGTGGCTAGGTTTACCTACTCAGCTTAATTAAAAAAATAAAAATAAATGAAGAATCAATAAAAGAAATTTCCTCAAAAAAAAAAAATCAGTAAAAGAAATAGTTGTTATTGACCATATATAATTAATTTGAGGACTTAAGGAAGTTCGAATGTAATAGCGGGATTCAATTACAACAAATGAAAAATAATAATGCGAATAAAGGCAAGAGAAGATGAAGATAAAAATGTGAGGTTACATTGAATTGGGTGAGCTGGCCCTTTTCTGCGCTTGCGAATTCTTTGACAAGTTGGCAAGCTTTTCTCCCTACATGTTCCGGTCACAAACACAGTGAAGATCAATACTCAGATTCAAAACCTAAGCTCAATGGAAGATTGGATCATGTGATGCTGAAATTGGGAAAATTAGGGCAAATGCAATTAAGAAGGAGAAGAGTCACTTCTTTCAATTTGGCGGGCTTTTGCTTACAAAATCGAATCAACGACAACAGCTAAAAATTGAACATTATAAGCTGACGAGGCATCGTCAAACTTCTAAACCCACCGTGCTCCCTTGTTCCCTCTGCGTCAACTCCTTCCTCTGATAGCGTGGGTAAGTTTAGTTGTATTTTTTTTTTTACCTATTCTTCATTTATTTTTATTTTTTCATTTAAGCTGAGTAGGAAAAACTAACCAGGTCAGAAAGACGAGTAGGACTCATTGACAGTCAACGCGGTCAACCGATAAAAAATGGAAGGAAAATAGACGGGATGACTTGATTGTAACATTTTAAAATTTTGGGGACCCAATTTGCGCAATTAAAAGCTGAAGGACCAAAATTACACAAATGTCATATCTAAGGGACCAAAAGTGCAATTAAGCCTTTATTTTTTATTTTCACTTTGGTTCTTTATATTTTTTTCGTTCCAAAGTGGTCCTCAATGTTGTCAACATTACAATACTTTCGCCATTTCCGTTAGATTTGCATTAACGGTGCTGATTTCCACCGTTAATTGCCGAAGACATTCTCCAATCACCGGAATCTGGAAAAACATCGTCGGAATCTAAAAAAACACCATCGAAATCTGTGTTCCTCCCTCTCTTCCTCTCTTCCCTTCTCTATCCCTGATAGATCTGGTCCCTTAAAACCCTTTGGATGTTTTAGTTTCAGCACCAACAATAGCAGGGTTTGGATCTGGTTTCTTCTGAGATGGCGGTAAAGAACCCTAAAGACCCGAACTTTATTCAAAATCAATATTTTTACATATTATTGAGCATTGAATCAAAAATCCGATCGAAGACTCAAATTATGTTCAACTCAAGAAGAAGGATAATGATAAGATGGTCCAAGAATTTGAAAGATTGAGGAAAAGAATTTTGGAAGCTTTAATTTCATTAGGAAATTAAGGGCTTAATTTGCATGTTCAAGATTAAGCTTAAAGGTTTCCAGTATTTGATCTCTTAAGAACTTACATATAAGGTAGTGTAAGTCTTGAAAGTAAGCTCATCATTTTTTAAAAATGTTTTAATTATTCTAAAATGTCTAATAAACATGTTTTGACAAGCTAGTTATGGTGGTATTTCACAGCATTGACAAATAGTCATTTTAGAGTTTTGAAAAATTGACCTTTGAATTTGGATTTAAATTTTCTTTCATAATATACTCAAATATATTTTCAACAAGTGGTTATTTGCTTAAAACAAATAAAAAATTATGAAGTTATATATTTTAAAGTCCATTGTGTATATCAGAATTGTTGTACTCGAGTACCATAAGTTATACTTGAGTACCAACTTTTTATTTTCAAAAACATATTTTTCAGAGAGTAAGTACTCGAGTATTAAATGCTGTAATTGAGTATATATAATGGAAATCATCCCACATATTTGTTTTCGAGTGTTGTACTCTAGTACCTTCCCTATACTCGAGTATCACGTGATTGATTAATGTAACGACTAGTTTTTTATGAACTTTTATTGACATATTTCTTCCTTAGTTGGCTTTATACGCTGGACTTGAACGTTTTTAGGGTTCTAAAACATTAAAAATACATAACAAAGGCTACCCCTATCGATCAAAATCATGTTTCTATAACCCTCTCCAAATCCCTTTGTGTTGAGTTTATTTGTTCTTGATCCTACCCTATCACAGTTCTTCAATTTGTATTATCTATACTACAAAGGGTGTTTCATTCATTTATATATAATATATTCATTTATTTATATATAATATATTATATTACAAATTTGCAAGAGGACGAAGTAAGCTTATAAAAAGGGTTTGTCTTCAATCCTCCGTCCAAAAAATGGAGGATGGATCATTTGTCATTCATAGCCCTTCGTCTATTAGTAAAATAAACGAACGATCCAGATCAAAGGGGCAAAGAAACATCTTTTTACCTGGAACGTGTTACACCTTTACATTGAAGACCTATTTTCCACCTATTTCAAAGATTCCATTAAAGAAAATATTGGCAAGTTGATCACCAGAGATCTGGAATCCTATTTATCATCCTTATCAATTAACTCAAATGACCCATGATTTATACTTCCTATTCCGCTAACAGAAGAATGAGATGAAGCCTAAGTTTCTATAGTTTTCTTTGGTTTACTGAAACAATTATCACAGAGACGGTAAGGTTTGTTGGGGTTTGGTGCCATTGAAGCTTGAGCAAGAATTGACCCGGAACGTGTTCGATGAAATCCTCAAGAGAGAAAATGGGGTATCCAGGTTGAAGCCAAACTTGAGCATGCCAAGGAAACCAACAAGGAAGAGAGTGAAAAACCAGAGTCTTGGGTTCTTGAAGCTGTAGAACCAGATGTTTCTTGAAGACTTCTTTGGACAATCAAGAAGAGACCGCAAGAGAAGAAGATGATATGGAAATTATTATCTGAGAAGGGAACTTATAGGTATGACAACATCTTGGCATTATTCTTGGACTTGACCATTGAAGAACTGCAGAATAAGAGCCAGAGAGAGAGAGAGGCGCATGGGAGAATGCTTAAGTTAGTGGAACCTGGGTGGTACATTCATTAAATCAAAATATTTTTAAATCAAAAACAAAAATATGCTTAAGTTATTGGAAAACGGGTAGAAAACTGTCACCCAAAGTGGAGGACCCAAACTCAACTCACAGGATGGAGGATATTAGAATTGTCCTTATAAAAAGAGTGAGGTATCTTTCGGATGTTGTAAGAAGGTAGGCATCTCTCAAGTTTGTGACAAAGGATGAGGTATCCTTTTGGGTTGTGAATCTCAAACACTTGGGCGAGGTATCCCAAAGGTGTAAGGAGTGCTTTGTGTTGAAAATATTTTCAAGAGCCTTGTTAAAGTTTGGAGATATAATGAAATCTTGGATTATTTGTTCGGGACTGCACGTTGGCCATAAGTAATTGGTGAGTGAATCATAATAAACTCTTGAGTTTGATTCTCTTTTTCCAACTCCTTAATTATTATATTTTTCTTTTTGTTCTGATTAGTTATTATTATTTTGTTTGTTCTATCAACAATTTAGCCATTAATTTATTATGTGGAACAAATTGAACTATGACTTAGATCTGTTGCCAATTTGATATCCAATTCAATTTTTGCAGCATCGTGAAAATATGACAAAAAAAGCTTTCCCATAAAGACTTAGATACCACAAAAAATAGAAGGTGTGAGGCCCTATTTGGATAGGTTTGGCCTATACTTTTAAAAATACAGATTTGGTCTAATGGTTGATTTTCATTTTTATAAATTTATTTATATAATTTATTATTTATATATTAACATTATATATATATATATATATATATATATATATATATATATATATATATATATATTTCATACTCAGTGGAATTCTTTTATGGTTGAAAATTGAAAAGTATAAATTTCTGTACTTACTTGAAATTGGATACTTTAAATCAACATTTTTTTTTGGGGGTTTCTACGGTATCCCCGTAAATTTATGGGTTTTGGTACCCTATATAATTGGGTATCGTTGTTCACAGGTATTAATTTTTTCAAATATTTTTCCATCTTTTCTTTTATATCGAGAAATACAAGCTAGTCTTCATTTTGCTTTAGTAAGAATTTCTTGTTCTATTTCCTGAAGATTTGTATTTTCTTCGTATAAGATGATTCCTTCAAAATGTTTTATTTTCTGTCTTAGATAATTCATTGCTTCTCTGATGTCATATGTTAGGATAACATCAAATTTTTCTATAAGAATAACTATTTTTCCTGCTATATATAATCCTAATTCTTCTATATATTCTATCATTTTAATTGATTTTCCAAATGGATTAATCTATTTTCTCTCCAAACAATACCACTTTCAACTAATTTTCGAACTTGTTCATCTAAATAATCTTCTTCTTTATTTTTTAACAAAGTAGACAGATATGCATATTCATCTTTAAGTTGTAATTTTATTATTTGTATCGTTTCTTTTATTTGAATTTGGCTCATGCTGGAAAATTTTCTAATTCGTTTTTTACTCTTTTTAACATTTTTATTTTATAATCTATTATGCCTTTTATTACACGTTCATCGATAAAATCTCCAATTTCTTGTTGTTTCCAATATCTAATGTCTTTCTTAATTTCTTTTAACCATTCTTTTAACATGGTAATAGTTTTTATGCAATTATTCTTTCAAGTCTCTTTTTTATCCACTTTTCTAAGTTTATGTGATGTACTAACATACTTTCTTTAAGCCAGTAGTCCTGCAAAGTTGTTGGTTTATCTTCTTGCTAATAGATTATCTTCTTTCGATTAGTTTGTAACCATTCTTTTAAGGTGAAATAAGTTTTCATGCTATTAGTTTTTCTAGTCGTTGTTTAAAAATCTGAATACGTATTTCAACTCGTCTTATTTGATCTTTAAGATAAGGGTTAGGATTTTCTTCGTCTAATTCTTTTAAAGTTTTACAATAATTCTTTAGATTATTTATAGTTATTTTTATATAGCTAGCAGTTCTCATTTTCTAACTCTGATACCAGTTGAGTCAGAGAGCGCCATTCGCTCGTGGCCTCAAACAGGTCCCTGAAACCAGGCTTTACTAACAGTCCTCTCAGAACTGCAAACTCGGTGGTGACTAGCCAGGAGCCCCCGTAAGCCAAGAGCCAATGCTTCGCCACAGATCACACTGTGAGAACGCTTACTAAGGGTCGAACGTTTATAGTCTTCTTCAGCCTGAGTTCATATTTTATTTTTTATGTACAGAGTTAAATCATTAACTTGATTTACTAATTTATTAATATTTTCACTAGTACTAGTACTTTTTTCAGGTTCTAGTAGTTGAATCGGTCTAGGAATGTAAGGTATTCTTAATGATTCAGATTTCTTTAAAAAGGTTCCTAGCTCCGTTATTTCATTTCTTCTTGGATAATAAATTTTTCCAATATCTTCAAATAATTAGGGGACATCTATTCTATCATTATTTCTACAAGTGATACTATGGTGAGAGTTAGTTAATGCATAATTTACACAGTAAGTGACTGCAAATATTTTGTCTCCTGGTCTCATTAAAATTTTTCTAAGAAATTTATGTTCTAAAGTTAAAGATTGATCTAATCTTTGAGTACTTAATGAGATTCCTATATTAGGATGAATTTCAAATTTTAATTTTACATAAGCTAGATTTCCTTCTATAACTCCTAGTATCTTATCACGGACATCAGTTATGCGTTCATCTTTTAAGATTAACTCTATTGGAGAATCTATTCCTTCTTGAAAGGTTGCTTTTATTAAGATCTGGACTGCACCTATGTGAATATATCCAATTTTTCTTCTATGTGCTTCTATTTTTAAATTTTGTCTCAATTCTGAAATCTTTTTTCGGTTTAATAGTTGGATATTTGTACTACCTTGAGCTTCAGTTATGTCTATGGGAGTTTCCGTAATTATTTTTCCATAGTAAATGATATTTTCCTTTTGAATAAATCTTTTCATTATTCCTCATAATCTTTCTTTTCCTTTCATATTTGCAGTTTTAGAAAGATATAATTCTTCTTTTTGTATTTTTTGAAATAATCGAGGGTTAATAAGAATACTTCCTTGATAATTTCAATCTTCTTCAGTAATTTGAAGGTGTTCTATATCATCGTTAGTTTCCCTAATCTCAGATTCAGGATTCATAATTAATAGTGTATGAAAGCTAGTAGAGTTGCGTCATACCTGATTGGGTTTATCGAGCTATAGTGCCTTTTGGTCTACTGCTGCTTCCGCGTTCTGAGTTCATGCTAGATCTACTTCGTCCTTGTGCTTCTGAAGGGATTCGTGCATGATTTGGTATATAGGTAATTGGAAGTTATAAAGTAAATGAAGATAAATGATGATAAATAAAAAGAGTAATTTATTGATGAAGTGTTTACAGGGTGGTATTCGCAGATACCTAGTATCCTCCTATGAGGAGACTATCAGCTTTCCTCAATCTTGGGAATGCTCGAGTGAGAGTTTTCTCCAATTGATTCCTTCTGATTTGCCTCAGCATAAGAAGGCTTACTTATAGGCTAAGGGATTATTGTCTATTTACATTATTAACCTTATAGCACGTAAGTGCTTACATCAGAAAACTAATAATTTACATGCTGTCGTCACTGCTTACATCATTCTTCAATTATTGCCTCGTCTTCAGAATCTTTTTCTTGTGGCTGACAGCTAGTAGTGGCTTCTGACGTGGTTTGCTTTATACACCTTTCACATGCGTGGTTCCCATTTTCTTTAATTAACAAGCATAATTTATGGAGAATAGATGGACAATAATTCATAGCGGGTCCCTCCAGTTCATAGAATGGCATCTCGAAAGTTGTCAGTAGGGCTAAGTCTTTTTCCTTGATGGGCCTTCCGCTTGTCTTGCTTAATAACAAAGCATTTGGACCTTTGTACAATGTTTTGATAAATGATTCTTTTCCAATAGTTTGGCATTGAGAGTATATGCTGGCTAATTGATGAGCTATGAAGTTATTAATTTGGTCTTCATCGTAATCTACTTCAGTAGGTTCATCCATTAAAGGGAAATTATTATTGCTGATACCAATAAAGATTAAATGCTTTGCTGGTTGTTTAGCGGTGAAATCTGGATAAGCTGAGTGCTTCCTTGAAGTAGTAGGGAAATAGGTTAATTTCTTCAAGATTGAGACTTAAATAAAGACATTCAATTAAACCAAATTGGAATAAATTGAACGTCAGGATTGACGGTGCTCCTGGTGTAAGTACTGCTTTGGTAGCAAATAATTTGCGATCTAACATATACATGCAATTGCTTTTTTCTTTTTCTGTCCAATGAATCAATCGTTTGAGAGGTTCATAAAAGTTTTCTTTAGAGAATTGGACTTGAAGTTCATGTTCTTTTCTGGTAATTATTGGGAAATTGTCTAGGGAAGAAGGAACTCTTCCTAGCACTTTTAGTGTTTTCCTTGGTTCTGGTTTCAGAGTGGTGGTTTCGGCAAAAGTTCTTGGTCCAAGATAAATCTCTTTACCTTTGGCAATCTGGAAGTCCTTCAACGCTTTTTCTGCTTCTTCCTTTGTTGCATAGGATTTGTGAATAACTCCTGGAACTTTCTGACAATGGGGAGCTGCTTTGTGCCACTCGTCATAAATTCCGGGAAATGGTCCGTTAAAAATAGCGTACCATTTTTTATTTCCTTCTTTTTGTGCTTGCACTTTAATTTCTGCTGGAATTGCCTGTTCTAGGAAACCTTCAGTTTCTAATTGTAAATCCAATACTTTGATGTCTGCCTCGAGCAAATCTAATTCTCTTAATTTTTGATCTCGTAGTGCTTTTTTGAGTTCTCTTTGTCTCTTTAACATTTCTGTTGTTCTACGCTCCATTCTCTGGATAGTATATCTGCAAGGACATTCTTTTCGCCCTTAATATGGGATATTGAATAATTATATTCGGCTAATTTTATTTGCCATCGGATCAACCTCCCTTGCTTATAAGTGCCTTTATGATTAAAATTCTTAAAACCTGCCACATAAGTGGAATCGGTTCTAACAATAAATTCTTTATCAAGCACATAAATACGATGTTTTTCCAACATCCGAATAAGTGCTAGAGTTTCTTTTTCATGAGTAGGATAATTAATTTCACTGTCTGTAAATGTTCCAGACATGTATCGACAAAGTAATTCTTTCTTTTGTCCAGGGGGTTTTGCTTTCATAACACCTCCCCAACATTCATGTGATGCATTTGTTTCGATAATAATTAGATCATCATTTGCAGGATGATATAATTCTGGAAGCTGTTGACATAAGTTCTTTAGTTCAGTAATAATTGCTTCATCCTCCTTTGTCCAAGACCAAAGAGCATCTTTCTTTAGTTTCTGTTGTAATATTTTTCGTTTTGCTGCAAGATCTTTGATAAAACCCTCATTTGAAATGTAGGTTAGTAATCCAAGAAACTTTTGTAATTCTTTTTTATCTTTTAAAGTTACAGAAAAATTGCTAAGTTTTTCTAGCACGTGTTTCTGCATTACTAATTTACCTTTCTCTATTTCAAGGCTTAAATAGTTGATTTTATTCTGTGCTAAAACTATTTTCTTTTTACTTAATACTACTCCGTGTTCTAGAAGTTTATTCAGTACCAGAGTTACTTTATGATAATGATCCCTTAAGTCTTTATTAGTAAAGACTAGTATATCGTCGATATAAATTAGGCAAAAATCTTTATATTCTTTTAATATTGAATCCATGTATCTTTAAAAGATTCCAGGGGACTGTTTCATTCCCATAGGGAGTACATTCCATTCATATTGTCCTTGGGGACAACTAAAGGCTGTTAATGCCTTAGATTCTTCATTTAATTTTAGTTGATAAAACCCTGATTTGCAGTCAAAAGTACTGAACCAGAGCATATTTCTAATTTGTTCAATAATTAAATCTTTTCTAGGAAGAAAATATGCGTCTCCTTCCATTGCATCATTTATTTGTTTATAATTTATCACCATTCGCCGTTTACCACGTTTAAGTTCACTATGGTTTTCTACATAAAAGGCTGGGGCCGAATGCTTACTTTTGGATGGTCGAATTAAGCCTTTTGCGAGCATTTGCTTAATATCTTTGGCAAATTCATTTCTATCTTGTGTAGAGTAGATCATAGGTTTGCATTTTACTTCGGTAGTGGGATCTTTTAATTTTAATGTAATTAGTTCGGTGTTTTTATTATTTATGTTCGGATCTAGGGGATGATCACTACATAATTTTTCTAATAAATGTTCAATATAGGCCGGAATGTTTCTATTTGGTTCTAAATTGATTAGAGCATAGCGAATTTTTTGACAAAGAGTAATAAATAGATCACCACGTTGCAGCTTGTTAAACTCTGATTGTTTTGTAGAATAAGTACATTGAGAGGAATGAAGAATTGGTATAGAAAGGATTTCACGAGTTTGAGTATTGCGTATATATGGTGTACGAAGTGTAATGTATTCTAAGTATTGACAGAAAGGTGAATAAAGTCGTAAGAAGTTATTGCCTAGGATGACATCTATTCCTGTCTCTTGTTGATAGATCGTTGGGACAATAAATCTTTTTTGTTGTATTGTTAAGGATATGTGATTGACTACCCAGAACAAAGAGTGGATAGACTCATCAGCTATTTGTATTTTTAATGGCTTTTCTAGATATTCCCATTTGTCAAATAATGCTTTTGTTGCTAAACAAATACTTGCCCCTGTATCTATGTAGGCTTCAGTTTCTTTATTACTTTTTTCTATCTTGATTTTGATATAAGTACTATTCGGATTCTGTTTCTTCTGAAGATAGTTCATCATGTTCAGAATATTCATAAACACTATTATCAGTAGCACTTAATTCTTCTTCTAATGGTTCAAAATTATATATTTTATAAACTTGTTTTATTATTTTGGCTTTTTCTTTAAATTCTTTTTCTTTTTTCTGAGGACATTCGTTTGCATAATGACCTTCTTCATTGCATATCCAGCATACACATTTCTTTTTTCCTTTTGGGCAATATTTTTTCGGTGTACGTTTTTTCTTAAAATATTTTTTCTTTGTATCTTTATAGGCTTTTTTCTTTGGGTAAGTTTTTCTTAATTTTGGTTTTCCTTTTTTATAATATTTTTGTCTTCTTTTTATGGGATTACAGCCGTAGTTTCCAAGTAATTCTATTTCTGTAATTCTATTTCTGGTAACTCACAACAAATTACATTTCTTCCTCTATTTAATTGTCTTATGGTTTCTCTATTTAAGCACTGATCTCTTAATTCCTTTAAGAGTACTTGAATAATTCTTTCTAAGGTTTTAGCCGTAGTTAATGGGTTGGCTAACCAGATAGTTTTTATTTTTTGATTAAGTGGAAAAGGTAATTTATCCATAAAGATTTCTTTATATGTTTCTTTGGTCTCGGTATCTAATTGGTAATAGTATTTTTGGTATTCACAAATAAAACTTCCTATGTCACACATATCACATATTTGCATTTTATTTAAGTGTACCTTAGCAGTTTCGTGTAAATATCTTTTTACTTCGGCACTTTGCTCAATGCTAGCAAATCCTATGAATTCTTCATAAATTAATTCCATTATAAACCTAGCAAAGTCTTAGTTTGTTACTGTTCGTTGTATATATTGTTGTCATTTTTCTTCTTTTATTCCATTCAGAAATTTTTGTACATTTCCTGAGGTTTTATAAAAGATAAAATTCTTAATTGAATTTCTATCTAGGCTATTAAATTTGTCATCTGTTGCCATAAGCAGGGTAAGTTCATTGATCCATTGTAAGAGTATCTCTTCCTTGTTTTTAGCACAGTCAAGGTTTAGAATATTTCCTGATTTAATAGATTCATATCTTGGTTTAAATTCATCTGGAATTTTAGACCATTTATTATTTCTTTTTACATATCCCATATTATGCATTGTTTTTTCTTCCATATTATCCCATATTTCAAATGTTTCTTTTCTCTTTCTATTTCTTTCGGGTACCATACTACTACTTGTTTCTCCATGGTGCATTCGTATTTTGTTAAAATCTGTTTCATATGAAGAGGAGCTATAATTTAATACTACTTCTTCCGTTTCATTTAGTGTTGAATTAATTGGTTCTGCTTCTTGTATCTGATTATGTTCTTCTTCAATTATTTTTAATTGTTCAAGGAGTTGTTGAATTTCTTCTAAATCAGTTGACCTTTTTATTGTTTCACTATAATCAGTTTTTATCCTCTCCATGTTGTTCTTGGTGTTAAAGATTCTAAATAATGTAAGGGTTCGGGCTTTCTTTTGCTTAGTAACTCTTCTAAATCTCTTTTTGTAATAGGTTTATTATTAATTTCTTCTTCTAACAGGATTTCTAATTGTATAAGAATTTTCTTAAGTTTCAAGTCATCTTCATTTTCTACTTCCTTTCCTTTATCTATAGTTCTTAGAGTTTCATATATGTCTAGATATTGCGTTCGTTCATTGCGTGTATTTCTATAAATATATTCTGCAATTTTGGAAGTAGTTTCTAAAATTTGCACTATATTATTATTTATTTGTTTTAATATTTTTCTAATTCTTTAATATTTTTTATCAATTTCTTTGAATAAACTTATAGTTTCTATTATTATAAGGGTACTGATACCCTCAGATTTCTCAAGTACCATAGAAAGTGCTTTTTTTTGTTGTGTTATAAACCAACATTTTATGTCTTTCCGAAAAACAGCCTATCAAAATTTTAAAAGTAAACCTATGGATTCGTTCAGAAAATCTGATATTTGGACCGTAGACGGGTCCAATTGTCCTATAATTAGTCAAATTTGAATAACCTACCCCAGGCCACTTGACCTGAATTTTACAAAAAAAAAAAAAATCGAAAACAAAGTAATATTTTTACAATTATTATTGAAAGAGAAATAATGAAAACTCGAAAATGAAAACAAAGCAAACACATATTTGTACAGGAAATAAAATAAAAAACAAGGTGACATTTTTTTATAGTAAAGATTTAAATTGGTTCTCGACAAAAAAAATGATAATATTTTGATCTCTAAGAAATGAAAATATCAATTTAGTCCTCAAGAATGTAAAATGTAAATCAAAATAGTCTCTTACAAGGACTAAAATGTCCCTAAAAAATAACTAAAATGATAAATTTGACCCGCATTTTATATTTTTGAGGATTAAATTGATATTTTTCATTTCTCAGGAATCAAAGTGTCACCGTATTTTTTTGGCAAGTTGAAAACTGAAAACAAAACAGACAGGTCATTAGTTTTTTAAATAAAATTTGAAACTTTGGAATTTTATTTATAAGGATTTGGACAATGTATAAAGTTCCTTTTGATGAAGTGTATTCTACCACAACTAGACCATATAATTTTTTTTTTTTGATAACATAGACCATATACTCTTATTAATTCTTATTCTCTATGTACAGTATTTCTAATAAGATATTTTTGGAAAAAGAGTTTGTCTTTGAAAGTGAGTAAATAATAGTGTATTTATTCTTACATTATTAATAGATTGAGATCTTTATACACATTATGAAATCAATGATGCATAATCATTATTTGCTTATTTTAAAGACAAATTCAAATTATAGGAGTCATTTTTTTTATATCAATTTTTTTTATATCAATTAGTTTATTATATGATATCTTTTAAATGTATAACCATTTGACCTATACTCAAATTGTTGTCCTAGTACCCGACCTTCTGTCAACTTCTGACTGGTTTATACAGTTATGATTATAAGTAACAAACTAGCTAAGGTCAGTGTTTTGAAAAACAAACTTGAACTTATTTAGACAAAATCTAGTTTAATTTAGAGATTAATTGTTATATACAGTCCATCAATCATAAATCATGATATATGTGAATATTAAGGTAATTGGGATAAAAATCAAACAATTTTACTAATATAATAATTTATGATTGATTAATAATGTAATTTTCTTTAAGACCGATAATATATAATCATTTAATTTAACTAATTTTTGCCTCTAACACTTATTGGAAAGAGGCTCATAAATAATTTTATAAGCGTAATACCATGTGATAAAAAATGAATTAAATGGAATGGTTAAATTTTAAGAACTTTCGGCTTTTTTTCGGTGCTGGAAGGAAGATAAGAACTTATGGCTTTGAAATATCAAGTGTTTACCCAAAAAAAAAAAAGAAATATCAAAATTATTAATCTTTTTTAGAGAAATTATTAGCTATGCACTGCGCACAGCATAACATGTACGATCTTCATTCAATAATTAACATGTATAATTTTGTTTAGATATTAGTGCATTTGTCAAAAAAGTTTAATTATTATATATTGATAATATAAATTTTTTTATACAGACATGTAATCATAAAGTGATACATAAGTATAAAATTTGACTCATATTTTAACTATTTTAAAGTCATTCACTCATATTATGATTGATGATTGATTAACAGTACAAAAACTTTATATCATTAATACATATCAATTAAAATCAGGTAAAAAAACCTGAAACTTCACCCCAAAAAAAAAAGAAAAAAATCTGAAGAAAAAAAAAATCCGAGGTTGGGTAAATGATTTAATTAAACGCTTATACGATAAGCGCTTATTATATAAGCACTTATGTATAAGTTATTTCTATAATCAAAGAGAAAATATAGTCAAACTGTTTTCATAAAAGTTATAAGCTGTTTTCATAAACTATCCTGAAGAGCTTATCAAAATAAGCTGAAAATAGCTTATGAACATATCATAAACTATTTTTATAAGCTTTTCCCAAACATTCTGATAAGCACTTATATCATAAATAAACTCAAATAAATTATTTATAAGTCCATCTAAAAACACTCTCTCCCTCGAATCCTTTTCCAACATAGTTGTTGGGTTTTTTTTTTTCACTTTACAAAATAAAAGTCAAATCCCAATTATATATTATTTTTACACGTAACATTTTGACTCTTTCTTCTTAGGTGGTCTCCAACTATTGGGTCGTTGCACATTTTCTGTGACCGAGCTGTTACTTTAACAAAACTCGCATGGAGGCATATTTCGTTGTATCTGAGATTGAATGCTCTTTGGATCGGAAATGGGTTCCATAGATTTGATCTTGTTGATGATGGGGGCAGTCTTTTTGTACAAAGCTTTCGATTTTTCTTTCTGGGTCTCCTTCGTATGCTTCGTTTGATCCCTAATTCAGTACCCCCATAATCTGTTACTATGAGGAAGAAGCTTGATACCCGTTTCCCTGCTGTAAGTTTTTTTTTTTTTTTTTTTTAAATTTATTTGTGTAAAGTTTCTATTTTATATAGTTTTATGCTGTTTGCATGCCCAGAAACCCATGGAAAGTGAAAGAAATTTTTGCTGATTTTGATTGAGTTTTTTTTTTTTCTTAAAATAGTTTGGCTGATGGTAAATGAACTGGACATAACATTTATGGTGTTACATAATTTGAGTAAAATAATTATATTTTACTAAAATTTCTTGGATTTCTCTGTTTAGCTTCATGGTGCTTGACAATTGAAGTAGATGGGTTTATAGTGATGTGGGTCTTATGGAGCTGTGTGATGTTACTTTTAGGTGTTTGGCTTAGTTTAGGTTCTGTGATTTTTTCTTTCCACTTTGGATTTGTTTGGGTTCTGTGATTAGATTTGGTATTAAAACTATTTGATGGATGCATTTTCTGTTTGAAGTATCAATATTGAAAATTAGGTGGCATACACATAATTTTTGAAATTTATAGTATTGTGAGTCCTGATTCACTTTTCTTCCATAGCTTGTATCCTTCACATCAGTGTGAGCTGACTTTGCCTGCCATCAAAGTTATTTATGTAGGCTGGCTGGTTGCCTTTGACATCGCATGGTTTATACCCGAATGCAATTATTACTTTCGGAATTGCTCACAGCATTATAAATTGGGAAGAACAAACACTGATATAATTGTATTGTGGCATAATCCATTTCTTAAAATTGTAGCCATATGCTATCTAGCAGTTTTATCCATTAGATTGTATTAAATTCTTCTACTTACATACTAAGTATTATAAGGAGTGACATCTTGTAAAAGAACACTTTATTTATGGAAACATTAATTTGCAGGCTAGGATAAAGAAGATAATGCAAGCAGATGAGGATGTTGGAAAGATAGCACTGGCAGTGCCTGTTTTAGTTTGTGAGTTGGTTTGGCTTACTGTCTTGTTTACTTTAGGTCACATCTTCTTTTCTCTTATATATGTTCTTGAAATTACTCTTGAATGCATTACAGCTAAAGCTCTGGAGCTATTTTTGCAAGATCTTTGCGATCGTACTTATGAAATAACTCTTCAAAGAGGAGCAAAGACTATGAATTCATTGCATTTGTAAGTCAAGGACTATTATGCTGTGTATTATTTTTCCCTAATCTCCCATTTAAGTGAATTGAAAATAACTCAAGAACTTAAAATAATGTCTCTAAAATTGACTTTTAACATTGATTTTTTTTTTATTCTAGTTCCTTACTTTTTACAGACAAACAGACCAACAGTCAGTATTTTTCTTTTTAAAAATTCTTATGGTGTCTTGATGCTTAAAATGTTTAAAATGTAAACTAGTTATGAATGGCCAAAATTGTTTGGAAGTGATTATGCTTAGAAGGCAATTCACTTATTGGGGGTATATATTCATTTATGGAGTAGATTGTTAAACTTTATTGGTATATCTTATTTATGCTATCACTTCATCATAATTTTTGTCTCTTATGATTTTTCTGTGAACTTTCTAAACACGTGTATTTTTTAATATATTCATATGGTTACTATGGCTTCTCTTGCATTTCTTAGAATATATTACCTTTCTTTTTTATTTTAAATTTTTATACATGAAGATTATTTCTATTAATAATAAAAAGAAATTTCAGACCAACACTACAAAAAAACATCATAAGATGGAGTTAAGATAGACATTTGGGCACTTGGATCAGCCATCTTTACATTCTTACTTCCACTGACGAAACCTGTCTGTTCAACTGAGAGAATCTTCTCAATTTTTCCATATGCTGTAATATATTTTTCTATTTTTAAAGCCTTCATTTGAACTCATTTCGCTTTCATACTTTTGACACTTGTTTGGAGCTAGTCCAAGTAACATGACTACGTTGTCCTGGCTACCAAGAATCTCGGTCACTTGAATTTCAAGTTGATAAAATTAACACCAAAAGGGGAAGCTTATTATAATTATGAATTTAAGTGTAATTTTAATGTACTTTTTTTTCTCAAGCTACATTTTTAGCATCATTTCTTTCACTTCACTAACAATTGCAGACAGTATTCTGATATTAATTGCAAACAGGAAGTCTTGACCATGTTTCACCAGTTTCATTTTCTTGGCCCATTTTTCAGAACTGAGTAACTACAGTACCAAATTATAGTGAATTGTGTATATAACATATCAATATGGTATGTGAGGATTACAAAGAAAAGAAAACCCATTTATTGCATAAATGTTTAATGACTCCTCATACTTTTTATGAAGTTCAGTCTGTATACTTCTATAAATATGCCACCAAGACTTTATCAATTTTCATCAATTCCTTTTGTCCTGACTGGACCATCTTATCTGGTGGATTAACCTGCACTCTTGCATCCGTGGTTTCTTGTTTGCTATAACTCTGTTTAGCTACTCTTTTTATTTCTAATGCTTTCCCTTTTACAACATTTTTCTCCTAATTTCCTTGGATTCTGGAACAAACTGACTTTTTCTTTCTTCATGTCCTATTTTCTTCTATGAACCATCTGATCAGTGGCCTAACCTGCATCCCCTAATTTATTTTGCTACCTCTAGCTTACATAGCTTATGCGTGCACTTGCACCGCACTGGTTAATGAGAATCACCTTATTCCTAATTATAAATCCAATTGAACTGGACCATTCATGAGGAGGAATGATTATTTCCATTTCTTTCTGCTTCTCTTACTTATTCTTATGCTTCCCTCTGCTTTGTTGTATCTCATGGGAGAATTTGTTGAAATTGATAACCTAATTGAAATCTGCTTTTGATTGGAAGAAACAACCTGATATGTCCCTTTAGTTATAAAGTTTATAAGAGAAGTAACATTCAATGAGACTATTTTATAACATTACCAGCTATAGCAATGGAAGAGTATAGTTTATTCTGTAATATCACAGAATAAGAAATTTATATAAATTGTCTCGTCCTCTGGAAATGTTTGCCTTCTTCTCAAAGAATTTCTTTTCTTTTAGTGAACATCTGAAAATGGAATACACCCAAGATCTGAAGCCATTGTGCAACCGCAGATGACACCCATCCAGTCACAGTAACGGTTCTTGCAATTTGATGATTATATTAGCTATGCTGTATAGACACATTTCTTCGATATAAAGCCCTTAAAATCAACCAAATCCTTATGAAACATTTAAACTCCCTTAAAATCAACCAAATTCATATGAAACGCTTTAAATTTCCAATTTTCATGCATGACATGGTTTTGTTGGATATTCATCTTTGTTTGATGGTGTGCATACACTTTATATTGGGTTTGCTGGTTATGTAATGGGGACGGGTATTTTCTTGATACCTGCTGCAATGCTTGAAGATGAGAGTTTTATGGGTTCTTCGCAAACAATGTATAAACCACCAATGAGCTGTTTTAGTTTGAATATTGCTGCATGCACTGTTAAGATTGAACTTGAAGAACTTAGCTGATTTCACGCGTTATTTCTTTGAATTCTTTCTTGATTGAATTTGACTAGAAATGAATAAAAGGGTTTTTCAATTAAGTATTGAATATTCTATTGGTTGTACAAGTGTTGACGAAATCTTTTGCATGAAATGTTTTTCCGTTTCATCATATTTTGATCTTTTGATGGAACTTGGTGTAGGAAATGTGGATGTGATTTTCTTGTATCTGTAGAGGTTTGTAACTATGTTCTGCCCTCTTGGTCTTGGCATCTTCAAGTAATTATTTTTTAAAATACGGAGAGTATTTAAATCTTGCCTTTTGTTTATCGGAATTTCTTCTACTTCTACCATCTGAGCAGCATACCAGGTTGCCTTGTAAATTGGAGATTTCACTTTTTGAGATTTCAACAATAAGTTGCTCTTGACAAATATGCACTGCTCTTGTTCTTCTGAATTGTGTACTATATTTTAAAGTGCTTCACATTGTTAACCCAAAACTCCAAATAATTGATGGCACTTGGGAACCACCGCTAGCAGTTGTAATGTGTGTTCCCAGACATGTGTTCCTCCTAAGTTGATTAATTTAACAATGTAATGTAATGTAATACTCAGGTCCTGTTTGATTAGGATATTATACTGTTTCTTTTAACTGCCTCCCAAACTCATTTTATCTTCAGTAAGTACTACAAACTCCAAAGTCTCGTTTAACAAGTGGTAAATGTAAATTGCAGAAAACATTGTGTACAAAGCTATAATGTCTTTGACTTTCTGAGGGACGTTGTCAGTAGGGTTCCTGACTACAGCCAAGGCCATGGCCATTCTGAGGCTGGTGCTGATGATCGAGCCATTTCAAAACGAAGGTTTGAAGAAGTCTGATCTCTTTGGTTTTTTTAACACCCTTCTCATTTATTATGTATGCATATATTTATTGATGCACTTGAATGCTATACTCTACCAGGAAAGCTGCTGGTGCTGCTGCTGATGATTGTAATGACAGTGATGAAGAGGCTAAGAGAAGCAAGATGGTAATTGCACTTCTCGTTATATTTGCATGAAACCCCTTAATAACACAATATCTTTCTATATTGATGTTTGTGCCCAATTTCTGATTTCCTCCTTCCCTGAGTTTTAGTTTCTTAAACATTGGTCAGCACTACTATTGGGGCAACACAAATAATGCAATCATTTCTCTTAAATCAAATTTATTTCCATAAAACACTTCATACATACAAGTAGCATAAATGTCCACTTCTGTCTATCTCATATGGAAAAGGTAGTAATATTATTGTGCCTAAAAACATAATTTTGGTCTGTATTTAATAACTCTAGTTTTTAGTATGGAACACATGACAATCCCCTGAAGTCTTACTGGAATGAATAATATGTCTTGTTGAAGAAGGCTCAGTCCGGTAATCTAGGAATTCTATATTTTATTCTTGTCGTTAATGTTTTTCTTTTATTCCAGCGTGAGTTGAGCCACACCGGCAGTAGTGGTAGGGGAAGAGGCCGAGGTAGAGGAAGAGGCCGTGGTCGACCTCGAACTGTAGAAAGAGAAACACATCATCAGGAAGCTGAACCGGGGCCTTGTACTACTACTACTACTACTACTGTTCAGCATGGAAGCCAACATGATACTAACACAAACGTGGCAATATGTAATGGTTCAGAGTCAAAGGAGTTACTGAAGGAGAATATTGCAGTTCCTGTTGAAAGCACTGAGTCACTCCGAAACATTATTGATCTGAACACCAACATGAACGAAAACAAGGACAAAAATGCTAGCACAGCAGCTAATGCCTCATTGGTTGAACCTGCTGCAACCGAGAGCAAGCATGAAGAAATTCCAGGGTGGTCCCTTTCTGATGTGGACAAGATGGCCATTGACTCTATGCAGCTTGCACACCTTGGTAAGGGACTAGAAGAGGATGAGGAAGATTATGATGAGGAAGGGTAAATAATATTAGTCTTTGGGCGATTAGATTAGTGAAAAGCTCATGATAATTGTAGAATAAGTACATACTAGTGCTATGATGATGACTATCCACTAGCTGTCAAAACATGCCCCTGGTTGTTGGCTGAAAAAAATATATCTAAATGTCCCTTTTTATTAGTCATGTTTGTCTTTGTTAGCAATTAATGTCCTGTAGCTGATGTATCCTTCTCTTGACAAGTAATGTTAGCTTCCTGCACTTTTAGCCCAACAATGTGGATTACATTTTCATACGGAGTGAATTTTATGCATCCAAATCCAATTTAATATAACTGCAAATAACTATAACTATTTCAACGGGCGGATTTTATGATACACCCTATTGAGTTTAGATGTATTATGCTCCCTGTATAATTGCCGTTATTCCCTGTAATTTTACAAGCTCCATAGTTTTTCTTCTAGCTAAAATATATTTTTAGTCCTAAATTATTTTTGTTTTCAACTTGATCCTTTAACTAATGTTCAGTTTTGATCTTACTTCAAATCGTTACATGCCTAACGATGTTATAATTCACCATTAGGTTGCCAGAATCTCATCGGAATTTCACCCTCACCACCACCATCCTCTTCTCTCTCTTCACCCCTACCACCACCTCCTTCTTCCTCTTCTCTCTTCACCCTTCAACCATCTTTCTCTCTTCACTCTAGGAACAATTCACTTGGCTTTCATCTGATCCCAAAGTGAGATGTGGTAGAAATAGTGAAAACTTCTTGAAGAACCCATTCTTTTCCAAAATGATATGATTTTTGGGAGTTTTAGTTTTTGGGGTTTGATATGATTTTTTTTATAGAGAATGACTGAAGATGAAATGGCACAAAACATCGGGGAGTGAATTGGCCTGTGTATTTGTATGGTGATGGTAGGTGGTGGTGGTGGTTGGAATCCAAGGCGGTGGTGGATGAAGGTGACAGGGATAGTGGTGCCCAAAATCTATCTATGGCTGACAATAAGGTGGTGGCAGAAACAGTGACGAGGAAGAAGAGACATATTTTTCAGTTTTCTTTTTTTGAAAAAAACACCCCATCATCTTGTTAACTATATGGGGTGCCAGCAGTCCGCGTTGTAATCAAACTTGTTCCATGAAGACTATGCCTAGTCTGCTGTCAATAACCACATGTTAAGTTACTAATATAAAGAAGATCATGGTTGCTTCCTTGTTATATTATATGAGCCTATACACGATGCAAAACAAGAATTAGTTGCCAAAGGCACATAAAGGGTATTGTTAATACAGATCATAAGAGCAATATCCGAGAAAGTATTATTTGTGTGTACCATACTAAAAGTGCATATTTATGGGCCAACGGGGCCTATATTGCTACCGTGACCTCCTGTTCGATCTGATTTACATGGAACCCCCCTTCATTATTTGTGTGTAGCATACATACTTAAAAGTGCATATTTATGAGCCAACGGGGCCTATATTGCTACCGTGACCAAGCTTCAGATCAGATTAGGAATGATCCTGTTCGATCTGATTTACATGGAACGCCCCTTCATTATTCTTGTGTACCTGTACCTTGAACTTCTCTTCCTTGTCTCCCCGCTTGACCTTCAGGAGCAAATCAAACTTCGCAAAATCATCAATGACCTGAATATCAATTTAGACATTCATCAGCCATGATACACTAAGGTTAACGCCTCAACAATAAAAAAAGACGCAACTTGAAAGTAATCCAGCAACCCAAATACAAATTTTCTCATCTAAGGTTCTAGTCACTAAAATACATATCTTTGAGAGCAATAACATAACACCAAGAACACATTGCTAGCCATCACATGCTGCTTCCTATCAGTTCTCTCATACTATACTAATGAGAACTTGAGAAGGGAAGAGACCTGATAAATATTTAAATATGTGAAGATAACTAACTGTGTCTGTATGAAGCTCAGATTGAAGAAAATCAACCACTTCAAATTCAAAATGCTTGAAATAGGTTTTCATGGAAACACACTTAATGGAATATTATAACATATGTTCTTCCCGGTGGGAGAGTAAGATAATATGACTGACTGACTGACTAACTAATCAGTGCTCTGCAGGTCTCAGAAATTTGATGACAAAAGCAGCTTCCAAAGTATGTTATAAGCATCTCATAGCATAATGCCAGATACATTGTATGATAAATATTTTACAGAAAGGTTTCTGGTAAACAAGCATGCAGATTGCAGGTAACATAAAAATGTCCAA
Organism: Ammopiptanthus mongolicus; assembly: GCA_039655645.1. Lineage (NCBI taxonomy): Eukaryota > Viridiplantae > Streptophyta > Magnoliopsida > Fabales > Fabaceae > Ammopiptanthus > Ammopiptanthus mongolicus. Next base: position 22,985,671 of record CM077346.1, on the reverse strand, counting down.
ATATCAAGTCAAATAAAATAAGCAATGAAAACTTGATCAAGATGAAAGCTACACCAAAAATAAGATTACAGGAACCAGAGCAATCACAAATTCCACCATAACTCCAGGTCAACCAAAAAACTTTCAGAGAAAGAAATAATCTGCTGTATGAAATTTTTTCCAATAATTCAAATTTAAAATCAAATTACAACCAACAATTCCACTCAACTCAACCATGTGACATTCCAAAACAAGTTGAGCAAACAAACTAGACCAAAAAATTTTCAAAGAATACAGAAAAATGCACTGACCTCAGCATTTGCATCAACAACCTCATGAAGCTCATAAGGCAGTAGCGAATTAGACCTCTGCTGGATGGTCTTGAGAGCATGATCTGCTGCATCCTGAACTTGAGGGTCATGTGTTGGCACAGATTGCCATCCTGGTTTGTGAACATCTGACAGCAAAACAGGCCAGCACAAATGGTATTAACAAACACATGGTTTTCATATATTCTACAGGAGATACATGAGAAGGGAAGCAAACATAAGCAAGGCAAATGTGACAGGATTTTATTCATTAATTATGACTATGATTATAACGAACTAGATTTTCCCTTTGAACTTCTAAAATGACAAACAATAATCCAGCATACTGAAAGCACCATTATGCAAGGTGGTTAACCAGGACCTCCTAAAAGCCTCTTTCTATATTTTCAATGGAAATTTCTCATGGATAAATAACAGACCTAGCAAATCCCAACATAAAGAAAACTCAAACTATTAACATCGTGGAGTTACACTATCCTACAAGACATGAAACCATCAAATTTTTCATCTTCCCCGACTTTATAACCTTTTTAACACATTTAGATTCAATGATAACACTCATTCTTCCATTGATTAGTCCACAGCCTCACATTGCATAACCAAAACCAAGATGACTAACTTGTAGTTCATTTAAAAGCAGCATCTATAATAATGCACAATATTTTTCGCTTTTTGAGAGCCTTCTATCACTCAAAGGCACAGGGCATCGATCAATTATTACCTATACTTGACTACACTCCTTCAAATCATAATTTAGTCATGACCAGTGTTACATAGGTACGTGAAATGGGGGGTTTACTTACTTATTCAGCTCACTATTTCAGATCAAAATTCGCTTAGCATTGAATCGCTATGCATAAGCTTCAAAATATACCAATAATTATTAATTAGTAACAAATTAAGAAGCACAAGTCAGAAATGATCATAAACTTCAGCTATATTTTACCTTGTTAACTTCTAAATATTTTTGGTAGTACAGTAATTATAGGCCCAAAACGCAAATGCCCTATTTTTTTCATTGGTTTTCTATTTTCAGCAATGCTTTGCATTTTGCACTTGCATCCTCTAAGGTTATGTTTTCTTCTCCACCCCATGTCTACCACTCTCCGTCTTGCGGCTTGCTTCATATTTTCCTTTAGCTTTCTTCCTTTGCTCTATCTTATCTTCCTCGTCAATCTGGAACACTCCTATGAGCGTTCAGGGTAGCAAATGAACCATGTTTGGAAATGATCATTTCCAAACGTGGGACACAGAGGGAAGTTAACGATCCATGTAACAGTGGTCATGACATTGATGATTCTTGCTTGATGTATGGCACATTGGCACTTATGAATATTTTAGGAATATAAGAGACACTTTATATGTTTCACAAAAAGCAATCATGGCATGATTTTTTTACAAAACTTAGGTGCGGTAGTTCCATGATGTGTAACAGGTCATCAATAAAAATAAATCAAATCATGTGTAACAGATGTTGGAGATGTCCTATTCTCATGTGTAACAAATGTTACACATATCCTATTTTCATTGAAAAAAAGAACCACAAGTATCTAGAAAACACCTAAGTTTTGTTCATAAGATACAACCCCTATTAGATTGTTAGGCATATCAATAATGGTCGGTTTTAGAAGATGATGATATACCTTTTTTGACACCAAGATCTGCAGAAGTAAACGAAGGTGGAGCATCAGCAGCAGCATGCTTGAACTCCTGTAGTTCTTTAAAGTTCATCCAGGGTTTGACCCATACTTTAGCTTCGTAAATCTTCTTCTCACCAGCATCAATAGCTTCAAGAGTGAGATGATGAAGTGTGCCAGCAACAACCTGTTCCTGTGCCTTCACCACCCTTGCAAACTCTAGAAGTGCATTCTTCAACAACACCATCCAATCCAACAGATATTATTATTATTATTATTATTATTATAGATTTAAAGTTATTTGTTGATTTTCATTTGCTTCACTTTAATAGGAATAATAATAATAATAATAATAATAATAATAATGAGAACCTGTTTCTTGTTGTGCTCTTCGACTGCGAAGCGAGCGAGGGCTTCGATGTCGGCGCTGTTTTGAGATGCTTGGGAATCACGCACGCCTCCGAGCGTAGCCATTGTAGATGGCGAGTGGTCGTATTCGGAGCAAACCCCCACAGATCCTCGGAAGAAGAAGAAGAAGAAGAAGAAGAAGAAGGTAAGCGATGGAATCAAAGTTAATGCTCTCATTCGGTTTCTTACTTTCGAATCAACTACGCTTTGTTTCCACACACTCTGTGTTAAGCAGTTTTTGTTTGAGTTCACTTTCTGCGTGTTGCTTCATTTGGACGCCACGTTTGCATTCGATACGCGCTTCAACCCAAAAAACGCTATTGGGATGGCGCAACGTCACACATTCTTGCTCCTCAACCATGCTTTTTCTTTCTTTCGAATCTTTCCTTTTAATATTTGATTAGGATTATTTTTTCCAAATAAGTTTATTTTTAATATTTTGTTCGTTAGTTTGGTTAGATTTTAAAAAAAAAAAATAATTTAAAAAAATATTTTGAAATAAGCTATAAGTTCTAACTTCTAGCAAAAGAGTATAGTCAATTACTTTTCTATCAAATTTTATAAAATCATTATTAATATTCTCACTCCTTCTTTTTGTTATTCTTTAATGGAAATATTTTAGAACACTTTTTTTTGGTTTTATAAGATAAAAAATGGCGTAAGTACAAATACTAATTGTACGAGGTACTGGACGTGTTGGTAGTTGATACTAGCTTTATCAAGAAAGGGTGAAAAATATTGTTTCAAAATTTAATGACTCAACGGGAAGGAAGTATCACAAGGTAAAATACTAAAATTGCAGAACACAAATGATAGCTTGGGAAAAGGGACTTCAATTTGCTTACCATCTAACCACACTTTTTAAGGACGTAGTGGCTACCGGAGAATTTGCTGGGCACCATCTTCTTGAATCTTATCTAATGGGTCCGATCATGATGATGATGGATACCATCCATGCCTAGAGAGTATTGGCCTAGATATGGCAGAAGGCTCATGTGATAGTGAAGAAGCGAGTTTTGGAACAACAAATAAATTTGCAAATATTAATTTGAATATTTCACAAGGAAATGTTGGCCAAAGGTGCGGGGAGAAGAGAAAGAGAACTGGTGGTGCTAAAAAGATAAGTAAGAAAAGGGCAATTGCTCCCTCAAGGATAGTTGTGGCTGTTAATATGATTGCGGAGACATGGAAGACACACAATGATGTTATAGCAAGTGCATCGATCGGTGAAGTGATGGGTGAGATTCAGAACTTGGATGAAGTTACACATGATCCTGATTTGCATACAAGATGTTGTTAACTGATGATGTTTAAGCCAACGAGGGATTACAAGATGAGCATTAAAATGTCCTATTGATGCAACCGTCTCGAAGGGCTCTCCTCCGCGTTGCAGTCGGGAATCCAGCAGTCGGACAATCCATTTTGATCGGATGGTCGATAAAATATACAGATTTTAATTATTTTTAAATTTGAAAATATTGATCTTGGATTCTAGACTGTCCGATTTTGATCGGATGGTTATCAACACTGTTATCGGATGGTTATCAATACGCTGACCGCATGAATACAGTGGTTCCTAATTACGGGGAAGGGTGATCCTCCGCGCACGGAGAAGGATAAGTTCATATCCTTTTCATTTATGGGGTAAATGATAATCGTCATTTAGGAGAGAGATAGACACAAAAAAAATTTATATTTTAAATCATTTTTTTATTTAAAAAAATTAAATCATTGATAAAATATGTGTCTATCTCTTTCCTAAATGAAAGAAAAATGAAAAAAAAAATAAAATGAAGAGAGTCTCTGCTCCAGAAGTATGCTGTAAAGGAAAGCTCTGCCTTTTCTTTGTTCACAGGTCCATGTCTCTGAGAAACCCATTTTGGTTTTTGTTTTATTTATTTTGGGAGTTGCTATTTTTGAGTTTTCTGTTTTGTTTTTTGTTTGGGTTTGTCAAAAGGAGTTGGGCTGGCGTGTAATGGGTTAGGACTATTAGTATTAGAGTTTTTTTTGTTAGTAGGACCAAGTTTAAGTAAAGGTTCTCTTTTTGGGTTCTATTAAAAAATAAAAGTTAGAAAAGGTGAAAAATAAAAATAAAAAGGAAAGAAAATCTAAAAAAGATGAACTTGGGCTTGATAGTGATTTTGATCTAAAAATAATAATAATAATAAATTTTTTTACTTATCTCTTTTAATAATGATTATTAAAAAATGACTCATTTTGAATTCATGCAACAATCTATGACGTTGATGTATGAAGTTTTATCCTCAAGTATCATATGAAGTGTAAAGGTTTATCATATAGTACTGTTATTTTTAATCCCGTGCAAGAGTGAATTCTATCATTTTTTAAATAAAATCTTTTAAAATTCGTGCGGCAATTTATGATGTTAATGTATGGTATCTCATTATCAAGTATCGTAAGAATTATAAGGGTTTATCATATATCATAGTTATCTTCAACCATATGCAAAGACGAACCAGTTTTTATAATAAAATCCTCTCTCTAAATCAAATCTTCTTCTCAAAATTTAAAATCAACCAATCAAACCTGTTTTTATTAAGAATTACATGGCTTTGAATTTACTATCGCATTGGAGAATACGTAGGAGCAGAATAATTAAGCCAAAATTTTATTTTCTTCCTTTTGTGGTTATTTCCTTTTTGTTTAGTTTCAAAAATAGGGTAAAATAAATATCTTCAAAGTTATTAAATATTTTGCATAATTAATTTGAGGTACTGTTCCTAGAACGGACGATGTAGGGTGCTAACACCTTCCCTGCTTGTAACCGACTCCCGAACTCAAATCTTTCTCCTTTTTAAAAGACCAATTTTTCCTTAAATAATTGAATTTTCAATGCTTTCCCATTTAAAAATTTTGGTAACAACTCTTTTGTTTTTATCCTTTTTTTTTGCTGCGTCCGAACGGAACGGTCACGACGCTTCCTTGGAATGAAACACGAAGTCCAAAAATGCTAGGATAAATTTGGGTATCAACAGCTGCCCCTTTGCTTTCCATTGATAAGAAATGGAAAGCAAAGGAGTTGATACAAATTGGTATAGGCGTAGGAGAAAAGTAAAACGCTCGCGGACTAGTCACCCGCCAAAGCTTGACATAGAATAGGGATCCTCTCATTTTTTTATATACAAATCTGCATAACTTTGAACATTTGTCAGATTATAAGCATTTATTTATTTCATTCTATTTTTTAATAAATAAATAAAAATAAAAAAATAAAAATGCAGGTCAGTCTTGCCTTACAGCCAGTGAGAAGTTGTGGTTCATTCCAATGTCACTAAAATTTCATTGATTTTATAGTATCTGACTTGTATAACAGTTAAACCAGTTAGATGTCATGTGAATTTAAGCTAAAAAGTGTTTCTTTGACTGTTTCTTTGCCATTGTTTGCTCCTTAATTGTATACCAAAATGTGTTCATCGTTTCTTCCTTTCACATTCTAATTGGACAAAGTTGAGCATCTTTGGGATTTATATTGTATATAATAAATCTGATCTTACACTTGATATATAGCTATTATCATTTTTTGACTATTACTTTTTAAATTTAGTAGCTTTTATTTAGTGACTAGATGGCCAATAATACAACTGTTTTTACATTACAGGTGCTGCTCAGAGAGGATTTAGGAAATTGGTCTGTCTACAATAGAGATAGAAATGGCAGGTAGATGACACATAGTATGAGGAAAAAGTCATTGGAGGGTGGAGAAGATGAACAACTTGAATGAAAAAGACCTGCTCATGCCAGGTAAATCCTTCTTTTTCCTCAATCTTGTGATATTGAAAATATGGTTTGATATTGAGTTCTTTATGTGAAATAGTTTGATAGCATAGTTTTATAGTAAATCAAATTTAAACTCAGTGATATGAAATTGAATATTTTATATTTCTGTCAGATTGCAAACAATTATCTATTCATTTATTTTGGTAATGACTTTGGAACATATATTACCCATGTCTATAACACTTTCTTATTGTTACTACTGAAAATAATGTAATTTTGCTCAAACTCTGCTCTGATCCTAGAAGATGAGCTATATCCTAGGGATATAGTGACACCATTTTATAGAGATCTGGTATTTAACTTCTATTTATTATTCTTTATATATTTTATTTCTTAGACATGGAAGAACTCACATGTATGTTACAGGTTGCTGTTGCTGCTCAAGCTGGTGTCTGTGTGGACATATTTGCCGTAACAAGTGAGTACACTGATTTGGCATCCCTAAAGTTTCTGAGCATTGAAAGTGGAGGTTCTTTATTTTTATATACAAGTACGGAGGATTCAACTTTCCCTCAAGAGACATGTGAGTCTCTTCTGTTAGCTTGATATCTTTAACTGAAGCCATATTGGTAAAATCAGTGCAATTGCTTGATATAGATAACAAAAGTGGCGATTGTTGTTTCACCATTTTCTGATTGGATTCATATACAATACAATCTTGACCTTGAGGTGTTAAGGTGTTACGGATACGGCCTAACCGCCTTTCACTTTAACCACATTTAATTTAAAATGACTAAAATTAATTTTATGTTAACCAAGATAAAACCAACCACATTATTTGAGCTATGTTCTAGGGATATAGTGACATTATCTGCTCTTTATGTAGTTGTTACTCTTTTTTATGAATCAAAGATTTACGTAATCTTCATCTTCTAAGGATTTCTATTTTCTCCCTTTTTTTTTTATGTGCAGCTGCTTAATTGCAATTCCTGCTTCAATGAATTGGCTTCTTCCAATGAACTTAATTTTAAATACCCCAAAATGGCAGTTATTGTTGTACTTGTATTTACACATCTATCTTGAGATAATGATTTGAGCCTTTTCCCCACATCTTATTAAGAAATTTATCACACTGACATGGTGACATGTGTGAACCTCCCCTGTAAGAACATTACACCATCTAAGGGGAGCAGTGAAATTCAAAGCTTTAAGTCAAGACCACATGGCCAGAGAGCAAACAGAAACTACACTTAGCTATATACATTCGTGGAGCAGACTTGGAGGAAGTTGAAATGGAGGATATAGTTGAAGAGCATGTTTTGGATATTGATAGCAGTGATGCTAATAACCCTCTTACAATTGTGGACTATGTTGAAGATCTTTATTCACACTACGAAAGTTGAGGTACATTTGGAATGAACAATTTGGAACACCTAACTCATTATTATTTGAAAATTCGTAACTTTAATTGGGATACTGGCGGAAATTCATTTTGTCAACTGAACTTTGAGCGTACTGCAACTGAAGTCCCATCACCCATGTCCTAATCTCCCATTGATTGATGATGCCCATCTTATCCCCCAAAACTTCAATTTTCTGATAAAAACAAGTCTCTATTTTCTCATGTAGGCGCAGAATAGTGTTTGAATTAGCAAATCCAATTAAACTATGAAGATCTAATACTTTTGAGTTAGATATTTACCTTTCACTATTGCCTTTAACTAATATGGAATTTTTCCTATATAATTCTGATAATTGGCTACTAGCAGAGTGCTAGCTGTGTCTCCCCAAATTATATGGTACAATAATGACATTAATGAAAGGATGAGGGCTATACTGATTGGCGATTCTGGGAGTTATGGGTTTTTTGCGTTGGATCCTATGTGGGGAAGAGTGACGTTGTGCTTGAAAGGAGGAGTTTGAAGCCTATTGATGCTCGCATTGTGGAAGATACCCACATGAAATCCCATGCTGAAATCCCAGTTTCTTGCTACCAGATGATATTTTGTGTGTTTTTGCAAAGAACCTCTTTAACCATAGCTAATTTTAAAAAGCCCTTTGGGTGTCAATAAAGATTGAACAGTTTTTTTATATGATTTAGAAGCAAGCTCTGTACGCAAATTTTTAAATGATTCACACTTGCAACCAATGAGTGGTTTGGTTCCTTGCTTTACATCTTTTTAAGCAAACCCCTTTTTCATAAAGTTTTCAGAAAGTTAATTCATTAATTAGCATAGACTTTTGAATTAGGTGACTACGAGTTCAATGTTCCAATATACTATGTCAACACAAATTTTGTGTCCATTTAAAATCAAGTTTGACAGTTATTTTGTAAGCTGTAATTGTGAACTATGGGGCTATAATACATTTCCGAGAAGCAAAAGACATGATTACATATAATGACGAAAGACTGTGTTAAGAATTCAGGCATCCAAAGAATTCAGGCATCCGAATAGTCCCCTAAAAAACCGGCTTATGAGAGGGTGGTCTACCCAGCTATATAAGCAATGACCAGGCTCGTTAACCACCCGACGTGGGACTCGCAACACGCCCCCTCGAGCCTGGGCTCGTCACCACAAGCGAGGGCTAGCGGCACTATCCACACCACCGGGCAGAACGTGGCTTTGATACCATGTGAAGATTCAGGCATCTGAATAGTCCCCTCAAAAACCGGTTTATGAGGAGGTGGTCTACCCAGCTATATAAGCAATGGCCAGGCTCGTTAACCACCCGATGTGGGACTCGCAACACGCCCCCTCGAGCTTGGGCTCGTCACCACAAGCGAGGGCTAGCGGTACTATCCACACCACCGGGCAGAATGTGGCTCTGATACCATGTTAAGAATTCAGGCATCCGAAAGGTCCCCTCAAAAACCGGCTTATGAGGAGGTGGTCTACCCAGCTATATAAGCAATGGCCAGGCTCGTTAACCACCCGATGTGGGACTCGCAACAGTCCCCTAAAAAATCGGCTTCTGAGGGGGTGGTCTACCCAGCTATATAAGCAATGGCCAGGCTCGTTAACCACCCGATGTGGGACTCGTAACACGTCCCCTCGAGTCTAGGCTCGTCACCACAAGCGAGGTCTAGCGGCACTATCCACACCACCGGACAGAACGTGGCTCTGATACCATGTTAAGAATTCAGACATCCGAATGGTCCCTTTAAAAACCGACTTATGAGGAGGTGGTCTACCCAGCTATATAAGCAATGGCCAAGTTCGTTAACCATCCGATGTAGGACTCGCAACAAAGTGTTGCAGAAAATGCTTCCATTTTTTTAGTGTGAGAAAGTTTAAAGCTGAGGAAACATTTTACTTTTAAGTGCTTTCGTAAGTACTTAGATTTATTAATTTTTTAATTTTTTTAGTGTGGATGTCAATATTATGAAGTTTTGTTTGCCACTGATGAATGCATGCGAAGTTGGCAGAGAATAACAATGTCTTGACTGGAATTAGCTTATAGGCACCTGTTGTAGCTGTGAGTATTCTTTGATTTAAGCTTCATTCTTATTAATATAAGAAGATTGTTGCTTGATCATGCTAATGGATCGTGGGATTGGTCTATGATAGATAATGGTATTAACTATTGTAGAAATTAACTATGAAAAACGGTAGGAAAGTTCCCTGAGTCTGCTCTACTTATTACTTAATATTTTATTATTTTCTAACAAGAAGTTTACAACTAATTTTTCTTTCTTTTTGATACATATTGTTCCTTAGTTGCGACCTTAGAGGGTGTTTGGGAAAGATTATTTCTTATCCAAACAGTTGTTTTTCATGATAAAAGCTGTTTTTCAGTAAAAGCTAGTATGTTTGGGTAAATTAATTAAATTCCAAAACAACTGTTTTTATAAAAAAAATTATTTTTAGAGAAGCTGGAAGTTTGAAGCTTATTTAAAAAATTGTAGATTATTTTGAAACTAACAACACTCTTCCCATTTCATCCCTGTAAAACTAACTACCAAACAAATATTATTGAGTTATACAAATAACTTAATACCCTTTTTAGTAATTTACTATAGATAAGTGATTTTTTTCCACAATCCAAACGAAATAGATTATCTTATAATCGATTTTCAATAAACATATCCAAATATAAAATTGATTCTATTATAATCGATTATAACAATAATCAATTATTGAAATAATCAAATTTTCACAGCGGATCCAAACATACAAAGTAGCTCGATAAGCTATCTATACCAATCTCATTCATTAATTTTCTTCAAACATCAAACCCTTCAAATACATACTGCACAATAAATGGATTTGTGATTATATACGACAAGAAAAACAACACAGGACAAATACTTGAGTCACAACACAACTCTTTGTCCTGTATATTATTTGCTGGACAATGAACAACACAAGTAAAATAATGTAAAATTTACTTAAATACCCTTTATAATATATAATATTACATTAAATAAGTATTATATATAATATTATGTTATAATATATATATAGACACACACATTATATATATATTTGAGATAGACCGTATGTAATAAATAAGTATCAATAATTTTGTCTTTTCGGATAGTATGTCAATTGGACAAAAAGTTGTCACATGGTTTGGTAAGAGATACAATTTTGGATTTTTGTCCAGTCCATTACCCTTTTTTTGTCCAGTCCCGTGATCACTTTAGAAATCAAACATGGAACAATTATTTGTGTGCTGTCTAGTCCTTTACTTTTTTACAGATCAAACGTACCCCTAAAGTTATTCTAATATATAGTACTCCCTCCGATCACTATTATAAGCAAAAAAATCCTAATTTTTTTTATCAACTATATAAGCAAATTTTAACTATTTTTATCCTATTTAATGATATTGTTCCTAAAATACCCTTCATTTAATATCAATTTTGTTTTTCAATAATTTAATATGAGATATATTTAATAAAAATTTAAGTTTTCTATCAAGATTACTTTAGGAATATACTTAATTTTTCAAGAATATTAAATAAGATTAATCATTTAATGTATATTTCATTTAAATTTTGTTTTTAACCAGACTTGCCGTACTATTTAACTTAACGGGTCGTGTAGAAAAATTGAATCATAGGTTCTTGGCGCCAAAACCCAAAAGCGAAGCGTGTAGTTTCAAAAGGGGATTCGTCAGAACTGAAATCAAGGGATCTTATTCTTCTCTAATGAATTTCACAACCAAAACGCTCGTAACGCTCGCCGTTTATGATTTCTTCATCTCTCTCTTTCTCTGCTAGGTAGGGTTTCATTCTCTGGCCACTCTTCTTCTTCGCAAAAATGGCGGCCATACCTCACTCCCTTTCTCCCTCTCGCACCACCTGCGCTTCTCTCCTCCGCCAGTTGCAGGTTCTTCACCAATTTCTCCTCATTAACATTAATTTGTTGCTGTCAATTTTGTTTTTCATTATTTGGATATTGAATTTGAGTGGTGGAAATTATAGTTTGCCATTTTCTGCTTCTTTTAATTCCCTTGGTTGGAGTTTTGATGCTTCCTTTGCTTGCTTTCGAAAGAATTTATGCTTTCTGATGACTCTAGAATATTCACACTAATGTGATTGGTGCAAGCAAATGGTATTAATTAGATTGTTCTGTGTTTAAGTTTTCTTTTGTTTCTTTGAGCATATGAGTGTCTAATGCAATTTGAATTGAAGTAGCCATTTGCAGCTTTTGAGTTTTGTGACAACCGACATCGGTCCATGATAGATCCTATATGTTTGATTTTTATTTTACATTTACAGATTTATAATTTTAAATTGGCTAAAATAAATAGGCACGTTGTCTTGTATAAGATTCATCACAAATGTTTAGTCCTTGGTCTTCGACCTCCAGGTGGTTTCTAGGTAGTTAATCGCACCGCTATCGCGCGCAATCGCAGAGCGGATCGGAGGAGGGGTGCCACTACGCTTACCTCTGTGACGGAGCGTTTTTCAGCTGCGACTGTCATGGCCGCAAATCGCTCTGGAATCGTGCCGATTGCGGCCTGTAGCGGCTGCTACATGTTTCGAAGCTGCCAGGGCCTGTAGTGACAATGAATTTTGATTATTAATTATGAATATGTCTCTAATTTTATGTTTTTTTTTTCTATTTTTGAGCATTTATGTGTATAGCAGAAATTATGTATACTATTTTCTAAACTTCGCAATAGCGGCCATCCCGCTATCCGCCTTAGCGGTTTTGATGCCGGTTGCTTTGCACCACTATCCATGATTGAATACAAAGGGTGGTTTCACTTCGAAATTATATTGGTTGAGCTATCCCTTCTTCATTTTTCTTTTATGAGGTGTTGTTGTTGCATAGTTTAGTTAAACCTGTGATATATTAAATTGTTGTTATGGTTTTAAATTGTGGTTGTGATTGCGGTTGTGTTGTGTTTGCGGCAATTGTGGACAATTGCGGGAAAATGCATTTGATGCGGCCGCAATTGCGGTTGGAGAGACTACCAAAACCACAATATTGCATCTGCAATTTAAACCCTTTTGAGTAAGAATACATTGTATTGCTTCACATGTAACCCTTGCAGTATAAATTAATGATCTCATATTTTTTTCCAGATGATATGGGATGAGGTTGGGGAGAGTGACAGCGATAGAGACAATGTGCTTCTTCAACTGGAGCAAGAATGCCTTAATATTTATCACAGAAAGGTTGAAGAAACAAGAAAGTACAAGGCAGACTTATACCAGTCGTTGGCTGATGCTGAAGCTGAAGTCACCAATCTTATTTCTTCCCTTGGGGAATGTACCACATTCTCACGGGTAGATTCCCATTTTTCATTTTAGCTATTGCTATCAATTTGATATCCCTATACACTATACTACAATAAAGTTTGTGCCAAAGAAGACCATTGGGAATGAGAACCTGAAACATGACTGAGTTAGATGTTTTCTTTTGATGACATCAATGCTTTCTTTTGTCTACTTTTTTGTAAATCAAAATATAATTTTAGCATATATCAAGTACTCCTTTTCCCCACATTACTGAGAAAGAATTATGCAGAAGACTATCTAGTCTTAACTCTTAGTAATGTCTATACAGGAGGCATGTATGTGCCTCATTTTATCAAAGTGAATTTTGTAAATCCTATCTATTTTTTTTGTTGCTATTTCCAGCAATTTTCAACATATTGTTTACTATAATCATTATGAGATTCTGTGATTGATTTATTTCCATCTATTTTTTTGAATTAATTACTACAATGTCATGCTTGATGATTCCAAGATCTCATGTTTGTCCCTATGCACAATTAGCACTATGCTAATTGAATTAGCAAGATACTTATTCAACTGATTCAGTTCTGCATTTGAAAGGGAAGAGGTACTCTTAAGCAGCAATTTGCTACCATAAGACCTGTCTTAGAGGATTTGAGGTCAAAGAAAGATGACAGAATCAAGGAATTGTCAAAGATAAAGTCCCAGATATCTCAGATATGTGCTGCAATAGCAGGCTGCGGGCAGTCCAAAAGTGTCACAGATCCAGAAGTTGATCAATGTGATCTGACAGTGAAGAAATTGGGGGAACTCAAGTCACATCTCCAGGAACTTCAGAATGAAAAGGTTCTACCAAATTCGGAATATAGTCATATAATATTTGTAATTGTTTTAGTTCCTTTTTGAGTGATGTTACTTCCTTTTTTCTCCAACCAGATCTTGCGCCAGCAGAAAGTGAAGACTCATATCAGTACTATTACTGAGCTTTCAGTAGTAATGTCAATTGATTTTTGGAAGACATTAAATGAAATTCACCCAAGCTTGGGTGATTCATCAAAAGGGACACTGCAGAGCATCAGCAACGATACTCTTGCCAGATTGACTGGGGTTATTCATTCATTAAAGCAGGAGAAGCAAAACAGGCTACAAAAGGTGATTTATTCTGATCTGGATGAAATAGTGCGACTGAACTTGTACTTGTGTCCGCATGTTAATGTATGTGACTTACTGTTGCAACTTGCAAGCAGTGTAGGTGTATCATCTCATTTGACATACAGCAAATGATCATTTTAAAAGTTGTATCAGTAGTTACTATTTAGTTTTAAATGGTTATTATTACTTAGTACCTTAGTTAACTTCTCCATCTTTTGCATTGAATTATTTTCCGATTAAAGTATTGCTATAATCCAGATAAACATATAGGAAATGAATCTTGTGCCTAATTTTGTTTTCAATGGAGCACTTTATTTCCAACAGTTTCTTGAAGATTCATTAATCTAATTTTACTTTCTTGTAGGTACAAGAGCTTGCTAATTTCCTGGTAGAGCTATGGGATCTTATGGAGACACCAATTGATGAGCAAAAGGCCTTCAGCCATGTTACTAGATTAATTTCAGCATCAGTTGATGAGGTTTCAACACATGGGTGCCTATCTGCAGATATCATTGAGCAGGTATAACTTTCCATGACTTGAACTTGCCTTTTAATTGTTTACTTGCAAGATTTGAGTTTTAGTTGCTTGATTATTTATATTTTTGCAGGCTGAGGTTGAAGTTCAGCGCTTAAATGTTTTGAAAGCCAGTAGGATGAAGGATTTAGTGTTTAAGAGACAGAATGAGCTTGAAGAAATTTACAGAGGAGTTCACATGGAGGTGGATAGTGAAGCCGCTAGACAGATTCTGAGTAGCCTCATAGAATCTGGTATCTAAACTATCTTTTTTTTCATAGAATCTCAATTATCATTGAACATTTTCTTTCTTTATTGAAATTTATGTGTGAATGCTTACGACTATATCTTTATTTTCTTAATCTTTCCCTCTTAAAACACTTTCTAGAAATATTGTTATAGGTGTGTCCATAATGTCTGCTTTCAGTTTTTATTTTCCTTTGAACATATAAGCTTTAATGGCTTTGCAGGTAATATGGATCTGTCTGATTTGCTTCAAAGCATGGATGATCAGATCAGAAAAGCCAAAGAGCAAGCTCTAAGCAGAAGAGATATCTTAGATAGGGTAGAAAAATGGAAATTTGCAGCTGAGGAGGAAAAGTGGCTAGATGAATATGAAAGGGTAGATAATTTTTCAAGTTTAATTGAAGTTTATTATTCTTAAAATAGCCATAAATTAGCTGTTGAAATTTTTTTCCATGAGAACAGTAGATGCTGTTAAATATATGCTAATATTTTCATTAACGTTTTTAATCTGTCTTTAGCATATTGTCGCCAAAAGACATGCAGACTAATTAGGCTGAGGTTGTGACTGTGTGCCTTTCACTAGTTTTACTTAAAAAAAGGAAACTGGCAAACTAACGACTCTCGTATGCATGTAGGTTAGTAGACTTTTATTGTTTCTTGGTGATTCAACAGCAGTTTATTTGGTTTATGTTAGATATAAAACAATTTATGAGCCCAAACATCAGCATGAACTAAAGCAAAGGAAGACATGGCTCGACTTCAAACTCTATTAGGAAATGGACTATGGGTATGTTTCCCAAGTTGACACAACTCACAATGTAAACTTAACAACTTGGTTAGGCTCGTCACCAATAGTTGTAGCTTGGCAAGGCTAGGATCACCCTGATGAGCATAGATGGTGAGACAAAATTCGGACACCAACCTTAATCCACCTGGAAGGTTCGTTCTTGGGCAGGGTTTCAACCTTTTCATTGAGGTGATCTGAGTAGCCTTGCTCATTGAGCCATAGTTTGATATCCGCAGCCCGAGTATCACAGTTGCTTCCATCTAATTTGTCAGTTGAGAGAGGGGCATTGGCGTAACCAGTGAAAACAGGGGCTTAGCCTTCGAGGTGTCTTTCGAGCCATCTAAGGAGCTAGAACCAGGCATGGATCAGAATACAAAGGGGTAAAACAGCGGAACCACAAGGTACCTGAAAGGCTTTGCACAATTGTGCGAGTCAACTGAGAGAACAATTGAAGCAGGTGAGCTCATATCTATGTAGAGGGGAGGACGGCGAGTATTGCACAACAATCAACGGGTGAAGTTACCGAACGGGCCACCATGTGTGGTGGGGTTGCTGATTGGAAAGGTCGTTGAAAAGTGGTCGGCGGAGGATGGCAGCAGACAATGGTGTAGGAGATTGTGTTTGCCAGAAAGATGACACAACAGAGGGAGACCAGCAAACCGGATTCGAAACACGGTTGGCTGAAAAAAAATTCACTTTTGGGCAATGGGTCCACTGAGCATACACGAGTTTATGATTACCTATCTTTAGGCTTTAGATACCATATTAGAGTAAAATAATTCAGTCTATACATAATTGTCCAAGTCATTATAAATGATTCTTTGTCTATATTTCCATCCAGTGTGACACTTAGCATACTCCCATCATGCCGGATGGGACATTTTTAGCATTAAGTTTGCAGTACTTGACATATGCGGGTAGCTAGCATCGTGACTGGCTCAGACTTTGATACATATATTTTAACTGAAAGTTTCCATGTAATATATGTATGAGGATAGTATTAACACCATATAGGTGTTCTCTATTTAAGGGATTTCTAGATTTTGAACTGTTGATGGTTGATTTTTCTTTGTTATGTTGATTGTGTGCTGTGTAGATGTGGTATCTCACTATCTCTATGGTGCTTGGATCTCTAAAGTAAAAATTGAACTTTAAACATTTTCTACTTTTCTCATTTTGCATTGTTTTGAAAAAACTTTAATTTGTTACTGACAATAATAGTAAGCTATCCATGATGGGGATTAATGTCTTTTGTTTGTTTTGAATTAGATAACCGAAGTTACTATGTCAATTCTAATAAGGAAAGTGACATATAAAACAAGGTCGTTGCATTTTGAGAATTTGTCATTAGCAAAAAAATATCTTGTTGCGGGCTGCATGAAACTCTTTCAGTGTTGTTGCCTTCTTTTCCTGCTGTACTTAACATGTGGAACTTTGAAAGAATTTTGCCAATTTTCAGGTTGATGAAATTAAAGTCATTTTAAGCAATTACACATGTTTTATATTCCATTGATGAATAAAATTTGCCCGACATTTGTTATATTATCTGAACTTATTTTTTATATCTATTTAGAGAAACATACACAAAATATAGGACATTTACATCATTTACCTTTTTCATCCTCTTTCAGGATGAAAATCGATATAGTGCAATAAGAGGTGCACACAAAAATTTGAAGCGGGCGGAGAAAGCACGTATTCTGGTCAGCAAGATACCATGTGAGTCATTAATTTTTTTTTTTTCCGGTTTATATTAGTTCGTAATGATCTATGATCTTGATTCTTTTCATATATAATTATGCCTTCAAGGTAATGGGAGAACTGTGGAAAGTAGTAGCCGATTACTTGAATCAAAAACCATTTAGATGTTAGTGGTATCTAAATCATAATAAACATGAAAACCGTGAGATAGTAGACCAGTGTAAGCTGTAGACAAGCTTGACTGAATAACAACTCTTCATAATTCTATAGAAGTAGTTCTATTCCATGGACCATCTATAGTATTCGTCGATATGCAGTGACCCTGTCTTGCTTTAAAGGGAAAGAAGTCATACCAAGTACCAAAATCAAATTCTATCTGATGAATGAATATTTTAGATGGTGTGCTAGTTATGAGAAGCTAGCAAGCAGAACATGGTTAGAGATTAAAATTGGGGCACTAGACAATTATGTCAGCATCAGATGATTGAGCAACTTTTATCTATCTGAGAAAGCTTAACTTAGTAAGGCCACAAAGGTTTGTGAGTAGCAAGAAAATCTGTAGCCTACAAGCTGTTAAAATTCACCAATGAGAATTTTTTAACCATGATTAGATTAACTAACAAAGAGCTTCATATGATGTATTGGAAGTACAATTCTGTTTAATATTAATGGCATTATGGGACTATCAAGTTTTGGAAGAAGTGAATTCAATAAAGAATGTGCTTTATTTAACAGTAAACTATCATCTTTTCACCGTAAAAGGAAAGTACATTATTATCAGATTATATGTATATTGTTCAAAGTTTCATGTCAAGCTTATATGAAGCTAACTCCTACTTAATGTCTGATATTCCTCTGAATATTTCCTGTTTGATGATAGAAAATTCTTGTACTCAAATGTTAAAATAGTAAGTGAAGGCCAACTTGGCCATATATATTAAGAAAAGAAACAGCATTAAAGTGACTATCTAATTTTTTTCCTCCAGATTTTCATTTATTGGATTTGGATTGGAAGTCCAGTTAATAGGTCAAAACCTTTTTTATGTCCTCATGCTTGGTGATTAGCATTTAGCAGAGTTGGGTAATTAATGTTGTTTCTCACAGTTTGAACTTTGAATATCATATTTAGACACTTGAAGGACTGACAATATAGTTCACTTAAGAAATATTTATATATAAAACACAAGGACGAAGGAGCTCTAGGCTGTAACTTGTAATAGTCTTCCTGCTAGTTTCCTCATCGGTTTAACACTAACTATCCTCGAAGAATTTTTGCTGAGCAGCGATTGTTGAGAATTTGACTGCAAAAGTAAAAGCATGGGAAACGGAAAAAGGAATACCTTTCTTATATGAAAAGGTGATGACCTACATTGTGTTTTTTATTGATATGGGAAAGATTAGTCAGGTTCCAACACAATTTTTTTTTTCAGGTTCCATTGTTGCATAGTTTGGATGAATATAATGTGCAAAGGCAACTGAGAGAAGAAGAGAAGCGCAAATCTCGGGTATCACTTGCAGTCATAGTTTGTCTTTCTATTTTCCTTTTCTCTTCTTCTCTTAAATCTTTACTTCCACTTCTATATCATTGGAAAAAGAAAACGACTAAATTATTTATTTTAAGTCTAATTAGAACTGAAATTAATTTGGATTTACCGGTAAGGACCTATGCATTCTTGCAGGTCTTGTTGTTGGCTTATTGCCAATTGTATTTAACATTGCCTATACTCGTGAATTCTCGTTAATGCTAATGTATACTATGTATCTTTCACACATGATTAAAAATGTCGTCAACTGAGTTGATTGATTATTACTGCCATTTTTTGTTTTGTTCATTGCCCTATTCATTTTATTCAGGGAAAAATTTTGGATAGACATTTTGGCCGTGGATAAGCATTATAATCAATAAAATGACAAATGTAAAATATGGAGTTAAAATGTTTGAAATATTAAGCAAAGAGGACAACCAGTGCATCTATCAAACCTGTTTCAAAGATCTCAAATCTTTTTATTTTTCTGGTAGACTTCAAAGATCTCAATATAATCTATCATTATGTGTACCAAACGTTTCAAATGACGAGTTTGAAGCTTTTCTTTGTGATAGAAAGTTGGCTGCAAGGTTGTGAGAAATTGTCTTTTGTCTTTTTGCATGTTCTACAATCATTTAATGGTGTAGTATTGGACACATTTTGATCAAGTCTCACAGTGTTTATGTTTGGACTTCAATTCATATATTACTTGGTTTTTTTCATCAACTGTGAACTTTTGGTTACAAAACTGCTTATTCTGTTATTCTCAACAGGAGCAGAAACGGCTGCAGGAACAACTTGCTGTAGAGCAAGAGACACTTTTTGGCAAAAGGTCTGCAACAAAGAAGCCTTTGGGTCAGAGCACTAATGCTAACACCATGGTTGGGACACCAATCGGGCGCCGAGTGCTTACTCCTTCAAGCCGTTACGGAACCTCTGGAGGAAAGGAACGTAGAGAAAGTGGCAGAGTGAATAACATAATTCCAGTGAACTATGTTGCTCTACCTAAAGATGATTCTGTTTCTCGTGGCGATTAAGGCTGCCCTCATACCAGACTCATGTAAATCCATTATTCTATGTAAATGCACTTATTCTTCAAGCTCTAATTTTCCTTCTGAAACTCAAGTTTAGCTCTCAACAAATAGAGGTTTGTTTAGATCGACTGTAAATTATTAAATGGCAGATGAGAAGGCCTATTATAGGCTTGATATAAAAAGATTGTATAAGTCGTTGGCTAACAAAATTAAAAGAAAACTCATCCTTACTCTTTTGAGTTAGTCTTTGTCTATCTGCGATTGTCGGTGTCTTGCTTTTCTATCTTTGTGCCTGTCCCGTTGTATAAAATAGGCATTAACAGCTTCATTGAGATTGCCTCTAAATTTCTCTAATTTTGTTTTGTGCAAAGTAAAGACGTCTAGATGTGTGAGATAGAGGATGGGCCACATGAACAAAAGTTAAATAAAGGTGGCGCGAATGCCCATAACATAGACACTACACTAACACTAATAAGCACTCTCCTTTCTCTGTCTCCATCTCTCTCTCTCTTCCTTCCAAAACCAAGTAGTTGTAGCGGCAACAATGGTCGCCCTCAATGGACGCCGTCGCCACCTTCGTTCGAATCACCCAAGCACTCGAGTCCGTCGTCCTCCAGAAATTAGAGGAATATGAATGAAGCTGTTAATGCCTATTTTATAGAAGGGGACGGGCACATTCAGTGGCAAACTCTTGTTGCTGCTCCACAAGATAATTGGTTTGATACCTGGTTGAATTGGAAGGGTTTTAGGCAGCCAACGAGGAAACAAGAGAAATAAACTAACAAATAATAAGATTGATGTTCATTTGATGTTGTGATAATTTAATTATAAAAGACAACCTCAATGGTCCTATTTATAATAATAGGAGACTCCTAATCTAATTAAATGAGAAAACTAATAACTTTGTTAAAGTTGTTATGAAAGGGGTCTTATTTGTTGTATCTAAGTAATATATAATTTTATAAGATCGGTAAGAATAAAATAAGATATTATCCATAAAGATAAGATAAGATATTATAAAATATTTCAAATATTCTAACATGAATTAGGGATGTAATCGGATCAGTTTGGATCAGATTTGGGATAATTTAGCATCTAATTAAATTTGATCGGATTGGATTGAATTTTGCAAAAAAAAATCTATGGATCCGACCTGATTAAATTCGGGTTGGTCCGGATCGGATCATCGGATTGCCCTATTTTTAATTCACTTTAATTTTAATTTTAAAAAAAGTAAAAATTAAAAAAATATATAAAATATAAAATATAAAAAATCAATACAGTAACAAGAGTAAATTGTTAATAAAAAGATAAAAAAAAATAGTTAATATATAAAATTTGTTAATAAAAATAATACTTTTATAATAAATAAATAATAATATATTATTTTTTAATTGATCGGTTTGGTTCGGATCGGGCGGTTTCAAATTTTTTGAATCCGATATCTGAACCGATTGCCTTCGGATTGATTATTCCAAAGCCGATCGATCTGATGAACCGAGATTTGGATCGATTCGGATCCACCGGCGTGAATTGGATCGGATCTGCTTACACCCCTAACATGAACTTTATGATTCTCTTTTCTATATTGGTTAGTTGGAATTTCTTATAAAATTATATATTCTTAGATACAACAATCCAGATCCCTTTCATAACAACTTTAACAAAGGGGAGAAAAATTGCTAAAAAGGGACAAAATGGGGGATGAATGGATGATGAAAGATGGAGGAAAAAAAACCCATTACTTAAAAAAGTTGAAAATACCCCACCCTATTTAGTATTTACATCCAGATTGCTTAAGCCTTTCCCTCTTGGCTAGCTTTCATGTGAGGCATGCTTATTACAACAGATGAGAGCTTGTTGTTGGCTTCTCCTTTTTGTCCAGATTTTGCTTTACTAAAATGATCAGTGACATCACTCACCGACCCTGCATTTCCAACAATTTGACCATCCTTTACAGGCAAGGGTATATCGTCTACCACTTTGCTTTCTATTCTTTCTTTGTGCTTTCCCCACAGCACAGAGTATAAGCCCATAACAATCAAGATTGCACCAATCACACTGCACCCACAAGGCCGAAAACGAATTCTTAAGTTAGCCACTTAATTAGCTTTAGCCAGATGAAGGAGGAAAACATCAAATAGAACTTGGAATAGAAAGAAACTGCTATTGTTTTGATTTTGATTTTAAGAAAATAATTGACCATGAAAATCAGTTTTATCATAAAATATGATTTGCAGATTGTTATAAATTGTTTTGAAACGTAATGCCAGTGAACCAAGCTACATGTATTTTTATTAACTTGTATTTCTGGTACTTTGGATATACAGTGTTTACATTTATATATGAATTATATTAAAAATCGGAAAAGAGATGTATGTGGTGGAATATTTTATTGTTAATATACCACTGATAGAATTAGGTGCCGATTAATCAAGGCAAGGAGACATTGAGGTAAGTATATTGCATCTGTCAAATATGAAGGACTGCCACATATTTTTAATTTCATGAATTGTAGATTTCTTTATCAGCAACTTTATTATAATCTGTCCATGTGTATATGCTAGGGGAGGAGGCAATAGAAATTTACCCTCCTAGATAAATTTGTTCTGCAAGGATAAACGAGCCCATGATGGCCACAATAATCATCATTAGAGGGCTAAAGGCAGTGGCAAAGACAGGACCTTTCTTCTTAATCACTTTCCCTTGTACATAGTAGGATATGCTTGATGTCACAATCCCCTAATAATAAAAATATTAAAATAATCAAACCATTAACGAAATATTAGGGGGGGAAAAGAAGAAATATGAATCACTTGTTATAAACTTAAATGGAAGATTCTTACAGCATAGGCAGCTGCAAGTAAGTTCATATCCCACCCAATTCTCCACACAGAAGGATTGTGTTCCACAACAAAAGTTACAGCAATAGCTTGAAAAGTCCCTATGAAGCAGATAAGTGATGTAAGGCTTAGCTGGTGATTCTTGTATGTCTCTATAGCTTTGGCCTGCCCAAATGGATGAAACACTGATGTTAATTAAGTAACATCAACAAAATGGCACACTTCCTCACACAAAGATTGTGTGTGTTAGAGAGAGAGAGAGAGAGAGAGAGAGAGAGAGAGAGAGCGCAAAAAGACTAGCACACTTTTTTCTTTATGATGTCTTACTTGTAAAACAAAGAGGGAAGCCCAGGCAAGGGTGGCAATGATAAGGAAGATGCAGCCTAAGAACCAGTCTCTGTCTGAGGATCCTGTGGTGCTTGTTGCATTGGGTTTATTGTGAATAGGGCCATGTTTGGCCCATATCATCTCCACAATAGGTCCTTTGTATAAGGTCATCAGCATGGCCCCAGCCACTGTAACTAATGTTCCCACTATCTTTGCTTGGCACCTCACTTTCTTCATGTTTATCTTCTCCATCCTTTTCATACATTCCACACATATTTAAAAACTAGCAATTCTTAGAGAGAACAAAGGGACTCTTAAAAAATTATAATCAGGGTTTTGCTTAATTTACCTGCATAACACTGCCATCACAAAAGTCATGGCTGGAAGCATGTTGCTCATTGCACATGAGAAGGTAGGGGATGTGAGCTTCAACCCAGCATAGTAGAAATTTTGATCAATCACAGGCCTGTTATGTTAATTAATCCATTACAATAATCATATTAGTGTATGCAACTTTTTTTCTGCAAAGAGGAGACTCTTAAGAAGCCTTACATGCGGGAGGGGAGAAAAGAGAAGAGAATGGGAAAGGGACAGAACGTATTGCGAGATGTTTAAACTAACGCACTTACAATTTATCATGTCTCGCTGCTTAACAAACTGAGTTGACTTAAGGGGAAATGTATGCAAACTTTTTATTAATTCTTATATATTTACCATGCTATAATAGAACAAATAGTGCATTAATGATTAAATTATGGATAACGGACTAACCCAAGAAGAGCTAGGATGAAAATTTGCATGAAAATTGGGAATGTGATCTTTGGTTGACCTTTCCTGGGAAATTCAAACCATGCATGAATTAGCATTGATTTATAAAGGTTTATGATAATAAAAATAATATAAGCTAGGGTGCTAGCTAGGGGTGCATGTGCATGTTTAACATATGAACCTTTCAAAAATGAAAGCAAATGGAGCTATGACAGCTGTTGCGAAGGCGTGGCGATAAACCACAAGGACATAGTGGCTCATGCCTTGGTTGAGGGAAACCTTAGTGATAATGTTCATGCCAGCGTAGCCAAACTGTAAAGAGATCATGGCAAAGTAGGGTTTAGAGTTGTCTAGGAATTTTGCAAAACATCTAAGTTTTTCAGTGGCCATTTCTCTTCTGCTTTAGAGAAAAGGAAAGGTTTATCTTGAGAAAAGTGGAGAATTCTACAGAGAAATAAAGAGGAAGAACACTTGAAAATGGCTTGTGTGTCTTCCTAAGCAATTGCATGGGAATGGTCCAACTATTTATACCAACCTGGACTCAATTGTCTACGTCATGTACATGTACACGCAAAAAAATATTTAAATATAGTGACTAACTTGTGTTTAATAAATATATAGTGATCACTAACTTGTGTTTTGTAATAATCAGAGATGTAAACCAATTACTCATATTTTTAATTGATTAACTTTATCAATCACTAAAGGAGTCATAAGGTGGTAGGGGTGTTCATCAACCGATTCAAACCAATTCAAATCTCAAAAATCAAACTGAAAAACCGAAAACCGCAAAAACCGCATTTTTTATATTGGAGTAGATCGGATTTCGGATCCTTTAGTGAAAATCGATCCTATCAAATCCAATCCAAACCGACCTATTATATATGTACTATTATTTTTGAAAATATAGTACTATTCACACTTAAGCATTGTTTTTCATATTTTTATGAAGGAATATCCTCATTCTCTTTAATATTTTTGTTGGAATTTTCAAATACTAAATGTATTGGAATTTAAATAGTTATTCATGTACATAAGAATCAATAGTTATTCATGTTCTAGAAGATTTCATTCATGTACTTAGGAACTAGAACTACATTAATTCTAGTGCATACATGTTTAATGTTGGTCTTTGACATAATATAACTATGTAACAATGTGTCGATAAAAACTGAATTATCTAATCCAATCCAAACTGTATTTGATTGGATTGGTTTGGATCAGATTTTTTAAGGAAGCAAACCGATCCAATCCATACAGCAAGTTGTTTCCATCTTTCCATCTTTGGATCGGATGGCTTTTTGGGTCAAAATCGATCTAATTCAATCTGCGAATACCCCTATAAGATAGTCAAGGTTGTTAGGGTTGTGGGACAAAGGAGCGAAATATATAAGGTATTGGGTTCGATTTTCACCGGCCCTAAACTAACATACATGACAAACTAACAAGTAACATTTGTCTATAAAACAAAAACTTTATCAATCACTATATAATATATGAGTTTAATTTCTATGCACTGTCAGTATAAAAAATTTTACACTGTCAACTAATCAAAAATTATGGTAGGACTGACTTTTAAGATAGTTAGGATAAGGGTCAAACATTTTAGTTTATGTGACAATTTCTGATTGATTGGCATTATAAAAAATCTTTATGCTCATGATGCGTATCAATTAAATCCATAATCTATACTAATCACCATTTATTTTCACGATAATAAACTATGTGCAAATGATATATGTTGCTAGCTAGGCCTCTTCCACACTCTCTCTATAGTGGGGCGGGCTTAGGGATCTCTTTCAATGGGGGGCAGCTCGACAATGCATATATTAATGCTCAGATAGGGACATACCAAACGAAATAAACAACCAATATGATAATGGAACGAAAAGTTGATGAACATAATTTTAAGCTTTGTTATATAATAACATTTTAAAAGAACGAAGAGTAGTCTTCATTTGCAAAACTGTATCTTCTTTACAAGAGTAATTGATTTTCATATATAACATTTCAAATCAAATCTAAATATTTACTACTCCTTTTTAGTCTTTTTTTTTTTTTTATATCTTTCCATCTGATATGTGAGAAATTAATCTTCTGTGTACGATCAGGTGCCTAATGGAGATCTCCAACGAAATTTTTCCATACATATAGAATCCCTAGATTGAGCCCAGGACCACAGGCTTAAGATTTCTTATAGTTTTGAGTTAATTGATACAATCATTATATTTTAACATTATTTTTCTTTATAATCTCTTTTATACCTATATAATCATCTATCCAAACACTTTTGGTTTGAAAACAATAATGGGTAGAAGATACATGGTTAGAATAAATTTAGATATAAAAAAGTGAAGTATTAAAAAAGTGGTGAGATTGATATTTTCTTATCACAAACGCTAACAACATACTCTTTTCAACACTCTCTCCAATACATTCTTTGTTAATGAATGATTTAATGTGGAACCCACTGTATAGAAAATGGCTCATGTTATTTTGTGGGTCTCGCGTGAAATTCATCCAATATATTTATGTGTTGGAGAGAGTGTTGAAAATAGTGTGTTGCTAGTATTGCTCTTTTTCTTATTTAACATATACCGTTTTCTATCCAGTATTGAAAAGATCGAGTTCCAACTTCTTTGACGTCTAAGCATTGATCTAACAAAATCTAGTTGGACCACCCAATATAACAAATATAAAAGTTACCAATAATTGACAGAATTTTTATAACATTAGATGATTTTAGCTATACAGTAAATTTGTAAAGTTATATACAAAGATAAGATGATCATGATTCAGTAGGCTCAAAATAAGTTGTTCCTCTTTGAGACAAAAACTATGAGAAATGTTTCTTGAATATCAAAATATGGACAATAATATGGTGTCCTTTGTTTTTTTGATGTATTTTTGAAATGCGTGTATCTAAAGAAGATAAAAAGTAAGATATAGAGACAAAAAGATACGATGTCACATACGATATCTAAAATATGATATTCAAATAAAACAACTGAAAAATTATATATGGTGTGATTATCATACATAAGGGAGATATATAAATTGAATACTAAAATAAATATAATGATGAAAAAATTACAATTATCCATTTGCTGAAATATATGCCCATGTGAACTGAAGTATAAAGAGTGATGGAAGAGACAGAGACAGTGGGAGAAAGAGAGAGCTAGCAGTGGGTTCCACATGGCTCTGTTGTAGTACTTATTGAGCCATATCATAGTCACCCCAGTGCCAGTGGTAGGAAAGTGGTATTTGATCATCCAAGCTCCTGAAACACCAACCCCAGCAACCGGCATGATAAAAAGAACTACAAGGAATAAGTAAAAACTCCAAACAGAGAATTTAAAAAGAGGGGTTGATGGAGAGTGGATTAGAGATATTTCCTTAGAAGCTTTAACAAAGAAAATCAAAAGTTCGCAAAATAAAATTAAAAAAGGTTGTATGAATTTAATTAGTTCCAAGATGAAGGATTCACAATTCAGAACCATTTTGATATTCATTCAAATATGGAATTGAAAATGGAGATAGAGATACTCTAACTTTCACATTTAGTATTATGTTATTGATCACCTTCTCTTCTAATATTAGGTTTAGAAATGAGTCAAACGGAATGAGATGTAGTTTAAGTTTAAATTGACAGAAAATGATTCAAACTCGAACTTGGTTAGAATGAGGCTCACACGAACTACTCAATTTGTTTCATGAGTTCAAATTAAATGAATCAAAAATTAAAATGAAATAATATGATCAAATAAACTATGCTAGCTGGTGAACCTTAATTCGTTAACTTGATTAATAACTCAGTCCAACAAATTAATTTTATTTTAAAATTATATAACTCAACTGAGCAAATTAAATAACGAGCCCATTTTTTAGCTCAAATTAGTGACCGATTTACTCAATTTAGTGACAGATTTTTCGATCTCTAAAGCCAATTTTTTCTTGTAGTGAAATAAAATATTTTATTTAGCTTCTTTTCTTTGTATTAATTTAATATGTTCATCTTGTAGAAATTGTTGGTTGTAATTTGGTATTAATCTATTGCTCACCTAACTAGCATAATTGATTCCCTTGGTTCGAACGTAAGCTAATAAAAGGACTTTTTGTCTCTCTGATATTGATTTCCTAGACTACAGCAAGAAAGCACATAGATTGAAAGGCTAAATTATATATGTCCTAAGTTTGTACGAAAATAAAAACGATAAAGTAAAGATAAAGGATAAATGTAAAAACTTGTGTTTGATTGATTGGATACGTTAAAACTTGTCTGTAAAGTTGGTATTTATAGTCTTAAAACTATCCAATTAACCTACACTACCATTGTATGTCACGTACTAACTCATATTTTACATCATGTGAGATCATGATTAACAAACAATAATATAAGTAATTGCCCAATCAACTAATTGTGGACCAAAACTGACTGTGCCAGTCAAGTGACTGACCTCCACTCAACTGACCACACTCTCCACATATCCCATTCAAGTGAGTCTTCAATCATATCCTTGACCTAGCTAGTATCAACTCATGAACTGCCTTGAATATGCTTTTGTCATCCTTATCCGCAACTTATCTCTAAAACAAAATCTAGGGAAGTGATTAAGTGGATAAATTGACTCTGTCAAATTCATTCCACTTCCATTCCTACACACAGATGAAGGTTGGTGCTCCAAGCCAATGATATTCGCAAAGCCCAATGAAGCTTAATAACGGCCTCCAAGCCCAATTGGGCTTAGGAGGTACCTCGGCTAACAATACCCCGGTTAAAGTCATATCAGCTAACATCTTGACTCGACAAATATTTCATGTCACTTTTAAAAGCTCAGCTTAATTAATCGATTTTCATCAATTAAACTCATCTTGATTGTACTGTCTCGCCTAGCCATTTCTCAATTTATCAGTTATTTGATCCTTAGTTGACGTGAGCTTAGCAATTCTACAAAAATAAATCGATTTTCAATAATGAAGTTTTCTTTTGGTTACATAGAAACTGTATTGTTTTTGTGATGAATCTTTTGACTTATTAGATGATTTGGTGGAATTGATTAAATTTGGATTTTGGTCTTGGGTGACAACTAAGGTCAAATTAGGAGGTATCTTTTCCTTTAGGGGTTGGCCTCATAGCCTGATATATTGTATCATGTCCTTGTTTTAAATGTGTTTAATTTAGACTTATGTTTTATATATAGGTTAGGGAACCCTTTATATACTTAAAGATTTTTTATAGTGTAAATCACTCATGATTTATGATTGATTGACCATGTAAAAAACTTTACACTAACTGTACACTAATTAAACTCTAAAAAATAATAAAGTTTTCTTAGTTATAAAACAGAGAATATATTATTTAACTCAACTTAATAAAGACATCTAGTACCCCTAATCTTTTAGTGACCAATTTAACTAATTTTATTGTTGTGTACTATGGGTATATATCATAATTAATTTGACCACAAAGGATTTAATTTTCAATCGGAGAATTCTTATCCAACTGATAGTTATTTTGAAAATGTAAACTAACCAGCTAGGGAAACACTTGGCATCGGCAAGCATATCTTAAAAGATATGTAGTTAGATGTTTGAATAAGCAATAAATTCCCCGAGAAGACAACTTCAAGTGGAACATCAAAAATAGAGTAAATACTCAAATATGTTGCTGAAAAATTTTATGGATCCATTTTAATCCCTAAAAAAAATAAATTAACTATTTAGTCTCTCAAATTTATAAATGCGGGACACATTAGTCTCTAAATTTAGATCTGATGTCTATTTACTTGTCTATGTGTCACATCTTAACCCGTTAGTGATCCTGTGTGACCTATGACAAATTTTCGTCGTTAAAAATGAATGAAAAATGAAAAAAAAATTGCATAATTTTCAAATATTTGGGTTTTATAATTATGCACGTTTTTCACTTTTTGTTCGTTTTTCATGGAGGAAATTCATCATAGGTCATGCATAACTATTAACGAGTCATATATGATGGTTAATGAGACACGTGACACGTAAACGGACGTTGAAACTAAACTGAGAGACTAAAATATCTCGCATTTATAAATTTAAGGGATTAAATGATTAATTTATTTTTTTTAGAAATTAAATATAAGTCCCCCAAATTTTTTAATGACCAATTTTGAATCTTCACTCTAAAAAATAAATCGGCATCTAATCATCTCCCATCATTATTTATCACTGTCCCAACAAAAAAGTATAACCATACCTATGAACAAGTGTGCAAAAACACACTCCAATCACCAAAGCACAAAATCAGTATGAGAATTCCAAATTTAAGAGAAATCTTAATACTTGCACATTGCATTTAATATCTTTTATCAAACAATATGAAGAAATCAAGCAAGCAACTGTAGATGGTTTGGCTAGGTCATCTTTAAATTTTAGGTTCTTCTACGACATGACATCACAGGAATATTTTGTACGCTTATCAAAAAGTTATATTATTTATAAGAAGCTAGACGTAAAAGATTTTGAAGCAATTGTATTACAGTTAGCATTTATAAATTTCTCAGATACTTTTAAGGATATTATTATTATTATTATTATTATTATTATTATTATTAAGTAGGTGCTTCAAATGTGCATGACTTCCGAGAGAACCCTGGGCTATGCTTGGTTCAAAGAAGAGGAAGAAAAAAATTTTAATTAGATGTTGTGTTTGATTAAGAGGAAATGAGAGGAAATAATATTTATTCATGTTTGGTTCACAAGGAAAGAGATTTTATAACTGATTTACTTTTATATCCTTATAATTTTGGATTTCAAAATACATTAGTAAAGATATTTTAGTCAATGCATTAAATATGTTTTAAATTCTCTCCCCCTCAAATTCCCCTAATATTGAAGGGGAATCAAAATTGAGTGATGAAAGATTTTGCTCCCCTCCTTTCCTCTCCTCTTTTATCCAAATAATTGAACCAAATAAGAAAAATTATAAAAATCTCTTCATTCTCCTCCCCCTCTTCTCCATTTTCCCCAAACCAAATACTATGTTAATTACAATTTACATGGAAACTATTGGAGAATAAGGAAGTCTCACATTGGTTGGTAATATGAGTAAAGAATCATTTATAATACTTGAACAAACCTCTTTCTATGAGCTAGCTTTTGGGGTTGAATTAGACTCAAAATCTAATATGATATCAAAGCACATAAACCCAAAATCTAGTATGATATCAAAGCACATAGACCCACTGACTTTATAAAAAAAGTGAAAAAAATTAATAAAAAAGTCCCAAGTAAAAAATAAAATTTATCAGATTTGTGACCTCTAAGACTCAAAAAAAAAAAAGGCACAAGCCCGGGCAATAAAATGAACAAGGACCCGAGGCCTCTGAAGCTCAAAAAAAAAAAACTTGAAATACAAGCACAAAAAATAAACAATTCACAATGGGATCAAATCAATTAGACTTAAGGGGACGTGTTGAAGAATATGGAAGTCCCACATTGGTTAGTAATATGAATAAAGAGTCATTTATAATACTTGAACAAATCTCCCTCTATGAACTAACTTTTAGAGTGGAGTTAGATCCAATTATTCTAATAGAAACATCGAGTTGCTAAAGCAAGCTATAGGAGCGAGGAGCTCTGGTTGTCGCGTGTGTTGTGCACTATGAAAAAATGGTGAGGAATATGGGGTCAAGAGGCAGGAAGGAGTGGGGAGTAGAGAAATGGCCACAATCTGTGGATGTGTTGGAAGCCACATTGGTGCCATTTCCAAAAGGAACAAAACAAAGGTGTCCGTGCTATTCTTTGACTACTCTTTTCCTCAGCCATATGCAGACAAAGCTTCAAATTCTATATGTGATGCCCATTATTACCAATTAAGGGTGATATTTATTTCTTTATTCCTCCCTTTTTATATACATATATAGTTTAATTTTAATGTATTCTTAGTATACATTTTTTACATCATCAATCAATTATAAGTTATAAACAAAATATTTTTTAATATCATCCCGACACATAAAATTCAGTATAATTAAGATGTGTTTGGTTTAATATTTGCAAAATTGAGTTTTGTAAACTAAGTTTTGATTAAAAGTGAGTTAGTAGTAATTGATTTATGTTTGGAATATTTTATTGTTAAAAGTAGTTTTGATAGAATGAATATTGTTTGTATTGTATCATTCAAACTGACTTTTGAATATTTAGTTACTAAAATGTCCTTCAACTTTTAAATAAGTATGAAAAGTAATTAATTTTTTAGGATAGTATGATAAAATTAGTAATAGAAAAACTCAAACTGAGTTTCGAAAAATTAAAAGCAAAAAATTCTTGCTTCTATTCAAACTCATGTTTGACCCCAAAATTAATTCTTTCAACTAAAAATCAAACATCATAAAAAAATTACAAAAATAAATTTGGAATCACTAAATCATATTTATCAAATGAAAATGATAATCCAAACATGCATCCACGGGGGTGTGTACTTGAAAAAGTAAAAGCAATATTGAGAATGATGATGACGACAAGAAAAGTAAAACAGGATGGAAAAATGAATTAGCCAATCTTGTCCCATTCTTTCCACATATGACTAATAAATATATTCACTACTCGAAGGAAATTATGCTTTCCATTAGTATTGCATATCTCGAACTCAATTATTCATGCATGATCAGTAATTTGTTGCCTTCCATGGCTCCAATCATAATAAAGCGCCTTTATCGTCCACGTTCCATTCGACCTAATTCCGACTTTTTTTTAAGCGTTTAATGGGAAGATTAGAGATACTTTGTTTTAGATTTTGATAAAATAAATTTTAGAAGAATTAATTTTGAAAAATTGAGATTAAAAAAATGATTTGTATTTGATAATGATATTTTAAAAGTGAGTTTGAAAAAACTGGTTTTATTTGGATGATAAAGCAATTTTTATGGGTCTCATATCTATAATCAATTATACTCAATGAAAAAGTTAGAAATTATTATTTCTCTTAAATTCAATTCTACTCTTATTTAAGCACTTTATCCATAGTGCATGAATTTTATTCAAACAAAATTTTACTTTGCAAAAATAATGCGAAACTTTCAGGATCTAAAATCTAAAACAAACAAACACTAAATAATTTTCTAGTGGTGTTGGGTGCCCATTAATTATAAGCTTTATTACTAGTTCAATTTTTTTTCTGAAAAGCCTAATTTTTTAAGTCCTTCCGTAACTTAGAACTCTATACCTCAACAAATTCAAAAGTTGTGGTCAAAGATTCATTTATCCACGTCTAGGACTTAAACAATAATACACCAATCGGGGTACCAACAGGCTAATTAACTGGCCAATAGCATTGCATGCTTTACATAATCCTTGATCTTCATTTCAGCTTTATTTAGTGACAGGTGTGCTAATTAACTAGGAGGTTTTAACAGAAAACGCAATCGTATGTCGTGCAAATAAATGGAAAGACCAGTATAAAAGGTGAACTAGATTATCAAAATTTGAGTTAGGATAGATTTGGGTCCAGCCTGAAAATTCATTGGCCCATCATGGACTGGCCCATGACTGGCCGATCCAACCCGGCAGCTAGCCTGAAATGCTTTGTATGAGAAGTTGAGCAGCGCTGGAGAAAAGCTCCCTTCTGTGTTGGTCTATTTCCTTATTTTTGAAATTAATCTATTTGGTTTGCTTTATATTATCTTGAACAGAATTCAAATGCTTTTGTCAAAAGAATTCGTGGTGAAGATATTGAAAATGATGAGCAAATTGAAGTGTATAGAGTTCTCCAACAATATAGAACCTGTTTGGCACGTCATTTCTACAAGCTTATAGCGGATGAGAAAGTAGTTCCATTTGGTAAGAGCCTCTGTCATGAGCTTATAACGTTTTTTCACGAGCTTATAGCTTTTTTTTTAAACGCTACTTGAAGTAGCGTTTGAGTTATAACTTATAGCGTTTCATTTTTTCCTTCCACTTTTATCCTTATTATTTTTATTTAATTCTACTTTTATTCTCTTCTCTCTCTTTTATGTAAAATCATTAATGAAAATGTTCTTTTATGTCATTTTATATTTTTCAGCTAGTTCAACCGTTAGTTTTACCAAACACTTCCACAGAAAATAAGTTAGCTTATCCGCTATCCGCTATCAGCTACCTCATCTGCTATCCGCTATAAGCTATTCGCTATCAGTTAGCTTATCCGCTAACAACTAATTTTACTAAACAGGCTCATAGAGCTTTATATTAATCTATAGAGTTTGCTTCTCCAACAATATTTCATAGAGCTCTTTATTATCATCTGATATACTAATCTCCTCCACTTCAATACAAAGTTGCTCACTGTCAAACGTTACCCACCATTAATTTAAAGAATAAGAAGGTTTGATTTTAGAATCCCATTGAAGTGAGCCCAAAACGATGTGTTTGTTATACAATATATTACTCACCATAGTAGTGCAGAGTGGAGAATCAGCTTACAAACAGGCCTTCCAAGGAAAAGTCCTTTGATCTCAGTGAGAGAAGAGAAATGTCTAAACCATCTTTCAGAAGTTCACATATTTATTTGCACTTATCATGCAATAGTAACTACCCGCTGAATGACCTTAATAATACCAGAAATGACAATACAAGATACCAGAGAGATGCACAACAGTAAGCATGTGCAACTGTTTTTGCAGCTTCAGCTACTACCAAAACATGACCACAGAGTACTATTACGAGCTTGTTTAGTACGTCCCTTCTCGAGCTTATAATAAATAGTTTATAGCGGTTGAAAAAGTAGTCTCATTTGACAAACGTCTCTGTCACGAGCTTATACCGTTTTTTTACTAACTTATAACATTTTTTTCAAATGGTACTTCAAGTAGCATTTTTTTCAAACGCTACTTCATAACTTATAGCGTTTCATTTTTTTTCTTCACTTTTATCCTTATTATCTTAGTTTAGTTCTATATTTATTTTCTTCTCTATCTTTTATGTAAAATCATTGATGAAGATATCTTTTTATGTTATTTTATATTTTTCAGCTAGTTCAATCGCTAGTTTTATCAAACACTTCCACACAAAAGAAACTAATTTATCCTCTATCAACTATCTCATCCACTATCTGCTATCATGTAGCTTATCCGCTAAGCGTTAGTTTGCCCAAACATATTCTAATTCTCACTCACGAAAATATAGGAAAGTAAGCCTACGTACTAATTCAGCTACTACTCTTGTCACTTGTTGCATCCGCTTAACTTCAATTGTTCATCATTTCTCTATAAGCCTACCACTAGTACTTATACCATTAGTACTTATAGTGTGTTTGGAAAAGATGGAAAAAATAGATTATATCAACAATCGATTATAATCAGAATCTGTTTTTGTTTGGGTCTCACTACACCAAAATTGAATTTTAGTGGCAATTATTTAGTGGCCATAAATTAATTGCCACTAATTCATTCAATAAATTGAAATTTTTGTGACTAATAGATATTAGCCACTAATAAATCATTTATGCTATTTTATGAATTGTCACTAAACCAAATGCACTCGACGCAACCTCAAGACAACGATTTTTGCTCATCGATTTTATATGATTTTTGCTCAACATCCTCTTTGATTAGGAAGAGATAACACCTCAACGATTTTGCTCAACAATCGTTGAACCAAACGCACTCATCCCACCAAATTTCTCATCGATTTTATGGAGCATTTTCTCAGCGATTCTCAGCTTCAACCACCACAACGATCTTTGCTCAACATTTTCTGGAGATTTTCTCAGCGATTCCCAGCTTCAACCTCTCTATTCTCAGCATTTCCTTTTTCCTTTGTGGCTTCTTCACCTCAAGATCACTTTCATGTCAGATTTCTCGTTTTCTAACCGTCAATTTGTTGAATGCATTACCTCCTTTCACTTTTACTCTCGACTTAGATCTAATTTCTTTTAGTTGTCGTTAGATATTCTTTCTTTCTCATATCAGTATAAAATCTAATGTGTTGCGTTTAAAGAATTGATTTGATTTCGAAATTTAAATTCACTCAAACCTAATCGTATTTCAACCAATTTGCACATAATTAAAATCAAGAATTTCTCCAAATGAAGTCAATCCTTTTTTATGAATCAGAATAATTCATAAATTTCGTGTTTCTATAGGCTGATAATTATGAGTTATGATGCTTCTGGATTGAAGCATTTGTTTCAATATTTCTTTTATTGTTGGGTTGCTTCAATATTGCTTCTGAATACAATGTTTCAATATTGTTTGCCAAGCATAGTTTGTGCCTTCTCCATTGATTGGACTTTCAATTTTTCTCAGAAATTGACATAAATAGTTTATGTATTATGACATTTGAGTTTCATTTGCAGCATCTTCTTCTCCAAACCATGCGACATATTAGTTTTCATGTAAAAGAGCTCAAAGATGTGCTCACTCAGTTAAGACTTTCAAAGCAGGGAAAGAAGCTGGCAAGAGAAGAATAATATTATTGATTCTCTCATTGTCATTGTCATTACTACCATTACTGATTTTGTGAAACTTACTTTTATTGTGCTGTTTTTTTTTGCAGAATAATATCAACATTGATCAGAAGCATAGACACGACATTCCCCTACCAGAAATCAAACCAAACCAGAAAATAGAATACAAGTACCACTCTAAGTAGATGATATTATCTTTTATTGTGCTTTGTATATTCTTTAAGAATGTAGTATCTTTTGTGTGTATTTATATCTATTCTCTTTTGGATATAAGTTTTGTTCAAATTACTAAAGAATGTGTTTGTCTCTTACTAATGGGAATTCTTTGTTTCTCTAGGTGAGGTCAAAGCTATATACTTTAGGTTTTGTTCAGTTCATATTTCAGTTGTTTGGAATCAGTAACGTTCTGTTTTGAACTGGTTTTTTCTTTTTTATTATTTTTTTAATATGTATACCAAGTTGCTTCATCTGGTTGATATGTTTTAGACAAATGAATGGCTTGGATGTCAAGCTTTTAAACTCGATGATATCCTCTTATGGTACCTAGAATTTTCAAAACTTTTGCATTAAGAAGAGCTATAATCACAAATAGACTTACTCCAATCTTGATTGTTTACTAATAGTTCTGATCTGAGAACTATGAAACATGATAATATAAATTATTTAAAGTTGTTTGCTCACTTATTCTTCAAATTCTTTAATCTTTCATAATCAATGTATTCTACTTCCAACAGTAAAGTAACTATTGGTGTTTAGTGTGTAAGCTACTTCGGTAATTAAGCATTCTTTTGAGTCCCTGCCTTTGAATGAGTACCATTGCAGTGACTGTGGAATTTGCAGCTATGAACTACTAATAATTTAAATAATCTGTTAACTTATCTGAAATATCAATGCCTATGCAATTGAATAAATGAGCCTTTGTTAGTTTTATCTATTTGTGTCATTAGTTTTTGGTTATAGTTGCTTTTGGTGCATAATTCTTTGGTTATAGTTGCTTTTGGTTGATAAAAAAATCACAAACCTAAAGGACATGTTTAACATAGTGAACAGTGTTGTGAAAGAGAAATACCCAATTGTGATAGTTGCTGAAGGCATTGAGTAGGAAGCTCTGGCTCTAGTTATTAAAAATAAACTTAGGGATGTACTGAAGGTAGATGCAATTAAGGCTTTTGACTATGGTGAGTGCAACAGCCACTACTTAGAAGAAATTGCCGTCTTGACTGGAGGTAGAATATCAAGTACTCAAATTTAGAAGCTTAAGTATATTTTGTTAGCTGATATATTGAGACAACTAAAAGATATATATTTCCATTATGCACTTGTATGATTTGTACCTTTAGTATATGGCAAACTGAAAAGTCAGTTTGAGTCAAATTAATTGATGCTTATATTTGTTCTTTATGACACTAACAACATAAAAATTAGTTGAGACTGAAGGCTAAAGTGCAGTAGCTTATGGAAGCAATGAGCTATTGTTGATTTACCATATTTGTCCTCTATTTAATTATTTATTTATTTATTTATTTAATATTCTTCCAAACTTACATTACTTTGACTTAATTTAGGTTGATGTAGATGGAAATGGCACAATTGACTTCATAGGATTCATCATTGCTACAATGCATAAACACATGTTAGAAAGGGTTGAGTATCTTTACAAGGCCTTTCAATATCTTAATAAAGACAACAATGGGTAAGTCCTTCTATCTTGATTATTTCTTCTCCACTCTGTTACATTATGGAATTACCTAATTTTTTCCTCAAGCATGCACTTTCAACTCCAGTTGCTTTTGACTTTTAACTTTTAAGTTGTCTTATGCCATCCATATCAATCTTCCGGCTATTAATTGGGTTCAAATTCAATCTTGTCAACTAAGTTCCATGCACATTATTTCAGTTTTTAATATTAAATAAGGCACCATGCCTTAAACCCTCATTTTTTTCCAAAGTCAAAAAGCGCACATTCATTATTAAATCATCAATTGATGAGTATGCCAATATAATTTGAGTATTGTCACATCTACTCTGGTTTTTGATTGATTCCATCACAGGTTCAGCACAGGAGATGAATTGCAAACAGCCATAAAAGAATATGGTATACGTGATGAAGTCACAATCAAGGAAATAATGTGTGAAGTAGATACAAATAATGTAAGCCTATTTTATTGTGTTGAGTTGCTATAGTTCTTGTCTTGTTCCAGGACTAATATTTAATTTTGTGGTTTCACTAGGATGGTGGTTCTAGTCTTATGCTTATAGTTCTAGCCTCTGCATGATGAAGTTACTACTATTCTATTAAACTTATGTTTATAATTCTATATCACTTAGTCTTGTTGCTTCTGCATTCTTATTTTATTCTATCTTAATTTCATTTTTCATGAAGAGACTACTGTTTTATTCTGCTTAGTTTACTAAATTTTATATTGTGATTGTAGAAAAATATCCACTTTTTGTCATGTCTTTACTAGTTTCGTTTCAATTGTTTGACTTCTTCTTCTCAAGAGGCAAAATTGAACATTTTATTTTTTATCCAAGCAGGAAAGAATTACTTCCTTTACTTGATAGATCCAAAGCCTGAGAATAGTCTTTTCATTGATATTGGTATGTTCTCACTCTTTGACTGGATATTGCTTGGTTTGTGATTACATTTCACATTTGAATCTTATTTTTGAGTAACTTGTATTGTTTTGGTTCTTGCAGGTTTAAGTTCGATTGCTTCAATCTTACTGCACTGTATTCTTTTACTGTTTTACACCATAAGTCTTTCAATAGCACTGAATTGATTATATTTTTTTAGTGTTATATACAGATTGTATCCATAAGCCTTTCAATGACAATGAACAGACTGTATTATGACTATGTGATTACACTAGTTATTGGACTCAAAATAACACTAGTTATTAGATTCAAATTCTTTTTGTTTTGTTGATGACACTCTTGAAGTTAATGATAATTGTTATTTTTGTTGTGGATTTAATGAAATATATTTTGTTTTGATAAAATGTATTTTAGTATGATTTATTTGGAACATTTGTATGTCATGATTTAAGTGTTTTATGAGTAAATATTATTGTCATTAAAACTTTCTTTAATCAAATCATATCTGCTTTGAGTGACAAATAATCTTAATATTTTGTGGCAATAGTAATTGCTGGGAAAAACCAACTAGAACTTTTAGCGGCAATAAAAAAAGTTGGTAAATGAGCTTAGAAGATAATTCTAAAATTTAGTGGCCATTAAAATTGTCGCTAAAGGCCATGATAATTGCCGCTATAACTTTTGACTTTTAGCGGCAATTATTTGGGGCTTTACCAGCATTTCCTATAATTGCCGGGAAAGCTTTTAGCGACACTGGATACGCTGACTAATTAATAATTACCGGTAAAGGTTTTGGTGGCCATTATTATTGCCGCTAAAGGTCATAATAATTGCCGCTAAAAGTGCATTTTGTTGTAGTGTCTGTTTATTGAAAAGCAATTTTAAGATAATCTATTTCGTTTGGATGGTGAAAAAAATCACTTTTACATAATAAATTATGAATAAAGATATAAAGTTATTTGTTTATATTACTAATATTTGATGTTTTTATGACTGAAAATATGTAAAAATATATAATTTTTAGAATAATTAAATAAAAATAATAAACATTTTATGTGAATAATATAATTTTTTTTTTTTAACATTTTGGTCACCTAATTGGTAGTTATACTCATTTGCCCCCAAAAAATTTAAATATTGAAATTAATTTTTTACGCTAATTTCCCCCAACAAATATATGATTGTTCAAAATTGCAAAGGAATTGGATGGATGGTTTTAACACTATTAACCTTAACATTTTCACTGGAATAGTAGAACATCGTGGCTGATGGGGGAGGGGGGTAAACGTGGAAGAGACTCTTAGGTTAAGAAAATAATCAACCTTACCATAATCTAATAGTCATATGTATGAGATGATATAAAAAGGCTTCTTTTTTTTCTTGAAAAAAGCTTTTTCTCAAAATTAAGCTATTTGCCAAACACAAAAAATTATTTATAAAACAACTTTTATGATAAATTATTTATCATGTAGCTTATCCGCTAAGCGTTAGTTTGCCCAAACATATTCTAATTCTCACCCACGAAAATATAGGAAAGTAAGCCTACGTACTAATTCAGCTACTACTCTTGTCACTTGTTGCATCCGCTTAACTTCAATTGTTCATCATTTCTCTATAAGCCTACCACTAGTACTTATACCGTTAGTACTTATAGTGTGTTTGGAAAAGATGAAAAAAATAGATTATATCAACAATCGATTATAATCAGAATCTGTTTTTGTTTGGGTCTGTTTACTGAAAAGCAATTTTAAGATAATCTATTTCGTTTGGATGGTGAAAAAAATCACTTTTACATAATAAATTATGAATAAAGGTATGAAGTTATTTGTTTATATTACTAATATTTGATGTTTTTATGACTGAAAATATGTAAAAATATATAATTTTTAGAATAATTAAATAAAAATAATAAACATTTTATTTGAATAATATAATTTTTTTTTTTTTAACATTTTGGTCACCTAATTGGTAGTTATACTCATTTCCCCCAAAAAATTTAAATATTGAAGCTAATTTTTTACGCTAATTTCCCCCAACAAATATATGATTGCTCAAAATTGCAAAAGGAATTGGATGGATGGTTTTAACACTATTAACCTTAACATTTTCACTGGAATAGTAGAACATCGTGGCTGATGGGGGAGGGGGGTAAACGTGGAAGAGACTCTTAGGTTAAGAAAATAATCAACCTTACCATAATCTAATAGTCATATGTATGAGATGGTATAAAAAGGCTTCTTTTTTTTTCTTGAAAAAAGCTTTTTCTCAAAATTAAGCTATTTGCCAAACACAAAAAATTATTTATAAAACAACTTTTTATGGAAAAATAGCTGAAACACACAAAAATAATCTGTCCCAAAGTTTGGATCAGCTGCGAAAATTCAATTATTTCAATTATCGATTATATGGATAATTGATTATTGTTATAATCTATTATAATGGAATCTGTTTTATATTTGGATGTGTTTGTTGAAAAACGATTATAAAATAATCTATTTCGTTTGGGTTGTGTAAAAAAATCACTTATATATAGCAAATTACTAAAAAATGTATGAAGTTATTTGTATAATTTAATAATATTTGTTTGGCAGTTCGTTTTGTAGGGGTGAAATAGAAAGACTGTTATTGGTTTCAAAATAATCTAACAACTTTTTAAATAAGTTTCAAACTTCTAGCTTCTCTAAAAACAGTTGTTTTGAAATTTAATCCGTTTACCCAAACATATCAGCTTCTACTAAAAAATGGCTTTTACCATGAAAAACAGTTGTATGGTTAAAAATTAATCTTATCAAAACACCATCTTAGCATGTCACATATGTTTTTCTACTTGTACGTAGCTCCTCATGTTTTAAGCTTGCACACCGTGTAAATTGAACAACTGCTTAATGCAGATAGAAGAATGGTAGGGCACTCGTTAAGGAACCAAGAAAAGAAGTTTTGCATTGAAAATTGATATATTTAATATTTAAAGAGGTGTTATACTTGGTTTTTCAATGAAAAATTGTTTTTTTTTTATTTCCTTATAGAGTTTCCTAAGAGTACTCGTTAACATGACCCATGCAGATAAAATAATGAATGACAAATTAGCTCAAAAATATTTAAAGTGTATAAATATTTTAAGCCAAGAATTTTATAACTAAAAGTGTAAACCGTTTGATGAGAGAGAGCAATTATTAAATAGTGAATGATGTTTTTATCTTTTAGACATTTTGCCCGTTTGTTGTCGGTACAAAAAATTGTCTCATGTTTTGGTGATTAATAAAAATTTGGGTTTTTGTGTTATTCCTTGTTCCTTTTTTGTCATGTCCTCTAATCACTTTTTAAATCAAACATGACATAATTACTTTTGTGTGGTTCAATCCCTTACTTTTTTTTTTTGTAAATCAAACACATCATAACAGTCATATATTGAGACAGTGACTAAGAGAGACTTATAAGTGGGGTGAGTTCTCTAGTTGTGTACACCTAATTATGTCTACCTATCAGCCCATTACATCTTTAGCCCAAAGCCCATTTGAAAAAAAATAACAAAAACACCCAAAAAAGGGTAAAAAGTAATTTTAGACTTTTAGTCCCTCAAGTTTTTTAGTTGGCAAAATTTATCCCTCCATTTTTTAATAGAATTGAGTCCTCATATTTTTTTCTTACAATATTCGTCCTTCCGTGTCATCAGAAAAATAACGAAAAGTGCATTCATGACAAGTGTTTTTTTGTCATGTGGCTACACATGAAAAATAAAAAAATAATATTTAAAATATTATACTAATTTATTTTAATATTTACTATATTAGTAAAATATGGTTCTTCCTTGCACCTTAGGCTATGTTTGGGTGTTTTGAATGTGATTGAATGGAGTGGAGTGGAGAGGTAAGAATATATCACTCCATTGTTTGGAAGTTTAATAAGAGAATCCCAAACCCCCAATTGGAGAGTATAAAAATTGGAGGTTTGGGTGAGATAGAGTAGTTTGGATTACCATCCTAAACCATCTTACTTAATTACTTATTAAACTCTCAAACAATGGGTTAAACCCTTTTAACTATCTCACCCCATTATTAACCACCACACTTCATCCTCACAAACATAGCCTTAGTCATTCTCTTATGCAATTCCACTAGATTTGAACAAAGATTAATAAAATTCAGGGAGAAAAGTAAGTGAAAGACAAAATTCAGAGAAATTTCAAACCAACACCATCTACATCAACTCCTTTTCTTCTCAAAAGTCAAGCTCCGATCGCCGCCTCAACCAGCATCGCTCCGCCACCTTCCGCTGTCCAGCCACTGAACCCTTTGTTTCTCACTCTCGTTGGTAACTAGAAAAGGCAGTCACCTTTCTTCTTTTATTTTATAATTGTTTTGTTATTTATTATGGAAAAAGTTCTTCTTGAATGAGGTTTGACGAAAAGTGAATAAGGAAGAGTATATCCCATCTTTAATTAATTACTTAAAATAATTTGAGATTTTAACTTAATTTAGCTAAGGACAAAATTTAGATAAAATTCTATAAGTATATTAAGTATTGTTTTTCAATGAAAATATGACATATATAATAGATGTTGATCCTATGAAAAACAACACCTAATATACCTATGAAATTGTATCCAAGTCTTTGAAAATAGGAGCCTTATTCATTTATTATTTCTTTATTTAAATTATTTTTTATGCTTGGATGGTTTAGGCAATGTTGGTTTTGGGCTTAGAAGCTGATATGAAGGAGCCCCATTATTGGTTTTGCTTTTCTGGCTAATAGTTTTAAGAGATATGATTCCAAAGTGAGAAATAATTAAAAAAAAAACCTTTTAAAATATTTAAAAATTAAGAGATTTTAAAAATAAATTTATTTTTGTGAAAATAGAAAAGAATTTTGGATCCTAAACTTGAAATTTAAGGATTTAGGAAATGCGAAAGTCAAAAACCTTTTTTCAAAATTATAATAATCTTTAATTTGGGCATAAAGCATGTACTCTAGCTTGAGTGGAGATCCTCTCCATTTTTCTTCTTCATTTCTCCCTCCATTACTATGATTTTA
Source organism: Ammopiptanthus mongolicus (assembly GCA_039655645.1). Classification (NCBI taxonomy): domain Eukaryota; kingdom Viridiplantae; phylum Streptophyta; class Magnoliopsida; order Fabales; family Fabaceae; genus Ammopiptanthus; species Ammopiptanthus mongolicus. Next base: position 22,941,932 of record CM077346.1, on the reverse strand, counting down.
GGGGTACAGAGGATATTTGGATTCCACCAATGTCACATTACCGTATTTATACCCCAAAAACTATAGTAATGGAGAGCATAAATGGAGAGAGTCTCGACCCAGCTAGCCCACTTTGTTCCTTTTATAAAAAACCTAAATATTTTAAAAATAAAAATAAAAAAAGATTTTCAGTTCTTTGTTTTAAATATAAATCCTTCTAAAAATAAAAAAATTCATAAAAAATAAAGTCAACTAATCAACCAAGCTTTCTTGAGAGCTACGAGGTTTTGAGTTTCCCATCATCAAGGAATACGCAGGAGTAGAATCATCATTCTATCAAACCAAAATTAAATTTTCATTTTTTTCTTCTTTTCAAAATGGGTCAAATTAACATTTTAAAAGTTATTAAAATTTGCATAACCAACTTGAGTTACTGTTCTGAGAACGAACGATGTAGGATGTTAACATCTTTTCTACTCATAACCGACTCCTGAACTCAAACTCTTTTCAAAGACCAATTTCCTAAATAATCGAGTTTTCTAAGGTTTCCCCAAATTCCAAATGTTTGGTATAATTTTTTAAAGAACACGCTCCCAGGAAACTATAGCATTCCCATTAATGTTTTATGGTTATGTTCTCCCTAAAACATTCTCATAGGAAGGGGTGAAGATCCTAGTTTTTCATGGACATGATAAAGTTTTTGGTTATGTGAAAAGACTAATATACACTAGTTTCCTACGATTAATATTATTATTATGTTAAAATATATTTTTATTTGGGAGAAAAGAATCCTGATATAAAATTAAGGCATAAATAGATACTGGTATGCACTATTTCTTTAAATTATTTTAAATGTTAATATTTTTATAATACTTGTGTCAAATATAGCTTTCCGTTCGGAGCATAGTTGCTTAAAGACACCACCAAAGTCTCCCATCTATCTGGCAAAGAACTCAAAAGTATCAGTGTTTATAACTCATCTTCCAACACAAACTTCATGGTATTCAACTGATTTACCAAGTCTTGAAAGTCACTCAAGTGTTCGGCAACAAATCTTCCCTCTTTGTACTTCAGGTTCACCAGCTTTCTACTTGTGAAAGCTTTATTCTGTGCAGTCTTCCTCTTATAGAGGTTCTGTAAATTCTTACACAGAGTCTGGGCATTAGTCTCTGTGGCCACATGGTGGGACACACTAATATCCACCCACTGCCTGATTGTTCCAATGGCATTCCGGTGCGTCTTTTTCCAATCTTCCTCGGTCACGTTGTCTGGCTTTGTGTCCCCCTTCTCCACAGGATCACATAGATCCTTGCAGAAAAGTAAGTCCTCCATTTTTGGCTTCCAATTAAATGGAGTAATTTGTTGTTGTCAACTCGATCATGGTGCATGTGGTCTCCTCCATTTAATTTACAAAGCAAAATCCCATGGCTCAACTTGGATCTCTGATACCACTTGTTGGGCTCTAGGATTGATTCACAATATAGATTAAATTATGTTGCAATGAAACAATGAACACCGAAGTAGATTTGATGGAGTTAGATCTACAAACCCACGCAACGCAGTGATACTAAATGTGTGCAAAACGTAGAAAAAGATAACACCAAATTTTAACGTGGAAAACCCTCCAATGTAGACGGAAAAACAACAGGACAAACTCCGAAAAATTCCACTATAATTAAGGATAATTACAATACCCTCTCCACACTCTCTCTCACACAAGAGACACAAATATAGCGATATCAGTGAGACCCACTCCTATTCAAATACTACAATTGTAGTATCAAGGAGTAATAGAGATGACACCCAAAAATTTCTCCAATATATTTTTCCCACACACCACACTCTTTAGTATTTACTCACTCTCTATTATTCTCTCTCAATCACAGAAGCTCTCAAGTTTCTCTACTTGCTTCTGCTCTTGCTTCCTTGCCCCGAATGAAAAACTCAGCCTCTATTTATAGGTTGTTTGAGTAGTGTGAACACACTACAAAGAATTTGGCTCTGCACACCGGCCTATCTATCGGCGGATTCTACAATACTCCAACATAGGAGTTGACAGTTGGGGAGTTTTGATACTCCATAGGGTATAATCGGTATTTCACTAAAAAAAACAAAAAACAAAGAACACTTTCTCTCTCCTCAAATCAACTCATCTCTCCAGCGTTATCACCAGGAGCAAAGAAGCCACACAGCTTCACCGATATCCCCAGGAGCAAAGAAGCAAACCCCACTGGCGAACGCCTTCAGTTCATCTTCTTCATTCTTCCTCCCATTTTTGTTCTTCTTAAAACTGAAAATTTACCTGGATACTAGAACTCATACAGATTTGTTGATGCGGGGACAGATCTAGGGACCACCGAGCTGTTGACCGTTGCGCCATGAACGCTCAGTACCGTCGGACGGGGGAGAACCGTCGAACGGAGGAAGAACGTCGACCGCCGCACCACAATGGAGTCCAGATCGGGTGGTGGGGTCGGGGTGGTGCCGACTGTAGTTCGAAAAATCCGGTTGAATTTTTTGATACTTGAGTTTTTTGCTCTAATCTTATTGGGGTTTTGTTCTGATATTGGGTTTTGATTATGAAATTTCTAATCTCAAGGTTTTAGTGTTACTGATTTTAGGATGCCTTCTCTGATGTGCTTATCCACAACGGTGTCGAGTCAAGGGGGCGGCGGAGGTGAGAGAGGAGTGAAGGAGGTGGAGGTGGGGATGGCTCGCGGACAACCTTGCACGGTGGTCGCGAAGCTCATGAGTTGAGATTGTGGTTGTTGTGCGGTGATAGGAGATACTGTTACTATACGGTGGTGACAACTTGACGGATCTGCGAGGCAATGGTCTCGCTGAATGGAGAGTAGGGATGACAATTTTATCCGTGCCCGCGGGTAAAACCCGCGACGGGTACGGGGCGGGGGGCTAAATGGGTACCCGCGAGAAAAATAAATGGGGAATTCTAATATCTATCAGCTTAACGGGCGGGGGCGAGTATTGAGGTATCCGTGCCCGCGTATACCCGTACCAGCCTATGAAATTACTAAATTACCCTTTTTTTAAACCTAAGTTTCTTTGGCCCTAACTGCAAACCTTCTTCATTCTCAGACTCAAACCTAGACTCACGAAATATTGCGTCGCTCCCCTCTGTCGTCAACGCGAGCTCCCCTCTGCCGTCCACCATTGCGGCCCTCTGCTTCCACTTCCACCTGAGCTTCGTTCCGGCCATTCCCTGTGCTGCGACTGACGAAGCATCGTTCCAGCCGAGCGACTGATGCGGTTCTCCTTCAAGCCGCGCGCTCCACCGTCCATATCAGGTAAGATCACAAGCTTCTGCCTTAATAGGTTTGCTCTGCCTCTCAAATCTGAACCTGTTGGTGTATGGTTGTTGTTTCGCACTAAAGCTTCCCTGTTATTCCCTTTGCATTTCAAACTGTAAAACCAGTTATTCCCTGTGCATATATGAACCTATTTTTGGCTATTCTATCTTTAGTTGTTTTCATTCTTGGGAGTAGCTAAATTAACTTGTTATTCCCTATGCATTTCGTACTAAAGCTTCTGTCCATATGTTACGACTTATGAGCATAAATGGTATAACTGGTGCTAGCAATTAAGTATGCTTAGTTTTCTTGAACCTATGATTTTGGTATACATTTTCATTTTTCAGTTTTCATTTTTCAAGTTTAAATGCTTTGTTATTTCAGTTGACCAGTACGTAATGGTTTAAATGCTTCTGTTTTAGGAATTTCTACTTGAATTATGTCTACTGAACCAACTCCTACTCCTATGGGTGGTGGGCAAGAGCAATCGCCGCGTACAACACCTCCTAATGTGAATGAATCAATTGCGGGTGAATCAAATGTGGGTGAATCTATGAATGTTGTAGATTCAACTCCAATTGAAAGTCAAATCTCAGTTCCCGTTGAAACCGAAGTTCAGAGAAAGCTAACTTCAGCAGTTTGGAAGCATTTCAAGAGGCAAAAATTAGATGGAAAGTGGATAGCCATTTGTAAATATTGTGACTCAAAATTGTTGGCCGATACAAAGCAATGGACTTCACATTTGCATAGCCACTTCAGTACTTGCAAACTGCTGACAACTCGGGATATAAGGCAAGCATTTCTCAAAACCGAGAAAATAGGGAGTGAGACAGTACTTGTTGGCTCGTATGCATTTAATCAAGAGACAGCAAGGCGTGCATTGTCGAAAATGATAATTCTTCATGAGTATCCAATGTCCATGGTTGATCACGTAGGATTTAAAGAATTCTGTGGTGCTTTGCAACCCTTATTTAAGGGGGTTTCTCGTAACACTATTAAGACTGATATCATGAAACTTTATAGTGTTGAGAAAGAGAAACTGAAGAAATTACTATCAAAGAATCAAAGCCGGGTTGCAATTACAACTGATATGTGGACGGCTAGTCATCAAAACAGAGGCTACATGACTATCACAGCTCATTTTATTGATGATTCATGGACCTTACAAAGTCGACTTGTAAGGTATTGTTATTGATATGTGCATGTTATTGATTATTGATTCTGTTGCTGGTGGTATTATTATTGAAACTTTCATTTTTTATATTAGGTTCATTTAAGTTCCTACTCCTCATAGTAGCCAAGTTCTTTCCGAGGTTTTTACTGACTGCTTGATGGATTGGAATTTAGATACAAAGTTATCTACTTTGAGAGTTGATAATTGCTTTACAAATGATGCCATGATTGATCGTATTTTACAAAAGATTACACCTAGAGCACTTATTTTGGGAGGTAAATTGTTTCATATGCGTTGCTGCGCTCATATCTTGAACTTAATTGTGAAAGATGGTTTGTTCATAATCTCTAATGCAATTAAAAAGATTAGAGAAAGTGTTAATTTTTGGACAGCCACACCTAAGAGAGAAGAGAAATTTATAGAGACAAGTGAGCAAGTGAGCATTATATATGGTAGAAAATTAGTTCTTGATTGCAAAACTAGATGGAATTCTACATTTTTAATGCTTCAAGTTGCCATACCATATAAAAATGTATTTGAACGATTAGCACAAAGGGAGCAACTATATAAAACTGTGCCTAATGAAGATGATTGGAAGATGGCCACAGAAATTTGTGAAAAGTTGGAAATGTTTTATGATGTTACAAAGATGTTTTCTGGTACTTTGTATCCAACGGCAAATATCTATTTTCCAAAGGTGAGTGAAATTAAATTGGCCTTGATTGAGTGGGTTGATTCTCCTAATTTTATTATTCATCAAATGGCTACAACCTTGATGGCCAAATTTGAGAAATATTGGAGTGTGATTAATGATGTGATGGCTGTAGGAACTCTTCTTGATTCCAGGTATAAAGTTTTTTTGTTGGATTATTTTTCCCCTCTAATTTATGGAGAGGAATCCGATGAGAAAATTGAAAATGTGAAGTATGTTTGTCAAGAAATGATAAAGGAATATGAGATCAAAATTAAGGGTAAGGAAAGTGTTGCTTCTTCCTTAAGGACAAATCGAAATCTAGATGTGGGTGTTGGAAAAGTGGGAGGTTGGAGGTCAAAATATGCAAAGCATATTAGTGCAAAACAAACTACCACAGTAAGTCATAGGACAGAACTTGACCAATATTTGGAGGAGGCGGTGTTGCCTGATTCAGGTGAAGACTTTAACATCTTGGGTTGGTGGAAAGCTAATGGTTTAAAATACCCAATAATGCAAATGATTGCTAGAGATTTTCTAGCAATTCCTATCTCAACCGTTGCTTCTGAGTCTTCTTTTAGCACTAGTGGTCGGTTCCTTACACCTCATCGTAGTAGATTGCGTCTAAATACTTTGGAGGCATTGATGTGTGTCCAAGATTGGCTATGGACTGACGTTAAAGGTAACCAAATTTGTTAATTTTAATTAAAGATTTATATTGGTTCATAATAAGACTTATATTGGCTATTTTTCTTTTTATAGGTTCTTCAAAATCAAAAGACGACAACAAGGAATTGATTATAGTATTGGAAGACATGGATGTTGACATTGTTAGTGAATATTTATAATATTTCATTAACCTTCCTATTGTTAATTGTTTGGATTTTTATTAGATTTTTTTACTTTTATTTCAGGAATGTCAAAGTGGTGCTCCTTGAGTGGATTTTTGCAACTGAATGATGAAAAGCAATTCATGGTTTTGTTTGATGGAGACTTTGTTTTAATTTGGTTGTTTTGTTGTTTGTGGATTGTTGTTTTGATGGACACATTGTTGTTTGTTGATGGAGACATGGTTTAGTGGATTGTTGTTTTGATGGTTTAGTTTGAAATGATGCTCCTTGAATGGATTGTTTTAATATGGTTGTTGTTTGTCATAATCTAGTTGTTTTAATATGGTTGTATTGACATAATTATGATATATTTTGTAATGGTATATGTATCCAAGAATGTCTTGTTTTAAATTTTAATTATGTTATATTTGATTTTTGAGTTGCTGCACTTATTTAACAAAAAAAAAAAAAAAAAGGTTGACAGATATCCATGGGTACCCGGGATAGCTGTTAAATACCCGCCTAGCGGGTACCCGCGTGGGTAACAGGCGGAGACGGGTAAAGATTTACCCAACGGGGGCGGGGGGTGATACCGGTGCCCGCCCCGCCCCGCCCCGTTGCCATTTCTAATGGAGAGGATGGCATCCAGGAAGCGTGCGACATTCGGGACGGTGCTGCTGCTCGCGGCTAGGTCGGTGCAGGTTGTAACACCCCGATTTTTTCACGCTTTCTAAGACCAGTAAACTATATAAATGAATTTATATTTTTATTTGTGTTTTAGAAAATGATTTTGGGAAAACTAAAATCATATTCATGCTCCATGTAATCGTAGGAAGCTAATGTTAAATTTTGGGCCGAAAACTCAAACGGAGTCCAGTCTATGTTTCACGGATAGTAGTGCTTTACTACTATAAAGGCCTAATTTTGACTAATGGTCAGAACCATTAGTCTTAGAATTTGATCATCTACATATTTGCTAAAATCTGTCATGACGTTCAAAAGTGAAAAAATATATATTATATTCAGACCAATAATCGAACTAGGAGACGATTGGAGCCGTAGAAGTATTTAACGGGACCCACGAACGGATAATTTGATGTTACTTCAGTGTCAAGTCACCTTGGGACTCGTGCCAGTGTCATGATGATTTTCAAAATATCTGGATGCGAAATGACCAAAATGCCCCTGATCTTTTAGCAAAATTACCAAAATACCCTTCTACTTAATTACAAGTTTACCCTTTTGGAGAAAATATATAATCTCTCACTCACGCACATAGGCCATTCGGCCATCCTCTTTTCTTCATTTCTTCAAGTGTTCTTCATAGTTCATTAACTTGGAGGCTTAAAACTTAGAGATTTTTGGTGATTCAAGTGCTTTTCTCTTAAGGAAGTTCATCAAGGAGGTAGCAACTCTTCTCTAGCTCTCTCAATCTCTCTTTTCATCTCTTAGAATTCATGATTCATGGAGGTTGGGGTTTTGACCCATAAACTTCAAAAATCCATGAAAAATTGTAGAAAAATCCTTTTAATGCCAAATCAATTTCTTTGAGCTAGGTTCATTGTATTTTTTCATAATCCAAGAGCTTAGAGCCAAGGAATCCCTCTAACTCATATGGGTATTTTTTTTGGCCGAACCTACCATAGTGGGGTGAATAGGATTTTGGTTGAAATTTTGGTGTAACAAGCTTGAATCTAGTCTTATCACACCTAGTAGGTATTGAATCCAAGAGATAGGAATTTTTGGAGCTCCCTAGCCAATTTTCTAGCTATATGGCCGAACCCTATCTAGGTGTTAATAGGAAATTTTGTGTTGATTAAAGTTTATGTGTGATTGATTTGTATGATTGTAGTTGTGGTTGGGTGATCGAACGAGAAATCGGACGACTTGCGGATTGATTGGACGATTTATCGCTCTTTGGGAACTCCGAGAGGTAAGGGGAGATAACCTAAGGAATTCAATTTCGGACGACTATATACTGTCTGTGGTGTGTGTTTGTGAAAATTTGTGTAGTGATGTGTAATATTAATTGTTTTGTGGAGTGGTTTAATTATTGCTTAATTATATGTGCCTATGCTTGTTTTGCTTAAGTATATGTGATTGCATTTTATTATGCTCAAGCATGTTGGATTATGCCTGATTTTATTGTTTGGCATTGGATTGTGATGTATGAAGATATAATATGCCTGTCGTGATGCTTATTGCATTAAAGGACCTAACACCGGTTAGGATCCAATATCGTATACTATAAAAACTTCAAAAAAAGCTTGAGACGTGGAAATAAAGGGAAAATAATAATGAGTAAGAGTTTTTTAAGGAAACTTTGAGAGAATAAGAAATAAATTGGCTTTTGGGAATAAAATAATAATAAACATGTGCCTTTTAAGGATAAGTTGACTTAAAGATAAAATGGAGGAAAAATTGGCTTTAATGGAGAAAAACAAGGTTTTGAGGCGTAAAGTGTGTTTTAGACATATGAGTATTTTTAAAATGATAAAGGGAACCATTTCAAGCAAAAGTGCTTTTGGGAACATCGTTTCAAAATAAATTGTTTTATCCAAGAAAAAGGGTTTTATGAACCGTATTTTCAAGTTGTGTTTTATCAAAATCCTTCGATAAGAAGAAAGGGTGGTTTTAAACCATGTGTAATTTTTGTGGAAAACCGATCCCGAAGGCTTTGTGTATAAGCTTCGGAGATTTGGGTTTTTGGTTTTTGAGTTTTTAAAGAGAAATGAGGTTTTTGGTTTGGAACCTAGAAACCGAGACGTCGGGGTTCTAGAGTCTAGTAGAACACGTGAATCAAGGATCCGTGTGAAGGTGTTGGTCCTATAAGCTGGAGGACATCTTTTGTGGTCCTAGGGGTTTATGAACGTTTTGAGCTTGAGAATCCAAAATCCGAGACCGGTGCATCGGTTGGGGATTTATGAGATAGAGCTGTGTGGACTACGTGTCCTTTTTGAGTTTTGGACTGCGTGTCCAATTTTTGAGAAAATGTTGTAAAAGCTTAAAGAGTCTAAAACATTGTGGTGGTTAATAGCGTTGATGCTTCAACAAGGAAATAACTATACGACATTGAAAAACATACGAAAACAAAAGATTTTCCCATGCGTATTTGTTTTGGGCAGACGTGCCACTGGAAGGGGGATCTTGATGATAGGAAACCTCGTGATGACTGTAAGTCATTATGTGTCATTGTACCTTGATGGACAATGAATAAAATCCATATAATGTGAAGCATTTGTACTGTGTGATATGGTAATAACATCCATGTAATGTGAAACGTTACGCCTGGATTGGACAACGTGACATGATAAATAAATCCATACAATGTGAAGCGTTATGCCTGGATTGGACAACGTGGTGTGGTAATGAAATCCATATAAGCTGAAGCATTGTACCCTGTGTTGGTCAGTGTGATATGGTAAATATGGTGTGTCTTAATTGGCAATCGAGTTTGATCAACTCATTCATTTGGTGATGGGATTTTCGAAAATTAAGAATCGAGTGCTAGATGGTATATTGGAAGTGTCATGCATATGTTTTGAAAATGGCGCTGACTGTTGGGTATGAGACCCTGGATTTATTTGCGTTGTCATGATATTCTGTGTTATGTCTATCATGTTTAATAATTGTGTTTGATATACCTATATGCATCTACTGTTTGTGCTTTGAATATGCAGTTGTTGCATTTTGAGTTCATATATTGGTGTCTCACCCTTGCCTGTACGTATTGGACATCCTGTTGTATTTTTGGATACACGTACAGACGTTTGTTAGCAGTCCTCTGGATCGTTCTGGAACCCTATAGCTTGAATGCTGGAGTTGGACGACGAAAGAGGTGTGAATTGGTGATGGCGAGACCCAGTCCTTTTGGTACGACTGATGTCGGGATAGTACACTTTATTGTCTGTAGGCGTCTTTTATCAGACCAGCATAGGTTTATTTTGAGGTAGTTACTTTTGGATTAGTCTGTTATCGGCTCTTGATGGCCGTGGGGTAGATCGATGGATTTTAATGGATGATTTTTACCTATATATATATGTATATTTGTGAGTTATGTTAATGTTATTGTGAGGATATGTTCTTTAATATTATAAGAAAAAAATTCTATCACGATTTTCACAGTAAGTAAGATATAAATAATCTTTTTTTTTTAAAATAAAATAACAAATCTTTTTTTTTACTGTATAATGTTTGGAGTTACAAAAGTGCAGGAGGGAGTGGCTGCGACTGTGCTCGAAGATGGCAGAGAAGAAAGGAAGCCACGGTGGTGATGAATTGATGATGTTGTTTACTTTTTCCAATTTTGCCTTTTTTAATCTGAGCCAATCAGAGTCATTGATTTAATTTAATAATATTTTACGTTTGGATACCCCACTGCAATGGAGTATTGTAGCTAACGCCCTATCTAAAGGCTCGTTGAAATATTACTTCTGTCCACATTGAAACTACACGTATTGCATTTAATGGGTTTTTTTTGTCAAATTAGCCTGATTTTCAAAATTATATATCAAATTGATTTGATTCTCAAATTATTTATCAAAATACTCTTATTTTGAATAAAAAATATTTTTTGAGTGATGCTGGTTGAACCAGCGCTACTCCTTTACACGTAACACCCACTGGTTGGGTGCCATTTATTTTACCTGGAATTTAAAAAAAAAAAAAAATTTTGCATGCTGGCCACTCCTTTTACCTACCCCTCCCCCCATCCCCTATATAACCCCTCCCCCCGTCTCCCATTTCCCCCACCCCCATCCCCGGCCTCCCTCCCCTAATATCTCATATTTTATTCTCCCTTAACCCAACATTCATATCTTTCTGAACACATCTCACTTCTCCTTCTACCACACTCTTCAACGTTTTTTATTTTATTATTACTCTTTAATATTTAGTAAGCGATTTATATTAATATTTACTTTACTATTATGATTTAGTGTTGTGTAATTTTTATTAATATTGTTATAATTCTTGTCATGTTTATTAAAATTGTGTAGTGTAGATTAATGTTATGATAATATTTTTTTGTCTTTATTTATTGTTATAATCACTCATATCTTGCTTCACACATCTCACTTCTCCTTCTACTGTACTATTCAATATTATTTATTTTACTATAGCCTTCATCTCACTTCTCCTTCTATTGCACTCTTCAACATTATTTATTTTACTATTTAGGTATGCAATTTAATTATAATTGTTATTAGTATTATTATACTAATACTAAATATTGCTTTTTATTTTATTTATTTTTATTATTATTAATGTTATTATTATTTTTTGTAAGTAAAATTGTTATTGTTGTCATGATTAATAATTTTAATATTTTCTTTAAATTAATGTTATTATTATTGTCTTTTTTATTGTTGTCATCACTAATATTAATTGTAGGTATGCAACATATCTCAGTTCCCGTTCTATTACATTGTCCAATATTATTTATTCTACTATTTTGTAATTAATGTTTTAACTTCTGTTTAATCCTATATTATTATTGTTATTGTTATTATTATTATCATTATTATTTTAGTAGAAATATTATATTAATCGTATCAGTAGTCTTTTGTTATTATTACTGTTGTTTCTAATGTTATTACTGATTTTTTTAACTTTATTATTATTGTGTAATGAACATTAATGTTATGATTATTTATTTTTTAGTGTTATGCATTAATGTTAAGATTATTATTTTTTTATTAGGTGAGATGGCAGATGCGATTAATCCTGGCCCGGTAATTACATCAGTGTTAGGTGAGCATGCTACTTATGTTTCCCAACACGTATGGAACAGTGACGAAGATCGAGTTCTTATTTGTAGACGTGACCAACAATTTCATGATGGAGGTGTGAACACCCCCCGCCATGAGTGGGTGTCACGTGTAAAGGAGTGGCGCTCATGACGCTGGTCCAACCAGCGCCACTAAAAAAATATTTTTTTATTTAAAACAAGAGTATTTTGATAAATAATTTAAAAACCAAATTAATTTGATATATAATTTTGAAAACTAGCCTAATTTGATAAAAAAAAGCCTCATTTAATTCCGCGTGATGTGTTTTTCTTTCTTTCAAATGGTTCCACCATTTTCTTTTTCTTCCAAGCAATCTTTCATATTGATTGCATTTGTATCCCGACTTATTGATTTGAATGGCTGGACCCCACGCTAGTGCTCTAGAAGAACTTAAGAATTTTAGAGCTCACGAACATATTTGAGAAAAAGATTAATTTTTTTCATTTTAATTATTTTTTGATTAAAAATTATTTTATACATGATTTATCATGTTTGATAATTAGTTTAAATTTATAAACAAAGTTATTTTGGAGGAAAAAAATTATTTTATGTTATCTAATTTATTTTAACTTCAAATTATTATAATTTAATTATTTTTTATTCTTAAAACTCTCTTCTTTATTTATCCCTACAAAACCAATTTCTAATAAATATTATTAAATTATTATATAAATAACTTCATACCCTTTTTCATAATTTATTATATAAAAATAATTTTTTTTGCATTACCCAAACAAAATAGATAATCTTAAAATCGATTTTCAACAAATATATCTAAACAAAAATAAATTTCGATTATAATTGATTATTATAATAATCCATTATATATATAATCGATTATCAACTTAATCTATTTTTTCTAACTTTACCAAACACACATAATAGGGTGGATGAATAATGTTTGTGGACACGAACTGTGGACACTATCTATCTAATTTTTACACATGACTAGAAGTCGTCATTAGGGGTGGGCATGAGTCAGGTTGGGTGGGTTTTGGTGCATTTAAAGACCCAACCCAATTAAATAAATATGGGTTGGGTTGGATCGGTTTCTTAGAAAAATTTTATGTAACCCAAACCAACCCAACCCAACCTCATACGGGTTGGTTTGGGTCGGGTGACCGGGTTTGGTAGTAAATTATTTTATTTTTATCAAAAACAAATAATGGGAGAAAAATAGGAAAGAAAAATACTACCAATGTATTAATTTGAACTTCCAAATACAAAATGAAGTATACCACTTCAATTTGGAGCACAATATCCATCAAAATTAAACAAACAAGTGAAATAAAAAATAATAATAATGTCTTCAAACAATTCCTAAATAATTTCACTGACTATGTCTTCAAACTATTTCTGCATGTCTTCAAACTATTTCTCCTCTTGTAACCAAAAAATGGTCACTCCAATTTAGGCGGCGGAGTATTAAAGAAGAGTCATCAAATTCAAGATAGAAGAGTCCCTCCACGCTCCAGTAGCTGGACTTATAATATTCCTCTCAATATGTGGGTTGGGTTGGGTTGGGTGGGTTTACAATCTTTGGACCCAGCACCCAACCCATAAGCTATGGGTCTACTTATTTAGAAACCAACCCAACCCAATGATCTGAACCAACCCAATATTTGTGGATTGGGTTGGATTGAGTACACCGAATTCGCGAATCGACCCGTATCCATACCCACCCGTAGTCGTCATAGTGATATCGATGGAAATTGGAAAGATCTTTTTTTTTGACGGAAATGGAAATTGCAAAGACGGTAATTAAGTAATTGGTTCTCTTCTTTTTTATAATTATACTAGTTATTATTTAAACATCTAAAATTAATATTTAGATAAAAGTCTCACCCAATTTATATATGGATTTAATTGATATATATTGTCAGTGTAAAGATTTTTTATAGTATCAATCAATCAGAAATTATCAAATAAGCTAAAATATTTGATTTTTATCCTAACTACTTCAAAAGTCACCTATATCATGATTTTTGATTGATTAATAATGTAAAAAATCTTACACTGACAATACATAATAATTAAACTCTTTATATATTATACTTACATTCAAGTTTTATAAAAAAAATGTTGAAAGTGATACTGGGCCGTCCTCTCTCTCTCTCTCTCTCTCTCTCTCTCTCTCTCTCTCTCTATATATATATATATATATATATATATATATATATATAGATATACAAAGGGCTGCAAAAAATTAGTCATTAATTGTTTTAATACAACCTCAAGTAAAACAAAACATTATCAAAGAAAAAGAAAAGATTACATTAGCAAACTACGATAGAATTATAGCAAAAATAGTTATACTTATATCCATCAACCCGAATATGTTGCAATAACATACCTACATCAGCAGTATCATCCAATAAACAAGCCAACTTTTATCTTGCTCTTTTCCATTAGAACAATAACAATTGTAATATGATGAATAGAAGTGCCTACCAAAAGTATCCATAGGATCATTCACAATTGACATAATTGAAACGATAGTACCTGATTGTTGATTGCTCGATGGTCAAGCGGCGCTGCCAGCACACAAGTGTAGATGTCTCGTATTTCTGTGTCTGCTACTCTCCCTTCAAACGGAAGTATGCGTTCTTTGGAAGCTAATATCTTGCTATGAAGAGAACATTAATAGGAAAGAGATCAATCTTGAAAGATTTGTTCTTCCTTTTGTGTCAATTAGAAATATCAACAATGGAGAGATTGAAAACCTATGGGGTGGTTTCTTGAAGATTATGGAAACCTATGGTCAGTTTCATTTTTTTGCAACTTTTCATACAATTGTCTTTTAATTTTTAGATTTGCGTTGTTTCTTTTTTATGCGGACAGGATTATACATAATATATATATATATATATATATATATATATATATATATATATATATATATATATATATATATATATATATATATATATATATATAAGTGTTCGCGCGCGCGTGTGTGTATATGTATGTAATTATAATCTACAACATGGGGCCCCCTAATTTTTTTATAAATATAGTATAATGTAATCTATTATATAAAATTTTTATTTATATATATATATATATACTAAGTAAAATAAAAAATTTGGTGTGCCTAAAAAATGAGGTCCTGTGCGGTCGCACCACCAAATCATGTTCAGGGTTACCACTGAAGTGATACAACACTTTGAGGTGAAAATATATATATATATTAACACCTCTGATTATCTATTTATTTACACACATCATTAATTGATTATAATTTTACAAAATAAAAAAACTTTAACTAATTATGAAAAAATGTGTATACACAATTTGGAAACATGAAAAAACATTTTAAGGAAGACTTTGTGGTGTAACTAGAGCTGCGTATATGGATCTGGATACGCGGACAGTCCGTTTAACCGGCAGCCCATGCGGGCCTG
This sequence comes from Ammopiptanthus mongolicus, assembly GCA_039655645.1. Taxonomy (NCBI): domain Eukaryota; kingdom Viridiplantae; phylum Streptophyta; class Magnoliopsida; order Fabales; family Fabaceae; genus Ammopiptanthus; species Ammopiptanthus mongolicus. Next base: position 22,926,757 of record CM077346.1, on the reverse strand, counting down.
GACTAGATAAAATTCATGTCCATTTAAATGCGGATTTTTTTAAGTCTAGTCTGTTTAACCCGTGAACTAAACGGACTTAATCCGCGAACAAGTCCGCAGACTTACACAATATTAAAAAAAACCTAAATTATGAGGACTTAAGCGTCCAAAGAAAGGGCCCAATTTGTGACCCACCAGATTGCTTTTGATCTTATTTGATGTACTCATGTTTGATGTGCTTCGTTCAAATATTATTTGCTTTGAAAAATTTTTAGATAAAATTGTATGAAAATGATGCAGACTATTAAGGCAAGTCATATTCAAACTTTGTATTTACCAATTTCAGTCTTTGTAGCATAAAAAAGGTTTTAACTAAACAAATAAATAAATAAAATTTAGAATTAACTTACAAAATTTGTTCATCTATTTTTTTGAGTGCGTGGATTAATTCATTTAACTCATAAACTATGCGGACTAGACGCGAACGTAATAAACATAAATCCATTTATTTGACGAATTATTTAGATCCTACCTGTTTAAATACGTATTAATACGGATGGGATCAAACTGGACAGAATCAATCTGTATACCGCGCTTTAGGTGTAACATTACTCGTCCACGTTAAAAAGACAAGTCGCTAAAGTGAGCCCCACCCCACGTAATCTGCCAATATATTTCTGAAGGGAAACGACCAAAACAAGCCATAAAGCTAAAGGCTTTAAAACCCAAGAAGACTCTACTGGGAGCAGTTCAAGTCTTCAACCCTTTTTCCTGGTAATTCCATTGAAACTTCCGCATACACAAACTTCAACACGCGCCTTTAGTCGGTCCCTTATATAAAGCAGCAACCCCATTCCATTACAAAATCATATCCACAACTCGATCCCTTCTAAGTTCTAATAGCTAACACTTTTCCCATATCCATCTTTCATGGTTATTATGATCCAACACAAGAAGATTGTGGACGAAGTGTCCGGTTGGCTCAGACTCTACGACGACGGTTTAGTAGACCGGACATGGACCGGTCCACCAGAAGTCAAGTTCATGGCCGAACCGGTTCCTCCTCATGAAGAATTCATTGATGGGGTTGCTACCCGTGACATCATCACCGGCGGCGAAGACAACGGCTACCCCCGCGTCCGGCTTTACCTGCCGGAGAAAAACTCCGGTGAGAAAGAAAAACTACCCATACTCCTCCACTTCCACGGTGGCGGCTTCTGCATAAGCGAACCAGACTGGTTCATGTACTATCAATTTTACACCCGGTTCGCCCGGTCAGCTCGAGTCATCTGTGTCTCCCCTTTCCTCCGCCGTGCCCCCGAGAATCGCCTCCCCGCCGCCATCGACGATGGCTTCTCCGCACTCCTCTGGCTGCAATCTGTAGCCAAAGGAGACACGGAGGAGTCGTGGCTTCAAAAACACGGCGACTTCAGCCGTGTTTTTCTCATCGGAGACAGTTCCGGTGGGAACTTAGTCCATGAAGTGGCTGCCCGAGCAGGCAATGTATCACTGGACCCGCTCCGACTGGCCGGAGGAATTCCAATTCATCCTGGATTCCTCCGATCGAGTCGGAGCAGGTCCGAGCTAGAGAAACCACAGTCACCGTTTTTGACGTTGGACATGTTGGACAAGTTTTTGAGCTTGGCATTGCCGTTGGGTTCCAATAAGGACCACCCCATAACGTGTCCCATGGGAAGCAACGCTCCACCGCTGAGTGGGCTGAAACTGCCACCGTTTCTTCTGTGCTTGGCCGAAATGGACTTGATCATGGACACGGAGATGGAGTACTATGAAGCCATGAAGAAGGCAAACAAGGATGTGGAACTGTTTGTTAGCAAAGGCATGACTCACAGTTTTTATCTCAACAAAATTGCAGTGGATATGGACCCAAATACTGCTGCTCAAACCGAGTTCCTCATTGCTAGGGTCAAACAGTTCATTGACCAGCAATAAATTAATATATTATTGTTTAAATAATGTTTTATTTTCAGATGAGTGCAACTATCGTGTTATATATAAATATAAAATAAAAATGTAATGTATTTAAGTGAGACATTATATTTTAGATGTTCAAAATAATAAAAAGTAAATCTCCAATTTGATCCTTGAATTTGTAAGATCGTATCAACTTGATCCTTGATATTTTTGAAATTTCAAAAATATCCCTAAAATTATCAAAAGTTAATCAATTCAGTTCTTCCGACAAGGACCAAGTTTATACGAACTTTATAATTTCAGGGATTAAATTGTTACGACCTTACAATTTCAGGGACCAAATTGACGATTTACTCAAATAATAAAACTCTATTTTTTTGTGCTTTATTTTTTTTTTGAGTTTAATTATTATATACTGACAGTGTAAAGTATTTTTACACAGACATCCAATCATAAGTTGTCACATCAGTAAAAAAAATTGACTTTTATCCTAACAACCTTAAAAGTCATCCATACCATAGTTGGTGATTATTTGTCTGTGTAAAAATATTTTACACTGTCAGTGCATAACAATTAAATTTTTTTTTCGATATATTTTTTTACCAAACTAAGTTACTTTCTAGAACTATATACCAAATTGATTTGATTCCCAAACTATTTACCAAAATACTCTTGTTTTGAATAAAAAAATATTTTTTTAGTAGCGCTGGTTGGCGCAACTCCCTTATACGTGGCACCCTCTGGTTGGGTGTCATTTATTTTACACGAAATTTTCAAAAAATAAAAATAAATTTTTTTTACATGCAGCGCCACGTGGCGCCCTCAGGTCGCTGGTTGCAGTAGCGCCACTCATCTGAGGACGTCACGTGGCCGGTCCTTGACCACTCCTTTTACCTACCCCCTCCTCCCTTTCCTTATATAACCCCCCGTCCCCCCTTTCCCTCACACCCAACCCCAGCCTCCCTCCTCCCAATATCTCATATTTCACTTTCCCTTAACCCAACATTCATATCTTTCTTCACACATCTCATTTCTCTTTCTACCACACTCTTCAACGTTTTTTATTTTATTATTACTCTTTAATATTTAGTAAGCGATATATATTAATATTTACTTTATTATTACGATTTAGTGTTGTGTAATTTTTATTAATGTTGTTATAAGTCTTGTCATGTTTATTAATATTGTGTAGTGTAGATTAATGTTATGATAATTTTTTTGGTCTTTATTTATTGTTATAATCACTCATATCTTGCTTCACACATCTCACTTCTCCTTCTATTGTACTATTCAACATTATTTATTTTATTATAACTTTCATCCCACTTCTCCTTCTATTACACTCTTCAACATTATTTATTTTACTATTAATCTTTAATATTTGGGTATACAATTTAATTATAATTGTTATTAGTATTATTATACTAATATTATTATTTGTTTTTTATTTTATTTATTTATTATTATTATTATTAATGTTATTATTATTGTCTTTTTTATTGTTGTCATCACTAATATTAATTATAGGTATGCAACATATCTCAGTCACCGTTCTATTACACTGTCTAATATTATTTATTCTACTATTTTGTAATTAATGTTTTAACTTCTGTTTAATCCATTATTATTATTATTATTATTATTATTATTATTATTTTAGTAGAATTATTATATTAATTGTATCAGTAATCTTTTGTTATTATTACTGTTGTTTCTAATGTTATTACTGGTTTTTTAACTTTATTATTATTGTGTAATGAATATTAATATTATGATTATTTATTTTTGTTTTTATTTATTGGTGTCATTGCTAATATTTTTAATATTGTTTTTTAATCAAATTAAGGTTATAATTAGTTTTTTATTTTCTATGATCATTGTTTTCTTTAGTGTTATGCATTAATGTTATGATTATTCTATTTTTGTTTTTTGTATCCCCTTCGAAAGTAATTCTGTTTTTTATACTATTGTGTAATTTATATTAATGTTTTTATTATTTAATTTTTGTCTTTATTTATTTCTGTAATCACTAATATTTTAATATTGTTATTTAATTAATGTTATTATTATTGCCTTTTTTATTTGTTTAATTATAATTATTCAACAATTTTTTTTAATATTGCATTTTTTAATAGTATTATTATATTAATATAATGCAGGCCCAACACTATGAGTCAAGTAATGTTGTTTGTCTACTACAATGGGAGGGTATTCTCAGGAGAAAACGGAATTACTTTCAAAGGGGATACAAAAATCATGCAAATAAAATAAGGAATCAGATACCTTTTGTTGAAAGCAAAGATTCATTCCTGGCTGAAACAAATCAGTCTATTTCAAAGATAATGGGCAGATATTTGACACATGCAAATCCGTTAAATTACACTGCCTATGAAATAACTGATGATGAGGATGTCTCGTGTATGATCGAGCCTTTTGTGCAAAATTCGGCGATGACAACACTTGAGATGTATGTTGAGATTGATGTGGTCGGTAGTTTCATTGAACCTGTCCAATCACTATCAGGAGACGAAGATTGGAACAATGAAATGGAGGCTGCTTCACTCGATGACGAAGAGGACGATGATATTCCAGATTGTGATTCGGTCGACACTGAAGATGAAGCTGACCGTACCTCAAATTCGTATTCATTGGCCTCACCATCATTGCTGGTTTCTCCGATATCATCCTCAAGACCCGCAGTTGGTGTTCCACAACAAACAGGTTTATTTTTTTAACAGTATTGTTATTTTATTTTTTTATTAATACCTTTAACATAATTGTACAAATTTTGAAAAATGTGAATGAACTACAGCTCAATCACAACATAGTGCATTCAACAATTCATCGCCACATTACAGTTATATTAATTGGGACCATCCAGATGAAGAGATGAGATTTGAAGCGATGGACGCTATAGGATATTGGCAACTCGGCCAGGAGTTGTGCACCGGTTTACAGTTTGACAACAAACAATCAGTTCAGAATGCGGTGAAGCAATTTTCAATGAACATTCACCAACCATTTGATGTCGTTGATTCAACGAAGTCATTGTTTCATGTGAAGTGCTCAAACCGTTCAGAAGGATGCCCATGGAGGTTGAGGGCCATTTTATCTAAGAAATCCGACAAGTGGGTTGTCATGAAGTACGGAGGTCAACACAATTGTGTCAACACAATGCTATCACAGGATCATGCAAAGTTGGACTCCAACTTTGTATGCTCATGCATTTTAGGTATTATCACTGACCCGGTTCTTGAAGTTGATATTTTAATTTATTGAAAGGTGATTTGAAACAAAGTCTGTTATTGCGTTAGACATGGTCCGTGAGCAACCATCAGTTACCATCGGGTTGATACGAGAAAGGATCCAAAGTACCTTCGGATACAAAATATCTTATAGGAAAGCATGGAAGGCTAAACAAAAAGCCATAGTGCATGTATTCGGAGATTGGGATGAATCATACGCGATGTTGCCTAAATGGCTGGAGTTTATGCAGTATCAAGCCCCGAGTGCTTATTTCAAGATTGAGACAAATGATGTAATTATCGGTAACCGGGTGAACAATGGATGTCGTTTCTTCGCGTTTTTTGGACATTCAAACAATGTTGTGATGCGTTCAACCACTGTAAGCCAATAGTCCAAGTTGATGGTACACACTTATATGGCAAATATCGTGGCACCTTATTGATTGCAACTGCACAAGACGGAAATAGCAATGTGTTGCCTCTTGCATTTGCTGTGGTTGATGGAGAGACATTGGATGCTTGGTCCTAGTTTTTGGCACTCATCCACCAGAATGTGACCAGCAAGACAGGTATTTGTTTGATCTCCGATCGCCACCAAAGTATTAAATCTGCTGTGGCAAATCCCGCCCTCAGTTGGCAACCTCCGAATGCTTACCATGTATATTGCATCAGACACATCGCAAGTAATTTCAATCATAAATTTAAAAATGCGAATTTGAAGTCGGAGTTGATGAAATTAGGTAACACTTTTATCTCAACTTGGTTAATGTTATTTCGACAATTATGTTAATATAAAATAAGTCGTGATGACTTTTTTGGTCTTTTCCAGGGTATACGGTAGCCCGCGTTAAATTTGTTCCGAGGTTAGAAAAGTTCCGCGAAGCAAGCCCGGAGATACAAAGGTGGATTGACGCCATCTCGAAAGAGAAATGGAGTCTTGCTTACGACGATGAAGGTCGTAGATATGGTCATATGACAACCAACTTGTCGGAAGCAGTAAATAAAATAGTAAAGGACGCAAGGAATCTCCCAATCATGGCTTTGGTGAAGTGCACATACGGCAGGATGGCTGAATATTTAGTTACCAGAGGTGCAACAGCTAGGGCTCAACTAAGTTCTGGACAAATATATTCGGAGAAGCTGATGAAAGCGTTGTTGAAAGAACAAGCAGAGGCTGCTTCGCATCTCGTCGACATGTATAACTATGAAAATCAATGATTTCAAGCCTACGAAGCTTTCAATCCAGTGACTCAGAGAGGGGGTCAATCTTGGAGTGTCAATTTAAAATCGGGGCGGTGTCAGTGTGGTAGATTTCAAGCATATCATTTTCCTTGCTCACATGTAATTGCAGCATGTGCTCACATGAGAATTACGTTTTCTCAGTTTATTGATCCCATCTACAGTTTGCAAAGCATCATCAATGCTTACTCTCTTGAGTGGTTCCCTATTGGAAATGAGGAACACATACCGTCCATGTGGGTCTCGTGGACCTTGGTACCCGATGAATCAATGCTACGTCCAAAGGCTCGTCCTAGATCAACCCGTATTCGAAATGAAATGGATTGGAGGGAGTCACAACCTACGCAACGATGTGGGTTATGTAGGTCTGAAGGTCACAACAGACGTCACTGCCCTCAACGAGCAAGAGGATCAGGGGACATGTTGATGAATAAAATTATGATGATTACGGACTTGTGTTCATGAGTAAAATTATAATGATTACGGACTTGTGTTCATTCTAGCTAGTAATTGCGTAACAGTTTATCTCGTTGTAGATTTTATTTAATGTTTTGTGTTCATTTATTGTAGTAAACGTGAAACAGTAAACAACGTTAAAATATGTATTTATTGATAACCATTGTATCATAAAAGTAGTCATTTCATTACAAACTATCATAAACATTTCATTAAAAAATACTACCATGACATCAATGGTCGTGATCCTCGTCGTCGTTGTCCTGCACGGGTGTCAAAATGCATCGACGAGGACGGTTCCTAGCAACACGGTGTGGATTTCGTCTGCCCTCCTGTTCAATAGGTTGGGTGGATATATAATCACCTGACTGTAAAACAGCCTCAAAATCAATATTAAGATCAATACCCAACATGCCGCTATAATCCGGAGAGCGAATCAGAGTGTCTTGCATCTGATTAATCCATTCCTGAGGTGAAGCAGGTGTGTAAGTAGATGGGGTATAAGGTGATGGTGTATAGTACATGTTGCCTCCATCTTGATGCATTGTCGGGTTCGATGTTGGGGCCGCAACAATGTGTAATGAAGAAGGTTCCCCATGTCCGTAAAATTGTTGATGCATTGTCGGCTCTGATGGTGGGTCCGCAACAGTGTGTGATGAAGAAGCTTCTCCATATTCGTAAAAATAGCTTTCTTGCGATTGTTGTGGAACATACGGATATTGTGGAGGAATGTAATACATCCCCGGTTGCCGCTCCGGGAATGGTGGGGGGTAAAAGGGCTCTCCCTGAATGTATGTTCTGTTTTGGGCAAGTCCATGTCCCTCCCTCCTAGACTGGCTGAGTGCGTTATGAATCTCAGGTGGAGCTAGATGTTGCATATTAAACGGAGCAGACTGAGAAGCTACAGTAATGCGGTCATTCTCCCCTAAAGCCATCAACATACGTTGAGTCTCGCTTCTAATCTTATCCTTCGATAAAGCTTGGCTCCCTTCCGCCGTGACTAAATTGTTAATCCGTTCAACACCGTCAGCCTATTCAAGAATAAATAAAGTTCATTATAAACGATAATAATATGATAGTAATTTCTGAAAATAAACACACTAAATTTATTTCATTACCCCAATGCCTTCATGTGTGTTGTCTCTGCTGATCCATCTACGTGTAATGCGCGAGTACCATATCATATACTCAGACTGTTTGCTGAGAAGCCCATGTTGTGGTGAATTAGTTTGCACCCACACCAACCTATTGTTCCACATAGTAATAAATTGATTTAGAGTTTCCATCCAATCATCTTCCGTTTTCCCCCTAAGAGTTAATCCGTGGACCCATTTCGGTTGGGAGGGTGGTTCAGGAATATGTTGGCTCATGCCAAACTGTCTCATCACACGATCTGGTTGATGCCATTCCACAATGTGATAGCATATCAATGGAACAACTGCCTGCCAAATATGGACGCCTTCAACGCATATCAATGGCAATGTTGCCATCATCTCTGGGGTGTACGGCTCCCACACAATCTACAAACAATCAGTAAATGCATCAACAATGAAATAAAAATAATACTTTGTAGAACTTAAAAAGCGGAAAAACCCTTACATCTATACGTTTCAGCGTATCAAATATTGCTCGATAATGAGGCAAATCGTGATATTGCCTTGAAAAATTTATACCGCGCTGCCACCTGTTATTAAAATATTTATTACAACAAAGTATATACCTCAATATTGTCATAAAATGCATAGGAAAATTATTTCACCTTGTTCCATACGGTGTCTGAGGAGGTCTAGCATCATTTCGGAGCCTAGGTGCCACTTTTGGAAACTGTGCCCATGCCCACATCTGAATCAATGCAGTAAAGCCGGCCATCTCTTTGAGTTCATAATTAGTGGCCTTACATAGTTCACGATATAAATAGCTTCACACAGAAGCGCCCCAACTATGTTGTGCAGTTATGTTAAAATCTTCTAACAATGCTAGAAACCTTAACGGGACGAACAAACCAGAGTGATCGACCCACATCACTCCATTGAGTAACCTCAAAATGTACGCTCTAGTACAACATTTAGCCACTTCCGGGTCACCCAGTGCGTATTGATCGACATTTGCGAATGATTCATTGAGTCATCTCATCCTCAGTCGATGACCGTGAAAAGCAGTTGGAGGTGAAATCAATCCTAACATATTACCCACATACTCAGCCTAATCTTTACGGTTTTTGCCTATTACTGCAGTCCCGTCAACACGCAAACCTGTCAAAATTGCAACATCCTCCAATGTGATGTGCACTCTCCAACAGGCATATGGAATGTGTGGGTCTCTGGTCTCCACCGTTCCACTAATGTACTTATTAGTGAATGATTAACTTGAAATAAAGATAACTGCGCAATTCCAAAATCCGGCTTGCTCAAGATACCCTGCAATGGCGGGGGGTATGTTCACACCTCCATCATGAAATTGTTGGTCACGTCTACAAATAAGAACTAGATCTTCGTCACTGTTCCATACGTGTTGGGAAACATAAGTAGCATGCTCACCTAACACTGATGTAATTACCGGGCCTGGATTAATCGCATCTGCCATCTTACCTAATAAAAAAACAATAATCTTAATATTAATGCATAACACTAAAAAAACAATAATCATAACATTAATGTTCATTACACAATAATAATAAAGTTAAAAAAAAAACAGTAATAACATTAGAAACAACAGTAATAATACCAAAAGACTAATGATACGATTGATATAATAATTCTACTAAAATAATAATAATAATAATAATAATAATAATAATAATAATAATAATAATATAGGATTAAACATAAGTTAAAACATTAATTACAAAATAGTAGAATAAATAATATTGGACAGTGTAATAGAACGGAGACTGAGATATGTTGCATACCTACATTTAATATTAGTGATGACAACAATAAAAAATACAATAATAATAATAACATTAATTTAACAACAAAATTAAAATTATTGATCATGACAACAATAGTAATTTTAATTACAAAAAATAATAATAACCTTAATAATAATAATAATAATAATAATAATAATAATAATAAATAAAATAAAAAACAAATAATAGTATTAGTATAATAATACTAATAACAATTATAATTAAATTGTATACCTAAATATTAAAGATTAATAGTAAAATAAATAATGTTGAAGAGTGTAATAGAAGGAGAAGTGAGATGAAAGTTATAGTAAAATAAATAATGTTGAATAGTACAATAGAATGAGAAGTGAGATGTGTGAAGCAAGATATGAGTGATTATAACAATAAATAAAGACAAAAAAAAATTATCATAACATTAATCTACACTACACAATATTAATAAACATGACAAGAATTATAACAACGTTAATAAAAATTACACAACACTAAATCGTAATAGTAAAGTAAATATTAATATAAATCGCTTACTAAATATTAAAGAATAATAAAAAAATAAAAAAAGTTGAAGAGTGTGGTAGAAGGAGAAGTAAGATGTGTGAAGAAAGATATGAATATTTGGTTAAGGGAGAGTAAAATATGAGATATTAGGGGGGAGGCTGGGGTTGGGTGTGGGGGAAATGGGGGACGGGGGGTTATATAGGGGGAGGGAGGAGGTAAAAGTAGTGGCCAGGGACTGGTCACGTGGTGCCCTCAGGTGAGTGGCGCCACTCACCTGAGGGCGTCATGTGGCGCTGCATGCAAATTATTTTTTTAAAAAAAAATTGGGTAAAATAAATGGCACCCAACCAGAGGGTGCCACGTATAAAAGAGTGGCGCTGGTTCAAAAAATATTTTTTTATTCAAAACAAGAGTATTTTGGTAAATAGTTTGGGAACCAAATCAATTTGGTATATAGTTCAAAAAAGTAACTTAGTTTGGTAAAAAAAGCCTACAATTTGGTTATATGACTAATCTCGTCAGAGGAATGAGTTTGGCCCCGAACATAAAGTGCATTATGCTCCAATTGGCAATGAGCGAAGTTGAGTAGTTTACAGCAATGCACAATGCTTAAACAACCAATCACATCCCCTCTATATAGTTGTAGTTAAAACTTACAACCACATTATTGACACGCTTCTCTACCTTCCTTCCTCTAACTAAACGCTATCTTATCAGGCCAAATAAGATAAATCCCAGGTACGTAGCATCATAGGTTGTCAATTACATAATCCCATGACTCGGGGAGATTAAACTATTATTTCATTATCCATCAGTGATATTAGTCCTTAAATTTTTTATGTGTATCAAGGTATCCCAAATTCCAATCGATATATAATCAGAGAATAATCTTTTTCGAGGTGTAGAGATCACTGAATGAGTTTTATCTCTCTCAACAAAGTTTTTTCATACATACGACAGTAATTGAATTCCTGACAGTATGCTTAAGGATCCTCATCTATATATAATCTACCAACTATAATATTAGTCTTTGATTTTTTTTTTTTAAAAATGACATATTAGTTCTTAATTAAAACTGTAAATACCAATCACATCAATCCTTGAAAATAGTGATTCAATTCTAACCCATTTCAATCTTATTCTTATTCTATAGAATCATCATTTTGTATACAAAGAGTCACATAAAAGTATATTTCAATAAAAAAATAAAGGAAAGTTGCCAATGAAATGGTTTGGCGAATTCTATTTATAGCAGCATTACTCAATTTTGCTTATGATAAAACGTCCATCATCAAATAAAAAATCATTTTTAGCAACATCTAATTTTAACAACCAACGTTCAGAAGCAAGCTTGTAATTAGTTGTCGCTCCCTCCCTCCATCTCCACCCCACTTTTGGTATCTTGCTGTTGGAAGGTGGAACCACAACTTATATATGAACTCATTTCCTTCAAACTTTTCAAAATTAATACAACCACACGCAGGTTCTTTGTGCTCACATTTTTTTCTATCTCTCCCTCCTTCCAACCGGCGAGGTAACCGGTCATCATTTGCCGGTTACCGGCCACCAACCACCGTAGCGCCGCCTCCACACGCTGTTCCTTTTTGAGGTTCGTGTGTTACGCAAAGGCTTGTTTGTTTGGTTGGGAAGATCTTTGTTCAATTGTTGTGGGAAAATGAGCTTGATACATCAAAATTATGAAATAATCCATATTTGTATTTGGTTAAATTATTCCCTTGCTCCTTATAAATTGTAGGACATTCAAACAAGTTAATAACAATGTCTCTGTAGTTTCAAAAACTTATTAGGTCATTATAGTTTGAGAGTTTTCTAATTGGATTTCCACCTTTACAGCATCATTATAGTGTTCTAATGATAAGTTGGATTAAGGAACTTAAACAATAGGAATAATTTTAATAGATGATTAACATTAGAGTCCTGCATTCAGATTAACATTAGAGTAACATACTATCAGTTTGATCCAATTAGAAATTATTAAAATTTTATCGTCCCAAAGTACAAAGTTATGAAAGATAGGAACATTTTGAATGTTTCCAAAATGTATTGGGATTTACAGATTATGAGAAAAATGACTTGTTCGTTTTATTCATTGGAAAATAAAATGATGAAATGGAGCCAGGAGAAATTGTAGGTTATGTTCAATAGGAAATTGTTTGGTTGCCAAGAAATTGGTTGAAAGAAATGGTTTTGATATCAATTTTCAATTTTTTTAATGTTTTGGTTTATGGGAGATTTAGGCCTCTGTATTATCTTTTTAAAGGTCTTGGTTTGGATGCTAGTTTGTGATCCTTCATTTGTTGGCATCAATTAATTGTGGAGCACCTTGCCTTGTGAAGCAATCTATCCACTTTTACCAAACAGAAAATGAATGCCAGACATGCTTATTGTTTGCCAATTCCAATGCTGAATCATCTTTGATTTATATTATTTTCATGAGTTGAATGGATTTTACAATTAATCTTTTTTGTTTGGGGTTATTATCCTTGCTTTTATAGGTTTGAAACTTGATATCTTCAGTAAATCCTTGCCTCTACTTGGAGTATTGGAGAGTTTTGCAATGGGAGCAGTTGAAGATCATGTAAACAATACATCAGGTGCCACACAAAATCCAGCAAATGACAAAGTTGGTGTTGCAGAAATTCCTGTTAATGTTAAAGCTGATGTTGCAGAAAATCATGTAAATGACAAAGAAGGTCTTCAAGAAATCACAGTAAAAGACAAAGCAGATTGTCTTCCAAGAGAAGCAAAGGAGATATTGAAATCATTGGCTAGTAAATGGGAGAATGTAGTTGATGTTAATGCATTGGAGGTGATCCCTCTCAAGGGTGCAATGACCAATGAGGTATTCCAGATAAAATGGCAAACAACAGCAGGGGAAAGCTCAAGAAAGGTTCTAGTTAGAATCTATGGTGAGGGTACTGACATTTTCTTTGATAGGGATGTTGAGATCCAAACATTTGAATGCATATCAAAGAATGGGCAGGGACCTCGTTTACTAGGAAGGTTTGCAAATGGCCGCATTGAAGAATTCATCCGTGCTAGGGTAATCTCATCTTTACTGTTCATTATTCATCTTAACACCTTATAACTTTAACTAAAAAGGGCAGTCAGGTGCACGAGCCTCCCATCTGGTGAGGTCTAGGGAGGGTAGATGTATGCAGCTTTATCTCTGCTATGAGAGAAACTATTCCCAAAATTTGAATCTGTGACTTCCAGATCACAAGACAGCAAAGTGAACCTCCTTATAATTTTAACTACCTTCGGGAAAATTGTTATTTATAGACCAACTGATGAATGGAATCTGGGGAGTGAATGTACTTAAAACTAGCTTCACTTTTGATTATTCATCCGGTATTGTAAATTATCTGTAAAATTCAGTCAATGCCACTTTGTACTATCCCATCTATGAACTTGACATGCTCATACACTGTTGTGGATTTGTCAGACATTATCAGCATCTGATCCACGTGATGCATCTATATCTGCTCTTATAGCAGCCAAAATGAAGGGGTTCCATGATCTTGACATGCCTGGTCCAAAGAATGTGTATCTTTGGGATAGATTGCGGTATGTATATCTGAAATGTGTGACAAAGAATAATTTGTTTATGTGACAAATAAGAATGCAGTTATTAGTACAGTTTGATCATTTGTTAAATATGTTTATTTTGATACTTCAGAAAATGGCTTGGTGAGGCCAAGCGTTTGTCTTCCCCTGAAGAAGTGGAAACATTTCATTTGGATACAATTGACATGGAAATCTCTATTTTGGAAAAGGAACTATCAGGCACTCACCTTCACATAGGGTTTTGCCACAATGATTTACAATATGGTAACATAATGCTTGATGAAGAGACCAATTCTATGACCATAATAGTGAGTTTCTTCTTATGCAAGTTAGTGAATTTTATGGTTTTGTTGCTGACAGCTTTGTGGGGGAAATAAGCTGCTATTTAATTTTCTTATAAGACCTGCTCTGAATAAATAATTAGTTCTACTTCCATCATAATAGGCTTACCAAGTGATATTTTCTGTAAGACCTTAGAGCTTGTTTCTTATATATATAGTCACTTGGTCATTACAATAGAAACTTCCATTGCACTATTGAATGTTGTGTGCCCCTTGTATCCATCCACTTTAATTGAATTGTACCCAAATTATAAACCAGGTACTAAAGACATTGGGGGATGGTTCAAGAGGTATAACATAATGGTTCAAGAGGTATGGCATGAAAGGTATGAGTTGTTATAAACCAGCAACTCCATTTCCTTTCCACAACAAAAAAGAAAAACCTTATAAAGGATAAACCTACTTATTGTGCCGGGCAGAATAGTACTTTGTGTGTGGATATGTAAGACCTTTGATTTGTCCTAGTTGTAGGAGAGCACATCCAACATGTTAAGGTCAAATCAAAATTTTAGAAGGAATTAATTTTGGGATATAATGGAATCTATTTGATGACAAATGACCTTGATTGATATAATTCAGAAGAAATTATGATTGATAAATTGTATGTGGAATCTTTTTAAAAAATATGGGTCGTGCTGAAAATATATCATATTTGGTTATTCAATAAAAATGGTGTACTCACTATGTGATTGATCTTTCTTTACGGAGTTATCTTTTACAAGAATTAAAATCATATGGGATTAATAGGTTGCAGCTTCCAATTATGATTTTGATGATGCATATTTGTAACAGGATTATGAATATGCAAGCTATAATCCTGTGGCATATGATATAGCAAACCACTTCTCTGAGATGGCTGCCGATTATCACACAGAAACACCACATATTCTTGACTACAGTAAATATCCTGGTATGTTGCTTGTTAAATTTCTTCTCATTTAGTATGTCCAGCCAAAATATGGGTTTCATTTGGTTGTTTTCTCTTGACAGATTTGGAGGAGCGTCAAAGATTTGTCAGGACATATTTGAGTTCTTCAAGTAAGGTTTCATTTTTTGAATGTTTTAAAGATTGTATTGCATGGTTGTCTTGGTTTTATTAAACATATTTTCATATTTTACTGTAAATTATTTTAATGAGGAATTGGTGTTTTCTGTCAATTTATAAGCATTGATATTCTACTTCATAAATGGAACAACAAAGTTGTGTGGTATAAATTCACAAAGATTACAGATAAATGTATCTGTGTATCATCACGTATAGATGTGTCACCTCATCTTAAGCACTGCAATTATGATGTTGTTATCCTGAAATTTGTACTTGAATACAGGTCAACAACCTAGTGACGGTGAAGTGGAGCGACTGGTTAATGAAGTTGAGAAGTATACACTTGCAAATCATCTATTATGGGGCCTGTGGGGAATAATTTCGGTATGTTCACTTTCTCACTTTAGCATTAGTGGTTCTATATTTAAGCTTCTTATATTCTTTTGTATGGATGTGGAGGAGTCCTTGGAAGGGGAGAAGTTATTCAATACACCTGATATATGTGCACCATTTTCATGAGTAGAAACCATGGGCTAGTATAAAAAGAATCATCATTATAACTAGAAATCCTGTGTTTTTGTTAAATGGTATACATACACATAGTACACCTATAATTTCTTTGGATAAGAGGATTGTTTTCAATCATCCATGTTTTACCACATTTTAAAAGCATTATACCCTCATTTGTCTATTGATTGCTGATTTCTTTGTGCATATGCAAATAGATCATTTAGTAGTATCATTTTAATCATATTATTACCTTTTACCTTTTAAGTTTTGGAAAGATTTGGATTTGAAGATTAGGGGATTGAATTTAGTACATTCATGTCTCAATGATCAAACTAGACTTAGGTTATTGAAAAAAATAGCTTTTATTGACTAGACTGTTAAACTAAATACCCATAAGGATCCCTTTAAATAGTTTACTATTCTGGATCCTAAAACATAATTGGGCCTAAATTTTTTGTCATAAGAAAAGCACTTTTTGCTATAGAAAAGCTTATCCCAATGGGCATGTGTCGACTACAATTCCTACTTACCCTGCAGAAAAGGATGTAAACATTTTAATCCCTATTGCCTTGTATTCTGAATGCCATCACAGGAGCATGTCAACAAAATTGACTTTGACTACATGGAGTACGCTAAACAGAGGTTTCAAGAGTACTGGTTAAGGAAACCGTATCTTCTGAAATCTGACGAGTCTTCCCATCATAATGTGACAAACGGTAATACTAATTAACTGGATTAGAATTGTTTTGTAATACTGCATTACCAATAGGTTGTTACTAATACTAACAAAAATGGGTAAGATTTGATTATGATCATCAACTATGGTGCATGATTTTAAAATATATGTTGAGGCTGCAGGTTCTGACATAGCAAATTCATATCTTTCTGGAACTACTTTGACATGTTATTTGGTATAATATGTCTATGATGAATTTTAGTCTGAAGCCCGAATTTATTTTGACATTAATTGACTATAACAAAATGAGGTGGTGCTCCATAGCTAAACTGATGTTGTTATCCTTGTAAGAGTAAGGACAAGAAATTATGCTTTCTTAGCATTGTTTCTTGAGAGGGGGAGGGGGGCTGAATAGTGATCTTAACTATTAATAACAATATTGATAAGGACAAAACTTACGAGTTGGGGGGCTGAATAGTGATCTTAACTAATAATAACAATATTGATAAGGACAAAACTTATGAGTTGTTCTTTAGTTGTTTTGTTGGTGTTGTTTTCTAAGAAGAATAGGACGGTCTATTATACATGTTATATTTTCATTGTTGAGTTGTTACTAATTGGAGAACAACAATACAAGTACCTACGCCTAAGTTTTGTCCTCTTCATAATCTTAAAAGAAAAAGCTTAGAGATACAAGCACTTCGGTTGGAGACATGGGTAAGTGGCCTAGTTGAAAATCAAACCTTGGGCACCGTAGTCTGTGTCAATTGAGCTATAAGCTTGTTGGCAGGATTAGGAACTGCTACATTTATGAGAAATTTGTGTACTCTGGGATTAATACATCACATAACTTGATAAACATACATTCAGTTAGATTCAAAATAAAATATTATTAAATTAGATCTTGACAATTTTACTCTCGGATTATATAAGTATTTATTCATATTTATAGTTCTCACTTGAATATTGAGGTTTGATATTGATTCAATGCACATCATATTGCTTGCTGGTCTAACTATTGGCTTGCAGGGGAGCAAGCATTGACATCGATCCCCAAAGGAAAACCAACGAAGAACCCTGTTATCTTCAGGAAGTTGAAGAAATTTTTTAGTCTGAGTTTGTTCAGATCGAAACACCAGAGCAAGGTTTGACGAAATTCGTGTGCACGAGGGTATCCCAAACAGATAGACGAAGTCTAATCCTTTCGAGATATAAAGATCACGGAAATAAGTTTTGTCTCTCCTAACAAAACATTTTTCATACACACGACAAGAATCAGACCCGATAGCATGTTAAGGATATTTTCACCGTTTATATGGTAGAAAATTGAGAAAAAAATCATAAGAAAATAGAAATAGAAATGTACCATGTATGCATTATAATTTTTTATATCAATCCTCTCTCTCCATATCAAAAAGATATGTAACCTTAATCTGGCCAAAGTTAAAAAAACATATTAGATTATAAACGCAAACGATTTAGTTACCTACACTTCAATCAGGAACCTTTGCCAAATAAGAGATTTCCTGCAATGATAATCAGGCAGAACGTCCCAATGTCTATGAATCTATGCAAAAAAAAATCTACTAAAAGGTAAAAGAATTGGTAAGTTTTAACGTAAATCACTATGAATCCATCGTTAAGTAAGATGTAGTTATTGTTATTAAACAACTAATAATAAATTAGTAATTAGTAGGCATGCTTATTGCATGTTTGGATTTACGTTGAAATGAGGTCAAACTTACGTTTGAGTGAAAACAATAAATTCTTGCTTTCACATTTTGTATCTCATAAAATGTATTTTTTTTTTAACGTTATTTTAAAAGCAAATCCAAACACACCCTTACAAGATACGATTTGGTTTACAAGAGCTTTGTTTACTTGATTTATAGTATGCTTTCCACGTTCAAACTTGATAGAAGCACATTAGGACGAGAGTAGCTTTTGTCAAAAGTGCGTCAGCCACCACCACATGAATGACTTCCCAAACATACACTTAGATACTGTTTGGTTGGAGGGGAATAGAGGGATCGCGATTGTCTAACTTGAGGGCGGGAAAGGCACTATGCCTTTCCCTCATTCTGGACCGTCAGGACGGTCCAGAGCCCGTCATGTATCTATTTTTTTTTAAATAAAAAAACACCACAATTAAGAAAAGAACCCAGGTTTGAATATCCCTTTGCAAAACGCGTTAGAGCCCTTCGCCCTCCTTACCACGCCAATGTACACCACAAGCCACCGTCAACGGCGACGATGACCACCGCCGGGGTCGACTACCACTGCCAATTCCGTACGTATCAACCCTGGTCCGCATCGTCTTCGCCGCCATACGTGCGTCTTCGCCCTCTGCCGCCACCGCCAATTCTGTATGGGTCTTCCTTTGCTCCGTCACTGCTGCTCCACACCATTGTCGCTGCTCTGCCTCTGCCTGGTTTGTCCGATTGTCATCTGCTAGTCATTTGATAGTCACCCGTCTGCTGTTTCACTTGTCTGCTGTTTCACTCGTCTGCTGATCACTTGTCTGATGTTTCACTCATCTAAGCAGACAAGTGAAACAGTAGACGAGACGCAGCAGACAAGTGAAACTGTTTCACTTGTTTGCTGTTTCACTCGTCTGCTGATCACTTGTCTAATGTTTCACTAGTCTAAGCAGACAAGTGAAACAGTAGACGAGACGCAGCGAACAAGTGAAATTGCAAATGAGTCTCAGCGGACAGGTGACCACCAGACGAGTGAAACAGCAGAGGGTCACAACAGACGAGTGAAATAGCAGACGGGTCACAGCAAACGAGTGAAACTGCAGACAGGTCACAGCCGACAAGTGACCATGGCCCTATACAAATTCATGGATGACAAACTTTCCAGTCTTTAATACAAGTAAAATCCTTGCTTTGCAATCAGTTCTAGTCTCGGCTCTGTGGTTGTTACCAAAATCATCTCTCTTATCTGTCTTTGGTAGCCCTTCCTTGCAACAAACAAACCTAATGTGGATATTAAAAAAAAATAGACACGTGGCAGGGTCTGAATCGTCAGAATGATCGGACGGTCCAGAATGAAGGAAAGGCATGGTGCCTTTCCCGCCTGTAAGTTAGAGAATCGCGATCCGGAGTGGAGAGGGGGAGAGAGATTATTTTAAATATTTTTTGTTTGGTTCATTTTTTTGGAGGGGAGTGGAACAAATCCCTCATAGGTCAATTTTGGCTTCCGTCCAATATTGGGGGGATTTGTATGGGAGGGGAGGAGATTTAAATATTTTGCCTAAAATATCCTCATGTTTTGAATTCTAAATTTATAAAGTTTTTAAAGTAAATTAGTTTTAAAATCTTTCTCCTCCCCTCCTGAACTAAATATGAAAAGTGTTATTTCCACTCCCCTCCTCTCCTCTCAACCAAATACAATAGCTAATTAAAATCCTTCTCCCTTCCCTTCCCTTCCCCTCCCCTCCCCTTATTTGAACCAAACACAAGGTTAGTTGTTTGCAACTAATACGATGTACACTTCATAATAGGAAACTTTTTAAAAAATATTATTGTTTTAAGAAAACTTATTAGAGTTAATTGTTATATATGATCAGTATAAAATTTTTTACATTATCAACTAATCACAATTCATGATATGTGTGAGGTGGTTAGGATTAGAGTCAAACATTGAGGAGTGCTCACACCACACTCTGTAACACTCTCTTTCCAATACATTAACTCTTATTGGTTGAAATTCATGTCGGTCTCACTAATTCAAGTGGGTCCCACTTGAATTTTGTAGGACCAACATGAATTTCAACCAATAGGAGTGAGTGTGTTGGAAAGTGTGTGTTAGAGAGTGTGTTGTTAACATTTCTGATCAAATATTTTATTGATGTGATGATTTATGTTTGATTGACAGTGTAAAAAAATCTTTACATCAACAATATATTCCAATTAAATTCAACTTATTATACTTTTAAGGTAAATGACAATTCTTCATAGTTCTTAGTATTAGGCAAATGCTTAAGCCACCAGCTAAGGAATAAAATATAGAAAACCTTTATTCGAAAGTGGTATTTTGGAATTTTTGATATATCAAATACATTGTTTTTAGAGAAATACTAACAACACACTCTTTAATATCATCTTTTTGATACACTCTCTTCTATTAGTTAAAATTCAAGTGGATCCTATAAAATTCAAGTGGGATCCACATAAATTTCAACCAATAAGAGAAAGTGTGTTAGAAAATATGTTATTAGCACTTCTCTTATTTTTAAATAAAGATTTTTTATCTTTATCAATTCCATATGACCCTCATTGACAAGACCTTAGTTGTTATAATAGATCAAGTGATCAAGTGGGTTGAGGCATTGAATTGAATTAATTCAAAATGTGAGTTAGGGGTGTTTATTATCCATTTGATGAATTCGAAAATCTCAATCAAGCTAGTTAAATTAGATCGGGTAATTGTACGAAAAATAAAAAAAAGATCGGGTAATCAGTTTCATCAAATTTGATCTAGTAGAAATTAATTTTTATTAGTTTCATCGTATTATTTTTAGTTGATGGGTAAGCATCTTTATTCTCTAATTAACATGTTCTCTCTATTTTATCTTTATATTTCTTATTCTATAAAAAAATTAACTTCTCTAACTGTCTTCATATACACAAATATAAGAAGAATTTAATCGGTATATACTGTTAGTGTAAAGATTTTTTATATATTCAATTAATCAAAGATTATCACTTAAGTTAAAATATTTATCTCTTATTCTAATTATCTTAAAAATCATACATATCTTAATTTTTGATTGATTAATAATATAAAAAATATCATACTGATCACATATAACACTTAAACTCAAGCGGCACGGTTCTTTTATAACCGATTGCCCGTTCTAGGTGTTTGGGTCCTTTTATTTTTGTCTGAAAAGAATTTTTGGTCTTAAACAAAAATCAACATAGTCCACAGGTTTAGCTACGCTCGGGGTCTTCAAGATTTATGAATTTTTAAATAGATCTTCCAATTAAAAAAATTTGTATTTGAATTTTTGAATTTTTAAATATTTTATAATTAGATCCTTAAATTTTGAAATATTTTATAATTAGATCTCTATGCTTTAAAAGTTTATAATTGTATTTCTAGACTTGTAAATAATTTATAATTAGGTCCTTGGGATAGGAGACATTTCAAAAACCCTTGCTATTGTAAATGATCTAGTGGTTTTATTAATATTTAAGATAGACAAGAATCCTGGAACTAGAAGGAGATTTAATTATAGGGGAGTAAATAGTCAATTTAGTCCCTGAAAGTATAAGGCGGTATCAACTTAATTCCTGAATTTAATTAAATAGCAAAAACGTGTATGAAGTTGTAAAACGTTAATCAACTTAGTCTCTCCGTCAACCCCAGTTAGCCGACGCCGTTAACGGCGCTGCAGTGGCACGTTAAGTGCCTTGTTGGCACCGTTGTCACTGGCTAGGTAGTATCCACGTGATCAGGGACCAATTTGAAACTCTGAACCATGGATTAAATTGTTACTCGCAACTCTGAACCAGGGACTAAATTGATACTCGCAACAATCTTCTTCTTCTTCTTTTCCCTTTCTCTCTCTGCTCTCTCTCTCTCTTTGCTTCCTCTGTCTGGCACTCTCTCTCTTTCTGCTTCCTCTGTCTCGCGCTCTCTCTAACCACCCGTCTATAAGAGAGAGCGCGAGACAGAGGAATCAAAGAGAGAGATCAAAGAGAGAAAGGACCCGTCTATATACGAGTGGTTAGAGAGAGCGCCAAACAGAGGAAGCAAAGAGAGAGAGAGCAGAGAGAGAAAGGGGAAGGAAGAAGAAGAAGATTGTTACGAGCATCAATTTAGTCCCTGGTTCAGAGTTGTGAATATCAATTTAGTCCCTGGTTCAAAGTTTCAAATTGGTCCCTGACCAGTGACAACTGTGCCAACAAGGCACTTAACGTGCCACATCAGTGCCATTAATAGCGTCAGCTAATTGGGGTTGACGGAGGGACCAAGTTGATTAACGTTTTACAACTTCAGTGACGTTTTTGCTATTTAGTTAAATTCAGGGACTAAGATGATACCGCCTCACACTTTCACGGACCAAATTGGCTATTTACTCAATTATAAGGTTGCTCTGCTACCTTAGGGACCTAATTAAAAACTAGAGCGAATGCCCAAATTGATCCTGAAAATTTTTGGGGACCCACTTTTAGTCTCTGAAAAAAATAAATTAACCATTTAGTCCCTTAACTTTACAAACGCGAGACATATTAGCTCTTAGGTTTAGTTCCGACGTCCATTTACTTGCCTACGTGTCCCATTAATCATACTACTTGGTCCATTAGTAGTACTGCATGAGCTATGACGAATTTCCACCGTGAAAAATGAGTGAAAAGTGAAAAGATGAATAATTTTCAGGTATTTTGGGTTTTAAAATGATGCATGTTTTTCCCACTTTTTATTTGTTTTCCACAAAAGAAATTCGTCATAGGTCACGCAGAACCATTAACGAATTGGACAAGATGGTTAATGAGACATGTAGGCAAGTAAATAAACGTCAAAACTAAATTTAGGGACTAATGTGTCCCGCATTTATAAATTTGAGGGACTAAATGGTTATTTTATTTTTTTGAGGGACTAAAATTGGGTCCTCAAAAGTTTTCAAAGACCAATTTGGGTCTTCACTTCACAAACTATTAACAAGTTTATGATCTTATTACAAAGGTTTAAAGTGTAAAGATCCAATTATAAAATATTTAACATTTTAAAAACCCAATTATAGTTTTTTTTTTTTAATTTGGAAGTGTATTTCAAAATTTTCAAATAGTTTGGAACGTGTGCAGTAATTAACATATATATATATATATATATATATATATATATATATGCTTCAAAAAGTCCCATCAAAAATTAAAAAAGAAAACAGAAAAAAGGTGCGTTCAAAGCTCCACCACCAGAAACTCATCCTGAAACCTGTGCCTTCTCCTTCTTCCACCTTGCTTCACTCCATACCATCAAATCCCAATTTTCTCATTCAAAATCTCAACTTTCTTAAATCCCCTTTACTGGGTTTTCTTTTCTTTTCTTTCCTTTTTTGTTTGAGATCATTATCTCTTCAAACTTCAATTCCATAGTAACATCTTCCTCACATCACTCATTCCTCACCAATAACCAATGTCGTGTGCATTGCAAGCATCTGTAGCAGCATGCACCTGCACGTTTTCCACCACGAGATTCTCCATGAAGCACCTTAGAGCCAATAGGCGAAGTCCCTGCTTGTTCATAGCGAGAGCTTCCACTGATGACAATGACTGCAATGAGGAAGAGTGTGCCCCTGATAAGGAAGTGAGTTCATTTGAAATTTACCCTTTTCTCAATATTATGTGCTGTTCTGTTTTATTTTTCCAATTTATGTTTGTTAGCATAGAAAATGTGAGGAAAAAATACATGATAAATCAAGAAGACGGGGCCATGGAAATACAATAACGAATATAAGTTATCTTATATTATTACATTTTTTTTTGAAGCAATCATATATTATTACATCAACTCTTCTTAGTTGTACTGAAATTTTTACAAGTAGATTTTTTGGTGATACATTCTTTTTCTTATTTTATCTTCTCCCAGCCGGATATGTTTATGAATTTAATTGGACGGTCAGTGTAAATATTTTTTTACATTGTTATCCAATCATAAATTGAGTACAGTGTAAAAACATTACACTTATAATGCATACCAATTAAACTTTATGTTGATATGGGTTAATTTGATTAAGGTTGAGATTGATTTTCAACTCATAAGGAGGCTTAGGTGTGTTTTGCACCTTTTAAGTTTTGGGTTGTATTCAGGAGAACAAGTTCTAGCATATTTTGTTGACTTATTGTTAAAAACGGGCATGATATACAGCTTAGTCTAAAATGGAGCATAGATTCACAAGACATTAGGAGCCGGTTCGGTAAAATTAGCTATTAGCGGATAGCTTATAGCGGATAGCGGATGAGGTAGCTGATAGCGGATAGCGGATAAGCTAGCTTATTTTCTGTGGAAGTGTTTGGTAAAACTAGCGGTTGAACTAGCTGAAAAATATAAAATACCATAAAAGGACATCTTCATTAATGATTTTACATAAAAGAGAGAGAAGAAAATAAAGGTAGAATTAAATGAAGATAATAAGGATAAAAGTGGAAAGAAAAATGAAACGCTATAAGCTATAAGCTCAAACGCTACTTCAAGTAGCGTCTGGAAAAAACGCTATAAGCTCGTGAAAAATCGCTATAAGCTCGTGACAGAGGCGCTTACCAAACGGGACTACTTTCTCATCCGCTATAAGCTATCCGCTATAAGCTCGTATGAATGCCTTACCAAACAGGCTCTAGATCTATGCTGGCAACCGTCACTCACATTGCATGTTTTAAGTTTTGCTTAAGTCAGATAATCAAATGCGTATTTCCGATTGGCTGACATCTGTAATTTGTAACTAACATTTCTTATAGTGATAATGAGTATTGGCATTCTTGTTTCTTTTTGTATGTTACTATAGCTTAGACATAAACGGAATCTAATTTGATACATAAAACTTTTGAACTATTAGTAAACAAGAGAGTGCCACTGGGTGGACCTCTCTGCCTGCCCTTCAGGATTCCAGGCATGTGATTGGTGCCTTCACCAGTAGTATCGGAGTGGCCTATCCATACTACCATTTTTATTCAGCAAAAAAAAAAAAAAGTAAACAAGAGAATGGCACATCATTGTCGTAAGTAAAATTGTTCCCTTGTAGTGAATTTTTTGAACAGGTTTATGGTTCATTGATAATTTTAAACTCTATATACTGTCAGCAATTCAAAATTAAATCTATAAACAAATAGTTCATTCTCAAATGAGTAAGGTTTTTCTTTTTATTTTTGCTGCTCCATACAAATTCTGTGAATTGCTTAAATGAGAAGTTTAAGTGATTCGGTAAAGCAGTGTCTCAGAAACTGTTTTTTCAGGGAAGTTGGCAGAAGTGAAGCATGTAACTGAATTTGATTTTGTACATAAGCATGATATACTGATGATAATTTTTTTTGTAGTGGTATATCTATGAGCTTACAAGTTATGGCCTTCGCCGGGAGCATTGTTGCTCTAGGTGGGGAAAGAGTGGTCTTAGTGTTAATTGATCTGACATTATGCATGTTTTATAAATGTTCAAGTAAAATAAAGAAAGTTAACTTTCTATCTAGTGGGCTTCTCAATCAACCTCTTTTGGATGTTAATAATATTAGATTTGGGCCTAACTCAACCCAAAAGCTAGCTCAAGAAGTGAGGATTGCCCAAGCTTTATAAGCTCTTAGGAGACTCTATCTCTAGTCAATGTGGGACTTGGGTTTTTCCCAATAAATAAAACTTGTTTTATTTCAATTTCACCTATATTTCAATGTGTTTTTAAACATTTTGCCATTTTATCCTTAACCTGACTTTTTGGCCAGAACTGTCTCTCTACTTTCATGCATAAGCAGAGTTGGATCTGGTTTGTAGTTTCCATATTTGTTTTCTTGCTGCATTTGATATGATTGAATACATGAATGAGAAGTTAAAAAAATAAGTCAATCTTGTATTAATGGCGATTTAGGTTGGGAGAGTCAGTATGGAATGGTTAGCTGGGGAGAAGACTAAAGTAATGGGTACATATCCACCTCGTAAGCAGGGTTGGACAGGCTATGTTGAGAAGGACACTGCAGGGCAGACAAACATATATTCAGTTGAGGTTAGTATTTATGCCACTCTACTCTAGCTGTTGCATGTGATGTAATGTAGAAGGGATCAATTTCCACAGTTATAAGTCAAAATGACTCTTACACCATTAAATAACTTTCTATTTAATAATTTTCTCACAAAATCTACCGATGGATTGAAAATTTCTATTATATAGATTATGTTTATAAAATTTTACATTCATCCAAAAGATCAATGTAATATTTATTTTTAAAATATATAAAAATAAATATGACTTGATTACATTCTTGTAGATATTCAAAATTTACAAGATTTGGCACAAATAATCTAGGTGATGGATAGTAATAATTTAATGGTTGGATCGATAAAAATCACATTCTATAGAAAGTTATTGGATGGTGTAAGCATATGAAGTCTTATATTAGCATAAATCGATCCCTCTGCCCCCCTCTCTCTCTCTATATATATATTATATTATATTTGGCCCCCTAATGTTTTCTGGATCTGTCCCTGATTGACAAGTTATGCCCATCTCAAACTCTCTCTTTTTTTTTCAAAGCTAAAGGGTTATAGGACTCTGATGAAGCAGGCAATAATTAAATGTCATCTTCAAGATGTGCATTATAACATTTTTGTTGTTGTAAGATGCTTGTCTAATACTCTATGACCTTTCCAGCCAGCAGTTTATGTGGCAGAAAGTGCAATAAGTTCAGGAACTCCAGGATCTTCTTCTGATGGAGCTGAGAACACAGCAGCAATTGCTGCAGGCCTTGCCCTGATTTCTGTTGCTGCAGCATCATCTATACTGCTACAAGTTGGTAAAAATCCACCTCAGGTGCAGACAGTTGAATACTCAGGACCATCACTTAGCTACTATATCAACAAGTTCAAGCCACCGGAAATTATTCAAGCCAGCCAGACTGAATTATCATCATCTGTCCAACCTGAAAGTTCTCCTTCAGAAGTTTCTGAAGTTCAGGTTGAATCTCAAATTCAGCCTGACCCCTCTCCTTCAGAAGCTTCTGGAGTTCAGGTTGAATCTCAAATTCAGCCAGATCCCTCCAGTGTGAACACAGTCTCGTAATCAATTATAGTTATGGGGTTCCTTTTGCTGCAAAAACATAGTAGAGAAGTGTATTTTGTGCCAATAGTACTTTTTTTTTCATTTTAAATTATGAGTCATTGTATACTTCAACGGATGCAAATGCCTTTGTTTAAAAGTATTCGTGGTGTTCACTGTGCTACCAGCTTAAAGTATGTTTATCTTTTCTGGGGAAAAGAAATAATATTATGGACATAAATGCTTCAGTACAAATATAATCTAATGTAATGCTTGCATTTATCTCATCATTTTCAAAAGAAAGCTTCAGCACAATTAATTTTTTATCATTATCCTCAATTATTTTCCTCTATAAGAGCCGCGGGTTACAACGGATCTTGGAATCAAATTTAAGATCCCTATTGACGTCACGCCGAGGTAATCTGCTCACAAGAATAAGAAGGAATGTTGGATGAGACTTGACACATGTTAATATAATATACGTTTTAAAGAAAAAAGAATTTTTAATTATCATGAATGCGAATGGTTACATTTTTGTTAACCTAGCACAGCATTGGTTAGAGGGTATATTCTGTGCAAAATTGAAGGTTAGCAGTATTTGCCCAAATGTTCACAAGACCGGTTTGATCCCAACAATAAGATCAACTTTCAATCCTCGAACACTTACTGAGATTATTAGCAAATGTTCCTTAATTCATGTTAGTAGTGGTGCTACGCCTGTAAACCGGATGTTTGGTAGAATGATTTTTTTTAGTTTCCTTTAGGAATCCTAATAAGGGAATGTAAAAGTCCCTATATTTGGCATGTTTTTTGATCATATTTCTCCCAAAAACATTTTCATGGGAGGGGACGGGAATTATATTTTCTAATGACCATGGGAAATTTTTTATTATTTGAAAAAAATATTATACCCTAGATTCTCATTAAGGATGTTAATATTATATTTGAATATATTTTTGTTTGGGAGAAAAAAAATCTTGTATAAAATCAAGATATGAATAGATATTACTCTACACTAATTTTTAAAATTATTTTAAAATTTAAATTGTTATAAGGTGAATTCTCTGGTACCCTAGGGTAACTTTTACTCTGCCTAGGTGGCTCAATCAGATGATGATAATTTATTCTTATGTGAGATTCGTTGACCAATTTAATTGAGGTGACGCATTCTCGTTGGATAAAGTAACTTTTACACCAAAATTATTGGGGTATCTAAGAAGGCACATTGTTATAATACTTTTAATTTTTAATTTTTTCTACTATTATAAATTCAAGGGTATTTTTGAAAATAATACTAACGTTTCCAAGAAAGATATCCTTAAACCAAACATGAGAATTAAAACTCCTAAGTAACATTCCCAAGAATGTTGGAGGCCTATCAAACACATTTTTAACATTCCCACTAACCGTGACTCCCAAATATATAAAAAAAAAAAAAAAAAATCTATCTATCAAACATCCCGTAAGAAATATCTTTTATTCCATAGATATACAATTAAATATTAAATATGTATCATCACAGTTTCATATATGTGTGTTATTATCGGTACCTCCTGTAGATGTGGCGGCATCAGTTCAATAACATTAATGTAGCCTTTGATAAATGTGTTAGAATCAGAAAGAAAATGATATATATGTTCTCGTTCTAGGCCACAATATAAGGTCTTGGGCCCGATAAACCGACCATGTGCACAGGGTCGGGCAGTGACCCAACTCTAGAAGACAACATTGGGCAAGCAGTGATCTAGAGCCCAATGGATCGGTGCAGGAGCACCACCTCACGTACACCTCCATCCCTATTTTTTCTTTTTTACATGCGAAAAGATAAAAGTTTCCTTTTCGAATGTGTTTTGGCAATTAATTATCGGAATATAAAAAAAATTGTGTTCCTGCAATTAGTTGCTGGAATACATACATGTTTTTTTGTATTTCGGCAATTATCGGAACACAATTTTTTTGTATTTCGACAACTAATTGTCGATAGATCAAAAAACTTGAAAAATTTTAGAATAAAATTTTTTTTGTATTCTGGAAACTAAATGTCGGTAGGTTAAAATACTTGAAACGTCCTAGAACACTAATTTTTATGTATTCCGGCAATTAATTGTCGGAACACAATTTTTTTGTATTTCGAAAATTAATTGTCGGTAGGTTTAAAAACTTAAAAAATTCTAGAAACACAAATTTTTTGTATTCCTGGCAACTAATTGCAGGTACGTTAAAAAACTTAAAAAATTTCAAAACACAAAAATTTTGTATTCTGGCAATTAATTGTCGAAACACAATTTCTTTGGCGCAGATTGAGATGGTGCAGATAGGGGTATCTTGAGAATAAAAAAATTTAAATAAAGATGTGGTGGTGGATGAGTAAATGGGGTGATGTAGGTAGTAATTCCTAATGGATCGACTGATAACCCAATCCCAACCCAATGCAAGAGGCCTCATAGGGTTGTCGTCCTACCTCTGCCAAACTGCGTACCATTGCCACCCTACTCCTATAGAATACGACTCGAAGTGACATGATGAACAATACAACCCCTTTTACATTCAAGTGGTTAGGCAAAGTGACTGATGTGCGACCATCACTCATCCCAATGGTCCGGATCCACATTGCTAGAAAGCCTATAAATACCAGAGAGTACCACACACCCCATGCATCCATTATTCACATTGCATTTATATAATTTTAGTACTTGCATTCCCTTTTGCTAACTTAAAGCACCAGAGAGACTTTGCTACACCCCAGCCAGATCGACTAGACAGACCAACTAGCCAAACATGAAGACCATACTAAGCAGACAACACAAGACCAATTGAAGCAGGGATATACCCAGGTGTGTGACACTAGGGGCACTTGCCCCCACTAAGTAAAAATATATAATTACTAAATGTTGAATAATTTAATTTTGCCCCCCATTAAAAAATAAATGTTGCCCCATTGAAAGATAAATGTTGCTTTCATTGCTTTGCAACCCTACTCTACAATACTTTTTCAATTTTTTTGTGAACAATCAAATGTGCATTTTTATAAGATGAATACTAGAATGATTGTTTGGTCACATACATAGAGAAAAATATTTTTTATAGTGTTGAAAATGAAAAGATGTACAATAATTTAAAAATATGATAATGATGTTATTATTTTATCGCTTATGCATTTATACATTATTTATAAAAATATTTACAGTATATGAGTTTGCCCCTACTAGTCAAAAATTCTAGATCCGTCCCTGAATTGAAGCGTGTTCATATTGAACAGTTATATTCTATATTAGGTGTATTTTATAGAAAGAAGTTTAGCATAAATAACATCAATGGTCGCTCTCTTTCTTAATCACAACGAAAACCTTCATTTTCTGTCTCTCGGTCCCATTCCATCTCATTTGCACTC
This sequence comes from Ammopiptanthus mongolicus, assembly GCA_039655645.1. Classification (NCBI taxonomy): domain Eukaryota; kingdom Viridiplantae; phylum Streptophyta; class Magnoliopsida; order Fabales; family Fabaceae; genus Ammopiptanthus; species Ammopiptanthus mongolicus. The sequence continues at coordinate 22,896,193 of CM077346.1, read as the reverse complement.
CTTCCATCGCGCTTGTCTACCTCCTCTGCCACTAATCGGTGCCACTGTTCCTGACACTTCTACCACCGGAGCTTTTCCATGACTGTCATACATCGTGAAGAAGTCACATTTTGTTCTCTCCTTCACCACAAACCTATCTCTACACTCACCTCTTCCATCTCCTTTGTACTACTCATCATTGACATTGATTTGTACGACAAAATAACATCATTTTGCTTCAAGATTGGTTCTCCTCCTCTCCAATGACAACCATATCTCCACTGACTGATGAATTTCTCCTCATTCATTCTCTGATTCGATGATCGTTGTCTCTACCAAAAATATTTTTCTAAAATATAATATTTGTTTTTATATAATTTAAAAGTTTTAGAACCTCTCATCAAATGTTTAATATCTTTATATGAATTTAAAAATACAAGTAAATCAATAATGTTTAGAACTATTAAACGATAATTATCATAAATGACACGTAAGAATATTGTGCTCTATTTAGTTTTTGAATATTTAACCAAATAGTAAACATGACAGAAATATTAATTAATTGAAGATTAATTCTTATTACTTTTTTTGGTTCGGATCCCACCGTGATTAAGGAAGATCGTCTCTTATTCTGTTTAGCTAATTTCATACACAAGACACGGGATCCTGTATACTTTTATAGTTACCAAACATAAATGCATAATACACATGACATATAGTAAGCAAACATAGCATGCATGACATTAATATCCTATTCCTTTTTACTACATTCCATTTCGTTTTGTTATGTCTGTTTGTCAAACACTAATTAAGCCACAATGTGACCAGTGACATGCTATAAGAGTAACAACATTTGTATAAGAAACACCTTTGAGTATTCAAAGGTGAATTCATATATATCATTAAGAAAAAAAATCTAATATGACCAATGAAGTTATACTCTTCAAAAATTGTACCCACATGATCTCTTGATATTTATATTGTCATAGTACCTATTCCCTAAAAGTTTATATTATCATTACACTTACGTTGCTTACAACATAAACATTAAAAAAAAGTCAGTATAATTTATAAAATAGGAGTAATTTCATCTATAATTAAGTTAAGGAAAATGCTAACGAACTCATTAAGGAAGTAAGAAAATAAATTTTGTATTAGAATTTAATGTATTTAGTATTTAAAGAGGTGTTATACTTGATTTTTCAATGAAAAATTATTTTTTTTGGTTTACTTAAAAAATATCCTTAAAACACTCATTAACATGATCCTTAAATTAAACCTGAAGAGAAATCAACTTAATCTTTTTTCATATATTAGCCAATTATAAATGGCGAGAAACCCCGCGACAAGAGGCAGAAGCATCCCAATGATGAGTTGATCTTAAATTGACACCTATATATGTATGTCTGTTTTTTTTTTCTCAACTCAATTTTATTTATCAACTTTTATGCTTTGTTTGTTTTCGTGCATTTTGGAGAGAACATGTGCAAAAGAAAAAAGTGAAAGTTGTTCTATTTGACAAGGGAGAGAAATGATGGAAGAGATAAAATTGTGGTGGCACCCACAACAACAACAAAAATCTCTCCATTGGTGTTGATATATCTGTAAGACCTGAACCAATAACCTATTGAATCTAAAAATCTAAACTGAATCAATTAAATTGGTTCAGATTTTTTGGATGTTCGGATCCGAATCGAATCAAACCGAACCAAATCCGATGATGATTGGTTCGGTTATCGGGTTCAAGGATTCTGTAATCGAACCAAACCGAATCGAGTTAATTACTATATTTTAATATTTATATATATTTAATACTTGTTATATTTAATATTTATATATATACATATATTTTAATATTTAATAATTTTCGACTCCGAACCGAACCAAACTAAACCAATCTATTTTTGAATCGTTTGGTTTGGTTCGGGTTTTGTTGGAAAAATCGTTAAAACCGAACCAATCATTTTTTATTGGTTCTAATTTTTTTCTCACCCAAAACCAAATCAAATTGACTCGTTACACCCCTAGCTGTCGAGATTTCATGAAAATGAGGAAAAAATTGAAATAACATATCTATTCTTTTGTTTTAGATTGTTCAAATATGTTATTAGAGGTAAATACATCGTTATAAGAAAATATAATTTTTATTTCTCTTCTACTTTTCTCTGACTTCTTTTTATACAAACAACTTAAAAATCTATTTATTTTTTACTCATTTTCCGTTCTCTTCTGCTTCTTTCCATCCCATTTCTTTTGTCTTTACTTCTCTCCTCACCCAAACAAAGACTTAATATTACTATTACTTTGAAAATTACAAAAATTTCATAAAATAGATACTATTTGGGGATAATTTTTTTATAGCTTTATGTGTGGAGATTGATTAGTTTTGTATTTGAAATAACCTATAATGAGAGAATTTTAAAAAAATAAAGCAAATCCAAACATAAAAAACAGAGAAAATAAGATAAAAGAAAAATGAAACGCAAAAAGATAAAATAAACCAAAAATAAAAAACAAGTCGGTAATTTATTTAGGTTTTTTAATAAAAAAAGAACGAGGGGGGTGAAGCCCGCGGCGCAGTGAATGCACGCTACAAGGCTTTGGAAGGGTTTATTGGCAGAGTTGGACGCAAACGCTGAAACCCCTGCGGCTCCATATTATAAACACTCTGATACATACAAAACCTTGTCACTTATTCATCTATGGGTCTCAAGCAAGATCCTTTGCATCAACCCACAGAGCAGAATCATCAACAGTGAGTCATCATCTATTCCCTTCTTTCATTTCTCTCTCTATTGTGTTTGAAATTGGGTTATGTTGTTTTGTGCTGTTTTTTCAACTCCTTTGATCTTTTCTTGCCTAAACTTTTTGTGGGGTTCATGTTTTTTCTGCCCCCATTTACTATTATATATATATATATATATATATATATATACACACACACACACACACACATATATGGTAATGTTGGTTTTGTCAACTATGGTTCAGTGTGGGCAAGCAGTTACACAGTTACCCTTTTGGTGATTCTGGCATTGACAAGCAGTTCTTAACTGCTCCCGTAAAATCTGCTGTTGACAAGTTCCAGCTTCTTCCCGAGTTCTTGAAGGTAAACTATACTCATTGTGTAGTATGGATAACAGGATGATTTATGAGATTATCTTGATTAGTTTTTCAATAACTGCTTGTCACTGAATTGGAATTTTGTAGATTAGAGGATTGGTGAAGCAACATTTGGATTCCTTTAACTATTTTGTGAAAACTGAGATAAAGAAAATCGTTCGTGCCAATGACCGCATTGTGGTGGCTAAGTACCCGCATATTTATCTAAGGTACACATGGTGGTTTACTTATAATTTGTTCAGTTGTGTTTGAAGCTCATCTTCTATTGTTCTTCAGTCTTCACAAGCTTGAGCCACTTTAAATTGTTCTGCTGATGAGTTAATGTACAATGAGCTCTTCTGCAGGTTTATAGATGTCAGAATTGGTAATCCTTCTAGAATAGTAGATGGTAGTGGTGATAACCTTACTCCACAGACATGCCGCTTATCTGATCTGACGTAAGTTTCATTTCACTCGGAAACATGGTATATTGTTGTTGCTTAGATATTTATAGATTTATAATCAATGTCAATATGCAAAGGTATTCTCTTAATTCGTTTGTTAAGTTCTACAAGGTGTACTTGTGATGATTGGAAGTCATATTTAGACCAATTTTATCCCCAAAAAGAAAGACCAAATTTCACACTTATTTTTTTTTCTTGTGCTTAACTTTTTATCAAGTATGATTCATTATGTTGTTTATAAAAAAGGTATGCGGCTCCGATAATGGTTGATGTTGAGTACACTCAAGGAAGTCGTGATAACCCTAGAACAGAGAGGAAGGTATTTTTGGGTACTACTGTAATCTGAATCTGGCAACAAGAATCTATATTATTATTTTTAACCTTGTCTTCTTTTCACAGGCCGATGTTATTATTGGACAAATGCCTATTATGTTGCGGAGTTGTTGTTGTGTCTTGCACGGGAGAGATGAAGCTGAACTTGCAAAACTTGGTTCGTGTGGATTGGAAAACATGTTTTTTTGTGCATTTTTTCCTCTAATTCTTTTCCTTCCTCATTTTTATAAATTCCTACCTTGCTTTGATTAGGTGAGTGCCCCCTTGATCCTGGAGGATATTTTGTAATCAAAGGGACTGAGAAGGTGATGTTCTGACTCTTTTCTTAAATGCTTCTCAATGTCAGCGACACTGGCTGACATTTAATCTGTAAAAGACTAGCTGACATTGGCAAAAAATGTAATTTAAGAGAGTTAATTGTTGAATGGTTAAAGTAATAGTATAAGAAATAAAATAGAAATTGATGAACATCTTTATGAGAATAAATGGATAAGCATTTTAAATAAACATGTTGAACTTGTCATTGATCAGTTTTTTTAATTCTTGATAGTAACTTTCATTTCCTCTTTTCTATAATCTCATCTCAACACTGTTGCCTTTATCTTTGTTCTAGATAGTTTTTCATTTTTCATCTACGATTCATGATTCCACCTATCTATTTCAGGTTATGTTAATACAAGAGCAACTTTCGAAGAATAGAATAATTTTAGACACTGACAAGAAACGAAAGTAAGTAACTCTTCTTGGTCATAATCCATGCCTTATTCTTCACCTTTTCATATATGCATATCCATACAGACATGTGTACTTGTATGATTTGGGACCTCTCCTTATATTCCTCCCCATTTTTATCCTAACTGTTCAATGGCGTCCAGTGTCAAGAAGGAAAAACAATGGTATACCACTTCAGGACTTCGAGAGTCTGACCTCTCCCTCCAACTGCCTAACAAAATAATCTATACTCCAATTCTCTCTCTCCCCCCTCTCTTCATACCTACTCTGCCCTACTATTAGGAGCCTAAGTTAGCATTTGGCCCAACTTTTTTTGGACTTAAAAGCTACTTTAAAGTTAAAGTTAAAAATAAAGTTAAAGCTGTTTGGTAATTTTCATATTGTTTTAGCTTAAAAGATACTTTTAAAAGAAAAATAGAAAGATGAGATTTTAGGAAGAGCTTGGAATCGAAGCAGGGATTTTCTTAACAAGCTCCGCAAAAGCTCTTCAAACTAGCTTTTTTTAAAAGCTACTTTTTAAATTTTTGTTCTTTGCAAATAAGCTACTTTTTTTAAGAGCTTCTTTTAAAAAGTTTTTGGCCCAGCTTCTCCTTTTAAGGAGAAGAGAAGCCAAAAAAGCTGGGCCAAACACTAATTAACTCCAACTACTTAACCAATCAGGCCACTAACAATGGTTGACCCAATTAGTTCCCTGGCTCATCCTTTTTTTTTCTTTCTAAAATAAACTTCCTTAATTGGGGGTCTGCTACGAATAAAGAAATTCTTAAGACTAAGAGAAAAAAATTGTGGAGAGAAGGGAGGATAAGGAATCCTCCTTAACAAAATAATAAAACAGAAAACAACGAAGAAAATCGTGCTGAACAAAATACCAAAAGGAATACAACAAAGAAAAAAGAGAAAATCAATGGAGCAGAGCTGCTCAATCCTTAACATATCTGACTGCTAGGGAAACCCCATTAAAAAGGCATGTGCCTTACACCAAATAGAAGCTTTATCCCGAATCAGGTATTGTGCCATAGAAATCTCCTTAAAAATCAGAGAGTTTAGCTTCAATCCAATGCACCAAAGAGTATCATAGGTTGTACATTGCCACAAAAATCTTGCCTCTTTACTTCTACCAATGCCATGAAAGCTAATCATCAAGAACTGATCCAGGGACCTTAGGAGTAGGGCGCACCCAATATGGAATTCCATGATGAAACAGTGGCAGAATAATCTAAGAACAGGCGTGGAACTGATTCTGAGCGAGAACGACACATTACACACATAAGAGGAAAGAGCCTTGTGTGGCTTATGAACTTGCGCAATGTCATCAGTATATATATTTATTTAATAAAAACATGTCATTAGTATTCATTCTGTTAAGCGTCACAGTCAAAATAAAAGACTTGATGAACTTTGTATTTCCAAAGGGGTTATCAAGAAGAAAAGTAGCCTATATGAGCAATGAGTGAGGAATTGGAGAAATATTTTGCACAGAAACACCATGGAAGGGTTGAGGGACCAAATCCTTTTATGGGTTAGAGGACAAATTAATAGAGTCAAGGAGACCCAAGACAATAAAGACATGGGAAGGCATAAGTAAAAGGGAAATCTCCTACCCGATGGTCTTCCCAAACGGTGACGTGAGAGCCGTTACTGATTTTGTTATTTTTTACATGTTGTCCTCTTTGTTCATAGCTGATGGGCACTTTTTTGGGGTTGGGTTGGTGAATTTTATATGCTTTATCTATGCATGAATCAAGTGGAAGTATGAAGCTTGGGTTTACAAAAATATGTGGTAAAAGCATAGAGTTTCTTCATGTAGATTTCTTTCGGGCTTATGTTTTCTTTGTTATTTTTTTTCTTTTTGTTCGAATTTTTGGTTTTTAGTATGATTTCTTATCACTCCTTTTATGTGCTTGGTGCTCCTCTTTCATGTCAATGATTTCTCTTCTTTTATCACCATAAAATAGAAGCATATGTTTGACAAGCAGTAGCATCTGTCAAGTTGCTTCTTGTGCATAGATGTTCATGTACAGTTTGGCAGCCACTTTAAATTCCATTTTTGTGGGAGTTGTAAAATATAGATTCCTGTTTCTTGATATAAACTGATGTTTTCACGGGATAAGATTATAAGGCTTGGTTGTTGTTGTTGGAGGAGGATATCTTATTCTTCCCCTAGTTGTATTTATCTTCTTTTCTCTCAATTAAAATTTCTTTTTTCTATCAAAAAACCTTATCAATAATCTATTCATAACTTCCAATGTGGTTGTACATCTGTGTCCACAAAATTACATATCAGTTATTCTTTTTTATGTTGTTTTAAAGTTTATTTTGGTTCCTACTTTGGCTTTCAGTTTTACTGCATCAGTTACGTGCAGCACGGAGCAATTTAAAACCAAAACTGTTATCGTGATGGAAAAGGAGAAGATGTGGTTACAATTAAATAAATTTTCTAAAAAGGTTTTTGTTTTACACATTTTCAATGAGGCTTGTTTACCTTTTCCACTTTTATCCCATTAAGTTTAGGCTTTGGTAATGTTTGTTTCTGCTTGTTATTTCCTATAGGTTCCTCTTATGATTGTAATGAAAGCTATGGGGATGGAGAGTGATCAAGAAGTTATACAAATGCTTGGAAGAGATCCACGTTATAGTTCACTACTTTTGCCTTCTGTTGAGGTAATTGACATACATACGTGATTATGTCAAATATAAAAATGCTTGTGCACACAGTAAAGTATAAGAGATGGGAGAAACAAAGAACTTGTATATATTATTATATTATAATACACATCACAGACTTCTTTGCACATTCTTAGCTACACAGTATATTATGTTGTTATTTATGCTATCACTGACCTTTGGAATATGTTTTGCCCCATAATCAGGAATGTGCAAAAAACGGTGTATATACACAAGAGCAAGCATTGGAGTACCTTGATTCAAAGGTTATTTCTTGTCTAATTATTGTTTTATTTTTCTTCTTGTATATTTTGTCTTTACTCGAGGTGGACCATTGATATTAAATCATCAAATTGTTACTTTTGGAACATCTTTTCATTACTTAGTCCTTGAATACTTCAGATTGATGCAACCAACAAGACCAATATTTTTTGTTTGTTTCATTTATATTGAGGTCAAGTTATAATGTAGTTCCTCATCGGAAACGTTTAGTGTCAAGACCGATAAGCTAGGTGAGCAGGATGGAAGTGTGATTTTAGTTTTATCCTACATCTCTAGGTCTGTGCCTTATGTATTATTTTATTTTAGATTAAATTACATTGGTCCCTGAACTATTTGAGAATTTTCAAATAGGTCCCTAAATTTTAAAAGTTTGTAATTGGGTCCCTAAACTTACAAAACTTTGTAATTGAGTCCCTCATACACATCTTCGTTAGGGTTTCATTAAGTCTCTGTTAAGTGATCCATCCATTCATGCATTTGTAAATCCCTGAACTTTCTAAGAAAATTCCAATAGATCCCTATACTCTTTGAAAAATTTCAAATAGGTCCCTATACTTTTTGGGAACTCTAATGGAGCCCTAACAGATATATGGATGACCATGATGGACTCAATTACAAATTTTTATAAATTTAGGGACCCAATTACAAACTTTTAAAGTTCAGGGATCTATTTGAAAAATCCCAAATAGTTCAGGGACAAACAGAGTATTTAAATCTTTGTTTTATTTGGACAAATGATAAAAGAATAGACATAAACTTCTTAAATATCCAGCTTTCATGCACCCCTCTATTTTTTGATGAGGGTTTCCTGATCTGAATGTTTTTTTGTAGTTGATCTTCTTTAAGTAAATATGTAGGTATTTTTTCCTCTTTCTCCTTAATCTAATCTTGTACTGCCTCAGAAATTAATGGTGTAAAACAGTGTGAGGGGTAATCTTTCTATCATAGTTCATCTTTATCAGCTGTTAGTTTTGCTGTTAGGCATTGCTTTTCCATTGGAAGAAATATTTGTTTTAAGTTGTTGTCTCATTTTACTAGGACAGTTTCTTTCTGTTCTATATATGATTAGACTCCTGAAAAGATTTTGCAGATACCTGTCTAAAGTATCCAAACATGCTGTGTTTTCTACTTTTGTAATCTTATTCAAAACTCTTCATTCTCTCTATACATTTCTGTAGAGTGAAGTCCAAACTGCCAATTAGGTATCTACTGAGTTTTATTGGATTTATTCAATTGCAAGTTCTAGCAGACCATTTATTGAGGGGATGGATTTAAAGCTTATTCATTGTCCATAAGGCCACATGGTTGGAGAAACCATATGAAGAGTTAGGTTAGTGGGAGCCAACAGATTTACAAAAGGAATTGGAGAGCTCTTTTGAGCTAATATTATCTGTTTTTATGTTCCTTTTCTTATTTTTTTTTTGTTTTTTGTTTTATTAGGTTTGCTAATTTTTGAACTTGTGTTCTTTATCTTAATGAATTATTCTTTTATAAAAAAAAAATTAGTAAAAAACTGCCAAATACTTTTCAGAGGACAAATCATGTGCACACTTGTTAGGTAATTTACTGGAAATGACAATTTATTGGCATTTTGCCAGTTTCTGATTTTGATTTATATAACTTTCTTAGTGTTTCTAATTTTACATACATATTCATATATTTATTTTTGTTTTCTTGATTATTGCTGATACCTGTGTACTCATCAGGTAAACAGTCCCATGTATTCAAATAATCCATCTGAAAAGGTTTTCAACTCTCTCTCTCTCTCTAGTTTTTTTATTTATACATTGTTCTTGATATGGATAAAATAATAATCTTTGTTTTTTCCTCTTCATTCTTGTGACTTCACCATCTGTACCTTTTATATAGGAAGGAAGGGCGTTTGCTGTCCTAAGAGATGTATTTCTTGCAAATGTGCCAGTAAGTTTTCTTGGAATCTTAAGTATCTCTTAAATTTTTAGTGTTTGCGTTTATCGCTTTTACTGATACTTTATTTTCATCCTGGGGCAACTTGTTTTCATTCTATTCAGTATACATGTAATCGGTGCATTTTTGCTTAGTACTGAGTTGCTGCTTCTTCTGATGTCATTAGGTGTATCAAAATAATTTTCGGTCGAAATGTATATATGTCGCTGTTATGATGAGACGCATGATGGATGCAATTCTGAAGAAGGATGCAATGGATGACAAGGTAGTATCTTCTTTTTAATATGTGAGCTTATGTAACCTGAGAAAGGAGAGTAGGTTATGTGATGAAAAAGTTGTAATAGTCTAATTTATGTCATGAAAAGATCCCATGTTTTGTTTTACTCAATTGCTAAATTTTTTTGTCATAGCCTTTCACCATCCACTGTTTGTAGAAAGTGCTTCAGAAAAGGCTTAGGAACAAAAATCGAGTCTAAAGCAGCAATGAAAGATGGAGCCCTTATATGTAATTATGTAGTGTGTAATAGAAGAGGTAGCTATAGAGGTATGAGATTGTTTACGTTCAAGAAGGTTAATAGGATTATAATTTAGTAAAGAACAAGGAACAATATAATCAGAAGAAAAGGAGGGAGGATTTTGTTTTAGGTAAACACTCTCTGTTACAGTTAGATGCTTTGTCTGGTTTTCAACATTACTCAAAGGATTAAGATTGATTTTTTGACAGATAGACGACCTTGCACTGGCCCTCTTTGTTTCAGAAGTGTTTCTTTTCAAACAATGTTGTTAAATAGCGGCCATGGCGGCGCCATGGCGGAATGGCGTGGCAGATTTTGTGCCAGCCACCATAGGCAATTTGTGAAGTGCCACCCGCAATGGCGGCGCCATAGGTCGCAATCCCACGTTTATATGGCGAAATTTTGTCCATCCGCCATTGACAACATTGTTTTCAAATAAAAGTTTCAAACCTCCCAAGTTATCTTGTGGTATAGATCCCACCTGATCTTGCTTGCCCAATTGGTTGGGTGTCAACATCTGTTGTAATTTTTCAATAAGTAAGTCATTTTCTTTCTCAGAAGCAAAGCCAAAATCCTCCTCCTCAAGCTCCTTGTTAGAGTCAGAAGTGGCAGTATCACTAGGGTCGTCCATCACTTCTTGAAAATTACTGTGAAAAGAGAGAGAGAGAGAGAGAGAGAGGATCACAGAGAAGCCCTAATTTGGATGAATGAGTCCGTGAATATCACTGTTCTCTGGTTTTCTATTTATAATATACACTGAATCTGTACAACAATAAATGCACATAAATAAGTAAATAGGAATGAAACAGAATAAAAGCTAATAAAAACTATTTCTACAATCACCTTGTCTCGATCTCTTTGTTTCCTCTTATACCACTATATCAAGCCTTGAAAAAGGTATAATGCTTTCATGGTTGACCTCAGGCATGAAACCAAATCAGTTCTCTGTAATGTGAGCCTCTTATATTAATTTCCATTTAGTTATTGCTCTTATAGTTTTGTAGTATGGCTTATGAGCTTCATCCCTCTGTACCTGCACAGTTCTATATTTATCCCTTTTCCTTATAGATAAAATAGTTTTTTCATTGTAGAAGATCTTCAAAATTAATAAAATTTGAACTTTATGCATATTCAAAATTATAAATAATGTCTATTATGTGTTGATTTGTGTGTTTGCGCGGTGCACACAAGAGTGAGTGATCATCTGCTATCTATTTCTTTAACTTGTAGGATTATGTGGGGAACAAGAGGTTGGAGTTATCAGGCCAGTTAATATCTCTGCTTTTTGAGGTACTATCTCATTTAATTTAATGCACAACCTACTTCTGTAGAGATACTTTGCACATTTTTCATTGCATTAATTTTCATTCTTTCTTTTGCAGGATCTTTTTAAGTCGATGATAACTGAAGTTAAGATTAGTGCAGACAAAAGGTTGGATAAGCCAGACAAGGCTAAGATGTTTGACATTTGTCAAGTAAGCACTCTTTAATAAGCATCATTCAAATCATTCTTAAATCAAATCCATTCTCGCTGAAGCTGTCCCGAAGTCTCTCTGTAGCTAGTACCTCTTAAAGAGTTTCTTTTGTACAGTTCTCTTTCAATCTTCTCATTTATTATGGACTTCTCAGTCCAATTGGACTCCTATTTATTTAAGTATACACGGGTTTGTCCCTTTGTGTCTTGAATCTTGATCCATAAACCAGAAATCAGTGAAAAATCTTTGCCATAACTTTGATCGGTCTACCTTTTACAATCCGTGTTAAGGGCAACTATTTTGTTATTGGAGACAAAAGCAGAGTGATTTGTCTTGTGTGTGCTTTGACATATGAAGTTGACAAACGGTCAACCTTTGAACAGAGTGTGGTTTTCTGGCAAGTTTATGATCTTGATGGAGTGATGGTTTGTTGAGAATCTCCAAAGTTGAAATATCAATTTAAGTTTATTTGTTCATGTTATTCTCAGTGTCATCATTGTACAGCCTTTTAACTGTGATTTGTTTGTACATCAAAAAGAGACACTTTGATGTTTTCATAAATTTATTTTTTGGTACACATGATTTCATAATTTTATGTCTGTTCAAAATTGTTGTCTTTTGCTTTGTTCATCCAACCAGATTAGTATGTCTGGATTTCTATTTACAGTTTTTTTGGGTGTGTCCTTAGCTTATTTGTAATCATCAACAAATCACTAAAGGTTTGGAATGGACTCTCTCCACTGGCAACTTTGATATTCGCAGGTGGAACATGAACAGGAAAGGAATGACACAGGTTGTATATTGTTTCCTTTTCTAATATTTCATTCCTATGTCTTGATATTTATTGTCACAAATTGATTGGTCTGGCTTAGGTACCGAGGGACCCACCTCTGGCTTCTAGGACCAGGGTTCTTGGATTTTCCTATCAACATAAGACACATTTCCAATGATAAAATTTCACTATCTACAGGTGGTACAAAGATTATCATTTATAAGTGCTTTGGGCCAAATGACAAGAGTCTCACCACAGTTTGAGAAGTCCAGGAAAGTAAGTGGACCTAGAGCTTTGCAACCTAGCCAGGTGAGCTGCAATCCAGTTGGGAACTTTTTTGATGGATAATTCCTATGTTGCGTAGGCTTTTTATTCTAAATTTCTAAATTCTTATCTACTTATGAACTCATACCTTCTTTTATGATCTCTTCCATTTGATATAGTGGGGCATGCTCTGTCCCTGTGATACCCCTGAAGGTGAAGCTTGTGGACTGGTGAAGAACCTGGCTTTGATGACTCATGTTACAATTGATGAAGAGCAGGCCCCGCTAATTTCTCTGGTATGTTTTGTGTGATATTACACGATGATGGAACCTTCCTTTATTGTTTATGAGTATGACTATTTTGCAAACTATTTATAGATGTTCTATCGAGAAAGTGTGATTTATGGCATCTTCAAAATTTTCGTTGTAGCACTTGAGACAGAAAGTATGCGGAATTACTTGGGTGAACAACACTTACGTTTACAAGAATGGTATAAATAATTAGTTATTTCCTATGACTCTATAGCAATTTATTAGGAACATTAACTCATGATTTCTATGATACATTAAACACTCACTATTTGCAACACTTCCCCTCAAGCTGGTGCATATACATCATAAGCATCCGCTTGTTACATAGGTATGTTACTCTTGGACCTCCGAGAGGCTTAGTGAAGATATTAGCTAGTTAATCATTTGAGTTCACAAAAGAGGTAGTGATTTCTCCTAAGACAATCTTTTCACGGATGAAATAACATTTATTCTCTTTTTTTCATGGTTCATATGAAAGACTAGATTGGAAGCAATGTGCTATCTGCTTGATTATCACAAATTAGCATCGTGGGTCCTATCTTGCAAAACTTCAATTCTTGAAGATGTTTTAACCATATGAGTTGACACATAGTAAGAGCCATAGCGCGATATTCTACTTTAGCATTTGACTAGGCAACTACATTATGCTTTTTTGCTTTTTCATGAGACTAGGTTCCCCCAATAAGAACACAATACCTAGATGCTGACCTCCTATCACTAGGAGATCCTCTCCAATCAACATCTGTATAAGCAAAATCCCTTTCTAGGAGAACCTATGGCATATCTCAAGATACGAACTATTGCATCCCAATGATTGTTACAAAGAGAGTTAAGTAGCTGACTTACAACACTAATGGTGAAAGATATATTCTACGTACTTATAGTGAGGCAATTTAATTTTCGCATTAGTCTTAGATACCTTCCTTTGTCTGAGTAACACTTGGCCTGATTTGGTAGGAGTTTACATTCGAATCCATAGAAATATTGGCTAGTTTATAGTTTAGCATCCCAATTTCTCCCAAAAATGCCAAGAGCATACTCTCTTTGGTAGATAGCAATACTAGCCTTTGATTAGGCTATATCAATCCTAATGAAATATCTTCATCGACCCAAGTTTTTAGTTTCAAAGTGTTTGAACATGTGTTGTTTTGGGTTGGTGTTAGAATAATTGGACCTAACTCCACTCCAAAAGCTAGCTCATATAGGGAGAGTTGCCCAAGTTATTATAAATGGTTCTTTGCTCATATACTCCTACTGTGATGTTGGACCACCCACAGTTGTTCATCCTTGCAAATTTCACACTCTAGATGTCCAATCCCGAACGTGAGGGGGTGTGTTAAGTGTCAAAAGTCTCACATCAGTTGAGGATATGAGCAAATAACCATTTATAATAACTTGGGCAGCCCTTCCTCTATGAGCTAATTTTTGGAGTAGAGTTAGGCCCAATTATTCTAACAGTTGGCACACCACGGGTTGAACGAAAAGTGAACTGGGCCGGGTTGGCTCACTTTGGTGGTGAGTTAAATTTGGCCAACGTAGCTCAATCCATAGTGGGTTGGTGGGTTAAACAAACTGTCCTACCAATGTTTTTTAAAAAAATAGTAGAAAAAACCGAAAAAATGCAATAAAATCAGAAATATAACTATACTGAATTCTGCATCTGTGCTCTTTCCATTTTTTCACCCACCCTTCTCTCTCTAGCGAACTTGCTAGCAATGCTTCTAGAGCCATCCTAGCAATTCAAATTCTCTGCTTGTGCAGCATTTGCTTCCGTCTTATCCACGGAATTGGACCTTAATGATCGGTCCACGTCAAGCACACGAACGCATCCTTTCCATCAATGTTGCTCAGACTGAGCAAAACCTAAAGGTTCCATCTCTTCAACGATGACCACATCCACTATGAAATTAATCCCGTCGCCAGACTCCTGTCGATGATATCACTGGTTAAGAGCTTTTTCCTTTTCGGAAGGGAAGGCTGGAAAGGGTGGCTCGTCGGTTGAGAACGGGAAAGGTCGAAGGGGTGGGGTGGTCAATGACTACCGGTTATGTGGGTGAAGGTGAGAAGATGTGTGGTTCACTGATTCTGAAAATGTGAGAGGCTGAGTGAGAATAGAAAATTGAACCCTTACCCAATGTAACCCGTGATGTTGTTTTATTTGTTTTTTTTTTTAAATTTTGTTCTTTAATTCATTAGCCAAAACTGTTCGAACCCGTGGGTTAAATTAGTCGGGTTAGAACTAACTCAAATTTTTGTGAGCTGGAATTTGCTCAATCCAACCAAGCTCAAACCTGTGGTGAGGTAAATTGGTTCACGGGTCATTTTGATAGCTCTAGTGTTGTTTCAGACCGTGAGTGCCTTCATGATCATTGTTTGTGATTACAGTATTGCTTGTGATTACAATATCATCAAGATAGACCACAAGGTTGCTGCATTGATTTCACAATGTTAGAGTCTCTTTGTAATTATTAGAATGTTGGAAATAGGCAATAAGAATTGATGTATTAGATTCATGCATCCTTGGAAAGACTATTTTCATTGGAAATAGCTTAATAGGAAAGAGCTGTAATTCATTTATTATTGCCTTATAAATAGCAGATGTATTTACTCAATTACTCTCTTGTTGTATATAAACATCGGATTTGGCTCCTCTAAAGTGAGTTGAACTCTAAAGTGAGAAAGTAAGGGGCTATCCACGCTTAGATTATTTAGTGGGTTGAGATCTCTATGTACTTAATCAAATCAATGGTGGATAGTTACTTTCTCATTTTAGAACTCCACTCACTTTAGAGGAGCCAAATCCATAAATATCATATATGCCGAGTGTTGAGAGTGATTTACTCAAGCAATTTAGAAAAATCCATTCTCCATAATTCCCTAAATCTTTCTCAAGTACAAGATAGATGCATTGGTTAGAGGGTAATGTTTATAAAGCAGAGAGTTGTCCGCCTCATTTTGACCATACAAAACTGCTGTATAACTTTCATGAATCTGCCAAACCAACACCAAGGAGACTATTTAAGGCCTTATAAGGACTTGTGCAACCTGCAAACTAAACCCCACTCCCCTCGAGCAAAAAATCTAGGTGGGCTTTATGTAAAGTTATTCTAAGTCACCATAGAGAAAAGCATTTTGATGTCCAACTAATATAAAAGGTCAATGGTGAATAGTATCCCTGGTCAAGAAAAGCTAAACAAATGCCATTTTAGCATAAGGAGAGGTGGTGTTGCCATTAGCAAGGTCGAAAATCTGAGTAGAGCTTTTAGCCACACTTGAGTGTTTGAATTTGCTTGAGAGGAATCCTCTCAGCCCCATAGATTTATACATATTATATACTTATCAAAATCTCTCAATTTGAGGGATTGATATATCTTATTTCCTACTCTAAAATATCTATCAAATCAGATAATCAAATCTTAGAATTTGGGTTTGGGCCTAACTCAACCCCAAAAGCTAGCTCATGGGGTGAGGGTTGCCCCCACTTATAAACACTATTCAAGTCATATCACTATCCAATGTGGGACTCCAGCACACCTCCCTCACGCCCAAGGACTGGACATCTGGAGCATGAAGTTTGCAGGACTGGACATCTGCGAGTGGCCCAACAGATCTCGGATAGGCTCTGATACCATCTTAGAATTTGGGTTTCGGCTTAACTCAACCCCACAAAACCGGCTTGTAAGGTGAGGGCTGCCCAAGCTTTATAAGCACTACTTAGGCCATATCTCTAAGCGATGTAGACCTAAAAACTCCCTCTCACATCTAACATAATGAAGATGCTGGAGTCTGCAATGAAGGCAGCCCAAAGTTGCTGCAATTAAGGCAGCTTCGGGGACCACAATTAAGACGGCTTTCCAACACCCCCCTCATACCCAGGGCTATACACCTGGAGGGTGGATGATGTGGGCGACCCAACAACTGATCTATGATAGGCTCTGATACCATCTTAGAATTTGGGTTTGGGCCTAACTCAATCGCAAAAGCTTGCTCATGGGCTGAGAGTTGCCCCGCACTTATAAACACTATTTAGGCCAAATCACTATCCAATGTGGGACTCCAACAACAAATAATATCAACACTCTTCCACAAGCTGGCGCATATATGTCATATGCATCAAGCTTGTTGCATATGTATTTTACCCTTGGATCCTAAAGATACTTAGTGAAGATGTCTACTAGTTAATCATTAGAATTCACAAACAAGGTAGTAATTTCTTTGCAGAGGACCTTTTCTCAGATGAAATGATAATCAATTTCTATATGGTTAATTTGCTCATGAAAGATTAGGTTGGAGGCAATGCGTAGGGCTGCTTGATTATCACAAATTAGTTTCACAAAACCTATTCACAAAACTTCAATTCTTGAAGTAATTCTTTCAACTTTATAAGTTCGCACTTAGTCAAAGCCATGACACGATACCCCGCTTCTACACTTGATGTTGCAACTACATTCTTCTTTTTGCTTTTCCATGAAATGAGATTCTCCCTAATAAGAACATAGTACCCAAAAGTCGAACTTCTATCACTAGGAGATCCTACCCAATCTGCATCTGTTTAAGCTACAATATTTGTATGGTCTCTATTTTTATATATCAACCACTTTGCAGGAGAACTATTAATATATCATAAAATTCAAACCAGTGCATCCCAATAGCTGCCAGAAGGAGAGCTAAGAAACAGACTCACAACGCTAACAACAAAGGATATGTTTGGTCTAGTTATAGTGAGATAATTCAACTTTTCCTTTAGCCTTCGATATCTTTCCGGGTTCGAATATGGCTCCCCTTGATCTGGCATAAGCTTAATGCCAAGAAAATATCGCAACTGACCCAAGTCCTTAGTGTGGAAGTGCTGGAACAAGTGTTGTTTTAGACCTTTAATGCCTTGCCTTCATGATCTTCACATGTGATAACAATATCATTCACATAGACCACAAGATAGATGTAGTGTTTGGAGGATGAATGTTTATAGAATATAGCGTGGTCTGCCTCACTACGAACCATACCAAATTGCTGTATAACTTTACTAAATCTAACAAATCATGCCCGAGGAGACTATTTAAGGCCATACAGGGACTTGTGTAGTCGGCAAATATGACTCGACTCTCTCTTGAGCAACAAACCTCGGTGGTTGCTCCATATAGACTCTTTCTTCCAAGTCACCATGCAAAGTAATTTTTAATGCCCCTTTGATATAAAGGCTAGTGGTTCATTGCAGCCATTAATAGGAAACGATGGACAAATGACATTTTAGCGACATGAGATGGATTCTGGCTCGATCAGGGAGGTAAAATAAGGAGTGTCCTCAAAGAAGGTGACATTTGCAGACATGTAAAAACGGTGTTGGATGGACAATAACATCGCTATCCCTTTTCAACCTGATAACCAAGAAAAACGCATTTAATAGCACGAGCATATAACTTGTCAAGACTTGTAGAGCGATCATGCAATGTAGAATGATCATGCACAGAATAAACAACCAAAAAACTAGGAGGAACACTTATCAAGTTGTCTCTCTGTGTAGAAGGTAGTTACCTTATACATTGCATTTGTATGAATGAAATGTAAATTGTATATTAGGTTGTCTTTCTGTGTAGAAGGTAGTTACCTCAGATATTGCACTTGTATGAATGAAATGTAAATTTTATATTAAGTTGTATTCTTCTCTTGTTCTCCAATCTTCTCTCCCATTTCCTATCCAATGTCATATGTAAGCTTAGGGCTCGTTTGATGGTCAGGATAGGATAATGACGAATAGGATATGAGAGGTGAATAAGGATGGGATATGATATAAGCTGGCTAAGCTCTTATCCTATCTGATATTTGATACGCATCAGATAATGATAGGATATGATATAAAATATCAACAAATTAGAAAATTACCCTTATATCAAAATTGCCTTTTAAAAAAAATAAATTTTAATATTATTTGATTTTTTTATACATTTAAATTAAAAAATATAATTTTTTTTGATAATATATATTTTTGCCTCTCTAATTATACATTAATCCATTTTTTAAATTATAAAAAATTAAATAAAAAATTAACTTGTGATATTTTTTTTTTCACTTTTTATAAAAATTGCTAATTAAACCACATTTTAATTAGTAATAAGGTTGACTAATTAAGTTTGAAATCATAATTAAATAACAACAATATTAAATGTTAGGGATAAATGAGAAAACACTTTCTTATCCTATCCTGTTGGTTCTAACCCAGCTCCTCCCTCAGGATAGAATTATAACTAAGTAACATGATAAGATAAGCTAACAGGATAAGCATATCTTATCCTATTGGTTCACCAAACTCCAGATTAAAGCAGGATATGATAGCTTATCCTATCCTGTCTCCCTTATCCTGACCACCAAACGAGCCCTTAATTGCTTTAGTGAACAACACTTAGCACTCTAATATTTATATACACAATAATAAATACAATTTACATTGACAAGATTGATATAAAGAATTATCTATTTCGTTTGACTCTAATACTATTTCCTAAGAACATTAACTCATAATTTCCAGTGATATGTTAAGCACTCACTATTTCCAACAGTGGCTAAAGTTTAATTTAGTTTAATTATGATCATATGAGCATTGAGGATTAAGCTCTTTTGAGCACTTGGTCACAAGGGCTTTAATACCGGATAAATATCCATTTTAGCTGACCTAAAACATAAGCTTTTAGGATAAGGCTGCCCCAGAACAGTTTATAAGTTTTTTGTCTAATATGTTTAAAGTGCTTGTATGTAAATCTGAAAGTCTATCATCAAGCATTGAGTTTCTAGCAAATATAGTTTAGATAGTTCATTTGAAAGTTGCAGCCTGGTATGAGTGCCTATTCCTTAATCCTTTTGGTGATTGTCTGATTTTAAATACCATTTTCTACAAGGATATATCTTCTTGGCTAATTTCCTTGAAAAATCATATTTCATATGTAGGTCACTCTGGGTCTTGAGGTGAAAGCATCTTTAAATTTGAGTAGCACAAGTAGTTCTTTTTGTCAATTGCTAACTCTCCTAAAAGCTAAAGCTGTTAGGTGAATGCTCGTGAATGTGTTTTTTTTATCTAGCATGCTCCCTCACATAAGAGCCCTTTGCTCTTGAAGTTTGGACAATGCACAAACCAACCTACTTTTTACTGAAATTTTCCACTTTTTCATTTCAAAAAATGAGGATTGTAAGGATCAAACTCATGACCATTTGGTCATAGAGGCTCTGTTGCCATGTCAATTACCAACTCTCTCTAAAGCTTAAGCTATTAGGTATAGTCTCGTGAATGGTTTTCTTACACCTCTAATAGGCTCATGAATGGTTTTATATCTAACAAATTTAAAACTGAAGATTTTGATTCTCATGGCCATGTGTGGTTTTTTAGAGGGCTTTATCCAGCAACAATCCTTTTTGCATGTAAGGGCTAATCATTGGCCGTATTTGCTCATATTAGTTGCATTTTTATCTTACTATTTATGTAATTATTGGAATGGATTTATTTATGATCACTTTTTGGTGCTCTATCCTTGATTGTTTCAAGGGAGTCTCTTACTGATATACAGAGAGATTGGACAACTGTGTTGCATTTTTAACCTCTTTGGATCTCAGTTATTTGTCTTTCCCACCTCCCCTTTTTCGGAGATGCCTTGTCCTCCCTAGTTGTGTTTTCTCTTCTTTCTTTATTTTTTATTAAAAAATAAAAAAATTTGGCATAGTTATTATGCTTCTATTTCAATGTGTATTGTTTGGTACACATGTAGGATATAGGAGGTTTCCATATACTTTATTGTTTATTGTAGGTGCATTACATTTATGGTGTTTCATTATATCTGTGACAGTGCTATACTTTGGGCGTTGAAGACATGGAACATCTCTCTGGAGAAGAGCTTCATGCACCAGATTCTTTTCTTGTTTTTTTTAATGGTTTGATCCTTGGCAAGCATAGGAGGCCACAGGTATTTATCAGTGTGTTTTGTTAAATGTATATTTCATCCAAAACACATTCATGGTTATGTTCTTATTTATTCTAAAGCTTAACATTGTTTTTATTCAAAAGCGTTTTGCTACTGCAATGAGGAAGTTGCGGAGAGCTGGTAAAATTGGCGAGTTTGTGAGTGTATATGTCAATGAAAAGCAGGTGAATAGTTCTGTTACAGTTGATTTTTTCCCAATTTTTCCTGCTGTTTCTGCCATTTCCCTGTTTGCTGGTTCAGTTGTAATTTTTATTTTGGTTTAACAGTTTAAGTTTTAATTTCTGTTTCATATTTATAAATATGATAATAGTCTTTTTAAGTATCATGTATGTCCATGATTTTGGAGTTGTTAATTGTTCATATTAAATCTTTTGCGTTAATGGAGAGTAAATGTCAAGAACATGCTATTTGCTTCTAGTTTTATTGTTTTCCTTTGCTTGGAGCTACATGTTTTGCTCTATTAATGTATTTTATGATTTCCATTTAACTATTGTAATTCGACAACTATTTTGATGTTAAAAAAATGTAAGTGAAAACTGGCATTAATGGACAAAAGCATGTTTCCAGCATTGCGTCAACTTAGCCTCTGATGGTGGTAGAGTTTGCCGTCCTCTAGTCATCGCTGACAAGGGAATATCAAGAGTAAAAGAGCATCATATGAAAGAGTTAACTGTAAGTTTATTTTGTGCTTTTAGCTTGGAAATAAAGAAAGAAAGTTGTTTATGGCAATTCAACTTTTATGCTCTTTCAGGATGGAGTGCGCACATTTGATGATTTTTTGCGAGATGGGTTGATTGAGTATCTTGATGTTAATGAGGAAAACAACGCTTTGGTTTGTTCTGCTTTAATTACATCTTGATCCTTTTAGCTCAGAAATATTATTCCTAACCAAAAATAACCTCAGTAGCCTATTGTCTTTGTTGTAGATTGCTTTATATGAAGGAGATGCCACATCAGAAACTACTCATATTGAGATCGAGCCTTTCACCATTTTAGGAGTTTGTGCTGGTCTAATTCCATATCCTCATCATAATCAATCACCTAGGAACACTTATCAGGTTGTCTCTCCTTCCCTCCCCCACCCCCTCTCTCTCTGTAGAAGGTAGTTACCTTAGATATTGCACTTGGATGAACGAAATGTGTTCTCCTTCCTGCCTGAAATTTGTTGTTTTGCTTACTGTAGTGTGCTATGGGGAAGCAAGCTATGGGAAATATAGCATATAACCAGGTTAGCAACTTTGTGCTGGATATGGAATTGTTTTGCTTGAGTTCAACAATTGCATGAAGTTTAGACTTAATGAAATTATTTTCTGAAGTTTAGAAAAATAATTCATTTAGAGTTTAGATTTTTTTCAATCAACTAATTTTTAGTAGGTTAGGGAGTGATAAGGTGGTTTGGGGGGAGGGACATAGGGTTTGGAGTGATAAGGAGGTCATGGGTTCAACTCTCCCCACTAGCAAACTAACATTTGCCTATAAAAATAAACTAATTTTTAATAGGTCTGTTCCTTTGGAATATTCTTTTTTGTATTCTTGGTGAGCATTGGATTAGTCTAAGTTCAGTGCATCAGTTTCTACAAATTTGTTATCAAGGGTTTGGTAAGAAAAACGAAGTAAAATCTTGTGGCAATGTGCTGTTTATGGAGTTTTGTGCTTCGAAAGGAATACCCGATATTCAAGGGGGTTTCATCTCCTCAGGATTTGTTGTGGGATAAAATCGTTTTTCATGGTTTCTCTCAGGTGTTCAGCACATGTTCTCTTCAAGGGTATCACTATTTCAAATTTGCAGAGGGATTTGAAAACTGTCCTACACTGATTAGTTTTTAGGAGTTTCCTTTCTTCTACTCTTCTTTTCTCTTTTAGTTTTTTTCTTTGTAGAGGATTCCTTTCCCCCCAATCTGTTGTACTTCTATCTCCTCTTAATAAAATTGCATCTTTTACTGAAAAATAAAATACTTAATGCATGCACGAAAACAGATACAAGCATATAAATCCATGTGCACATGGATCTAGATTTAAAATCCTAAAGATTTGCATGGTCAAATTTTATATATTTCGATGTGGCATAGGAGTATTCTACAGTATGAAACAATCTGTTGGAGTGATGGATGATACCTGGGTATAAATCATCTATTTTTCTTTGTATTTCATTTTGTTGGAGAGTGAGACTGTTTAAGATCTATATCGATGTTGCTATAATTGTGAATTGTGGAGTGATGCAAATAGCAATGATATACATCAAGAATTATGACTGAGTTGCTATAATTGTGGAGTGGGGACTTTTAGTTATTGTGCAACTGTTTCTTAATGGATTAAATTAAATTAAAATGCCCGTAATGGATTTTATCTTGCATGCCTCCACCAAAGAAGCTATTTGCACTTGAGGCTTTGATGAAGTATGGGGCCATTAGTACTGTGTTGAATTTAATTTGATTATAGAGAATGGAGGTGGCAAGGATTGAATTGTATGTCATTTGATTGTTGAGACTTTGATACTGTGGCAAATAGTTAATCACCCTAAAATCTTTACCAGTTAGGTGCAGGCTTAGCAATGAGTTTTGTCTCTAAGAAAAATGTTTGACATGAAAACTGGGGGTTTGATACAGTTTCTTCTATTTGCATATCGTGTGTTGAGCAACTTTGCTGCTAAACTCAGCATTTTTATGACTATCTTAGGTAGAGCAGGGTTGACCAGGGTATACAAACTTCCATACTTAGTACATAACTGATGAAGTTTAAATCCCCCTGTTTGCAGTTATGCCGGATGGACACCTTGCTTTACCTTCTGGTTTACCCTCAACGGCCTTTGCTAACAACAAGGACAATTGAGCTGGTTAGTTGTAAATTGTTTCATTATTTAATTTTTTGATGAACCACCAAGGGCTGTGATTAATCCATAATCTTTTAGGTTGGATATGATAAGCTTGGAGCAGGTCAAAATGCCACAGTAGCTGTAATGAGCTATAGTGGTTATGATATAGAGGATGCCATTGTCATGAACAAGTCATCTCTTGATCGCGGTTTTGGTCGTTGTATAGTTATGAAAAAGTATGCAGTCTATTTGGTGATTTTATTCTTCTGGTTGTTGCATATTTCAATGTCAAGGTTTTTAAGGTAGTAATGTCGTGCTTGATGTTACCTGATGTATAGGTATACCGTCATCAATCAAAAGTATTCGAATGGCACATCAGATCGAATACTTAGGCCCAATAGAAATGCAGACACTGCTGGCCGTATGCAGGTAATATGTCTTCATAGTAATTAATCACTTGATTTAATTATATTATTTGCTTAAAATTTAGTTTTGACACTTATGATGTGTTAGTTAAAGTTGCATATAAGTTCCCTTTATTTGGATCAATGTCATTTCAATTTTCAATTAGGGCAATTAGGTCAGGTTGATAACTGGCTGGTGAGTGGTAATTCTTAGTGGAATGTACCTATCTGGCAATTTTGTTTAGGTGGCCTTCAAAGCTCTTGTTACCCTGGCATTGACTTTGTCTATACACTGCATAAGCATCCGATCTCATCACAAGCATGGCGGCTGCCATGGCTTGCCACGCGAAACCCGTGGCGCCCCCGGCATACAATGGCAGCCGCCATGCCGCTTTTTGACAACACTGTCTCTAGGGAAATGTGGCTCTTTCATTGTTATTTACCAAATTCCCTGCTTTTTAGGGGGTTTGTGGGAAGTCGGTTCCCTTTTACCTACTCCTCAGCAGCATTATTTTTTTTTTTGTTTTAGTAGTTCAGAAGTCAGTTTTCAAGAAAGCGACTTCTCAATAGTTTTTTTTTATTTTTTTAAAATCCAAATTTCTTAAATGATTTTTTTTAATTAATATGGTTTAAAATCTAATTCAATTGTATTTTGTTAGTTTAAAATAGGTTTAATTAATATGTCTCTCAATTATTTGAGAATTTTCAATTAGGTTCCTATACTTTAAAAGTTTTTAATTGGAACAAAATTGTAATTGAATCCATCGTACACTTTTTGGTTAGGGTTTTGTTAGGGTTCCAAAAATTATAGGGACCAATTTGAATTTATCTAAAAAGTATAGGGACCTATTTGAATTTTTCCAAAATGTTCAAGGACCTATAAATGACAAGTGAATGTATTACTTAACGGATGCTTAACAAAACTCTAACGGAAAAGTGTATGGGGACCCAATTACAAATTTTCTATGTGTTCAGGGCCCAATTACAAACTTTTAAAGTATATGGACCTATTTGAAAATTTTCAAATAATTCAGGGACCTATAGACTAATTTAACCTTTAAAATATAGACTAAATTAATATTTTTTTTATTACACTCTAATTATTAAATTAAAAACATTATTTTATGATTAATGCAACAATACAGATTTACTACTAACTTAAATACACACTTCATTCACTAGAAATTTGACATACAAACTTCAATCAATAGAAATTTAACATACAAGTAACATTAACATACAATACAAATTCACTTGAAACTTAATAAATAAGTCAATTTTATATAATAGTATAATATTAATGCAAGACTAAATGAAAAAAGTGCAACAAATTCAATCTCCTAAATGATGACGAGTCCTACACCGTGAAGGAAGAAAGTTGACGATGTTGTCTATCTCCCTTTTGTTGTTCATCAACAATCACGTTTGGCTCTTCTTACTCCATAGCTTCCTCTAAATTAAAACCAGTGGGTTGATTTGACTTGTCATTTATGAAGTTGCGCATATTTGGTGTAGAAGAACTAGCGACAGCAGAGTGGGAAAATGAGGGAGCACCAAATATGTAAAGGTTCTGCATTTAGCATTTTAATTCTTGCATTTATAATTTAGTAATTAGAGTGCAATAAAAAGTATCAATTTAGCCTACATTTTAAACTAACACAATGCAATTTAATTAAATTTTAAACCATATTAGTTTAAAAATCATTTAAGAAACTAAGAAATTAAGATTAAAAAAAATCAAAAACCCTATATGAAACCGACTTCTCAACTAAAACAAGAAAATGCTGGTGAGAAGTCGACAAAAGGGAATTCGGTAAATAAAAGTGGAAGATCCTCATTCCTGTATATCTTTTTTTAATCATTATTTACATATTTTTGCCTTCTCTAGTGTTCAGTACATGGTCTTTTAACGATGTCAGTGTTTTGCATTTGCAAAGGAACTAGAGCTCCCCTACACTGACTAGTTTTTAGGCCCCGTTCTGATAGCACAACTTACAGCTTATTAGAACTTCTTTGCTAATGCAAGTGCTTTTATGTATAAAAAACAGTGTTTGGATAAGCTTAAATAAGTAACTTATTAATTCCTAGAAGCTGTTTTTAGCTTATTATGATAAGCCAATTTTAACTTATTGAAAAACCTTGTGTGAAAACTTATACGTGAAGTTTTTATATTTTATAAGACAATTATATCCCCATAATAATTTGAAATTATATCAAAACCAACCCGTCCATCTTCCTCTCTCAAGTTTATAGCTTTTAAAAGCACTTCTTCGAGTATGTAACTAAATACTAAATAACTTCATTTAAAAGGAGCTTAATGCATAAAAGCTTTTCACACAAGCCCTTTTAATATAAGCGCTTAAATAAACTATTTATCCAAACGGGGCCTTAGTAGTTTCCTTGCTTTGTATATATTTTTTTAGGGGAGTTCTTATCCTCCAATCTTTTGTACTTCTATCTATTTCTTTCTCTAAAACATTCTTCATTAATCAAAAAACAAAAAAAAGAAAAGAAGTTAAACATATCAACTAGATATCCAAATAAATGATTGCATCCACTAGCCCTAATCCTTATGCTCCTTTGTACCACTTCTCTTGGATGTATCTATTTGAAATTCTTGGTGAAAAATAGGTCTGCCCTTTTACTTTAGAGCAGTTTCTCATGATTTTTTTCAAATTTTTTGGGAGAAAAAGGAAAATAAAATTTTGTGACATTAATTTTTTCTTTTACGGGTATATCTTGTTGGAGCAGAATACATGCATCTTCAAGGGAGCTTTATGTTTTGGGATAGGGTTGTTACATAATAATCCTGTTCGTTTCTCTGTTTTGGTTTAGTTTCTCAGTTTAAGTTGATATCTTGACGTCCTTCTTCGTTGTAGTTTTTCTATTTTCACTTGGTAAAAAAGTCTCTTTCCTTCCCTAAAATAGGAATGCAGACTTAATTATCAAGCTTTTCTAGTCAAGTGTTATTTATCAAAAGGCAAAAAAAGTTTGAGATTCGTTTATCCCTTTATTGGTTGTCATATAAAATCAAAGTTATTCATTTGTCAAAATTTTCATTATCCTATTTGTCGTGTTCTAATTTGAATCTTCTAGTTTTCTGAAATAGTTTTGTATTCCATTGGTGTTTTCTTGCTTCCTCTAGATACTTGATGATGATGGACTTGCTGCACCTGGGGAAATTATTAAGCCAAATGACATTTATATCAATAAGCAATCACCAATTGATACGAGGACTCAACATACAGGATCAGCGGCAATATTGCCTGATAGGTTACTTTTTACTTTTAACATTTTGGTTTAACTGTGGATTGGTTTGTGTTAGATGTACGTCGCTGAACCTTTTTCCTAATTGTTTTCCTTATATCCAGTGCATATCGGTACAGTAGTCAAACATTTAAGGGTAATGGAGGAGAAGTAGTTGATAGGGTGGTTCTTTGCTCGGATAAGGATAACAACATGTGTATCAAATTTCTAATCCGTCACACTCGTAGGCCTGAGGTAAAGTCTTGTTGGGTTTATTGTGAATTAGTGTTCTTAATTTGAAGTAGTGTATTGATTTCTCTGGCTCTATTTGTTGCCTTAGCTCGGTGATAAATTTAGTAGCAGACATGGGCAGAAAGGTGTTTGTGGGACAATTGTCCAGCAGGAAGATTTTCCGTTTTCTGAGAAAGGCATTTGTCCTGATCTGATTATGAATCCTCATGGATTTCCAAGGTAATACAAATTATTTATTTGTCATTTGTCCTCACAAGGTTTGTGGGGAACCTATAATTGAACCCCTTCAACTATTTTTGGCAAATAATTGAAATAATTTATTTGTGATTATTCTGGATGCTTCTCTGTTCCCTCAATGACATCATTATGATTTTAAAATAATTTCTGCTACTCCCAAGCTTTATGGCTACTTCGTAGCCCAATAGCTTTACTATATGTTCAACATTTTCTACCTAGCCTACTGAGAAAAAATTGTTAATGGGCAATTATTACTTGAGGCCAGAATTTTTTTAAAAGCAGATAGTGAGCTCAGAATGCCTTCAATAACAAAACTGATCTGGATTCTGGACTTAAAAATCGATGTTATCTACCACCATTTTAATGACATTATGACCTTTGTGGAATGTATGACTTTTGTTAGAAAACTTATCTAGATGCATTAGCATATTTAGCACATTTTAGACTTTTAGTCTACTGTAGTTCTGACTGTAGTTAACCAATGTTAATTACCTCTGATTAGTCTTTGATTAGCTCATGCACTTAATGACAACACAGATGGTGTTGTGTTCACTATACACACAATTTCTCTCGAACACTGTTTCAACAGCTGTGAAGGAATTAAGATTTTATTGATTTTTTTTTATGATCAATTACATGCGGCTTAAGTTGAATGACAACAGGTGTTTGATTACCATTCATGCTTGAATTTGAGCTATGTTGCTATACATACTTATTATCTAGTAATGAAGTTAAGCTTGTCCATAGAGCTCCATTATGACAAGTGGATAGTGGGGTTTCCTATAACAGGCACATGCCTGAATAGAGCTTGAATTCATGTTCTTTCTATCAGTGTGCTGAATATGTATACACGTGGGAGTATGTGTGTATTTGTATGGGGTTGGAGTTTTTTGAAAAAAATCAAGCACATGTTATTTAGCACATTTCCAGAGTTGCAGAGAAATAATAGTAATTGAAAAGTGACTGAAATTGGATGTGGATGGAAAAAGATCTGCAACTTCGCATGTGTTTTTGCCCAACCTAGAATGTGTGCATCTAAGTGGTAGAACGTCCATTCTTGAGTAGTCATTTTGTAAGAATGCATGTGATTTTTCTTGTATGCTTACAGTTAGCATCAAAACAGTTTTATGTTTAAATAAATAAATAACTAATATCACTGCATGTTCCAAGATTTGAACTGATTTTATTATGGTATCAGTCGAATGACAGTTGGAAAGATGATAGAGCTTCTTGGAGGGAAAGCGGGAGTTTCTTGTGGTAGGTTTCATTATGGCAGTGCTTTTGGGGAAAGAAGTGGTCATGCTGACAAGGTTGAAACCATAAGGTATTTTATTTTCTCTTGTTTGACATTCGTTTTATGGTTTATCCATATTCGTGTTCTCATGGTTTCCTTATTCTGGCAGTGAAACACTTGTGAAGCATGGCTTCAACTACAGTGGGAAAGACTTCATTTATTCAGGTTTTCATTTTCTCTCAGAGTTATCACTTCAGGTTTTGGAAGAAAGTATTTTTTTAAATGTTTTGGTATTGAGAAGAACCCATACTACAATTGGATATACGTGCATAGATTGGTGTCTAGTTGGGTCCATGAAAGTATATCGAATAATATTTGAGTATAAAATCATTATGAATTGGACTTGTGGCATTGTCTGTGATGTAAATTTTTAAATTGAAAAAAAAAAATATGAGCAGCTAATTGCATAGAGCAATAGACTTCATAATTACTTATTGTAAGCCATTTGGTTGACTATGTATTAGAGGTTTTGACAAGAGTAAGGGGGAGTCCTTTTATTGCGTTGTGCATGTGGTGAAAGCATTTGGTGAAAGCATATCAATTGCATTGATGACATTATTTTGTGCTTTTGTTGGGGGCTTCTCTCAACAGTGTTGAATTGTCAAACTCTTGTTTTTAATGTAAGAGGTGTTCTGATTCACCTTTTCTTTCTCAGGTATTACAGGTTGCCCATTGCAAGCATATATTTTTATGGGCCCAATTTACTACCAGAAACTAAAACATATGGTGAGAGTGAAGTCCTTTTAGATAAGATTTTCTATTTCTGTTTATTACTAAAAGAGGTATCATAACTTTTTATTATGTGCTTATCTGTCTATATGAAGTACCAACCATAAAATACCATGTTCCAGCTTGTGGATGAGGGTGTAGGAATGCCCTCAATACTCAGGCTTTGTTGCTAGTACAATTTATCTCTTTAATCAAATGTTTTTGTCTATTTTAAACATATACCATCTCATCTTGCTTACGAGCAATCTTCAGTTTTCATTCCACCTAATTGTATGCTTGTGCCATAATTAGACTTCCGTGTTGTAGTTGAAGAATGCTACTTGTAATTGTATCCCTTGGCTTTTGCTTTATCACGTTCTTCTACATTCTGCCCCAACAAGAGCAACACAACCCTTTACAGAAGTATAATCATGTGATATCTCTTCTGCGATGCAAGGGGGATATTACAGAAATAAAAATAACTTAATGTTATACATATCGAAATAGAAATAATTTTAATATAAAGAACAATAAACTTTTATCTACTTTTTGAAAATATTACTTTAATTTAGTCTATAATCAGAAATTTAAAATTTCGAAGTATTGGGAATGGAACAAGTTAGAAAGAGAATATTATTGAGAGTAGAAAAAAATTAAATGCAAGTATTGGGAAATAAAGAAGTCAATAATAAGATAGATGACTAAGATTGATAAGTTCCAAAACACACCCATGTAGACTAAATTTTTCATGTATTAAATTTTAATAAAGCCAAATGTCAAAATAGAATTCCAAATGGCAAAGTCAACTTCCATGTGACAGATTCAATCAAACAATTCTTTTAATATACAGTATTGATAAGCATGGGATATTGATTTTGCTCATGGGGTTATTGATTTTCTATTTTTAGATGTAAAAACAAATGTCATTAGAGGATAAGGTATGTATACACATCAATCAAGCGAAGGTCATCAATCTCTTCTTATAAGGAGCACTCTAAAGTAATCATTAGCTGTGCATCCCAAATGGCCATAAAAGACAACTTTATGTAATGAGAGGTAGCTCCTATTATTTATGTCGGAAAGGTAGGATCCACTGTATGGGTGTATAGTAGCCAGCCTTATCAGCTCAAACCTATGTGTGCATGTACGTGCGTGTGCATGTGTGTGCGTGTGTGTTTCAGATACGAGACATGTAGTAAATGGAGAAATATACACGATGGGCTCCTCTTATGGTTTATTGTAAAGAGGAGCCCATCGAGTATATTTCTCCATTAACAACATGATTGTTCTTCTTTTGATCATTTATGAACTATTATTAGCTTATTTTATTCAGCATGAAGGTAATTCTACTTTTTTTTCTATTTCAATATTTCAATACAGGTATCGTTATTTGAATAATTAGAAAATTTTTAATACATGATGTGAATGAGCTTTATAGAATATTGGTGTTAGTATTATGATATAGAAGAAAACTGAAACAATTTCTGTTTTTTATTTTGATCCAACA
The DNA here is from genome assembly GCA_039655645.1 of Ammopiptanthus mongolicus. NCBI lineage: Eukaryota > Viridiplantae > Streptophyta > Magnoliopsida > Fabales > Fabaceae > Ammopiptanthus > Ammopiptanthus mongolicus. The sequence continues at coordinate 22,864,950 of CM077346.1, read as the reverse complement.
ATATTGCTTGGGAAAGTAATCTTTTTTCTACTGAATGTAACTTGCCCATGTATTTATATCAATAAGTTCACAAGCAAAATCTGTGGTGATGATCAGGTGCTTGATAAGATGCATGCTCGAGGTAATGGCCCTCGCGTCATGCTAACTAGACAGCCTACAGAAGGGAGAGCTAGAAATGGAGGTATTCGATTTATACTTTCTTGATATTTTTTGAATTTATTACACAATATTGGTAAAAATTAATGTTACTGGGAGTTATCCTACCATTCCCCCACATCCCTGGACCAATAGCTTGATTGATGCATTTTTATCATACATAGATGCATATATGTAGAGGTTAATGCATGCTAGGTCATGAAGATTTTGCATGTTGGATCATGAGGATGGTAAAGATGTGATTTTGATGAGGCATATCAGATCACCAATATTTGTGACCCGCTAGTCGCAATCACAAAACTGAATTAAAGTTAATAAAGTTAAAAACATTGTGTTGAAAAGCTAATAAAACCATTATATTGTGCTTATTTTGAAAATATTTTGGTAAACTCATTTTTTATTTTACGCAACTCTGTTCAACTCTTTTTTAAATGGTTTTCATGATAAAAATGCTGTTTTACTTGTAGCTTCAATCTTCCCAGTATTTTATCTATTTATTAATGAATGTATATAGACTACGAAATTCTACCCTTTATGTCTTCGACAACATTTAATTATAAAGTAGTCCAAGTAAGCCCACCAAGCCTATTTACCCTCATCCATTATTGTTGACCAATTCTACTCCCATGTGCCACATACCTAACTGTAATATATCCCATCCTGATATCAATACTTGATCCAGAATGGCAGAACCTAGCATATTCCTGGTAACTATGTTGAGAGTGCACATACAATAATATTATAAAGAATGCGTTAATGGTATTGCCTTTTTTCCTTATTATTTTCAGGTCTACGTGTTGGAGAAATGGAACGTGATTGCTTAATTGCATATGGTGCTAGTATGTTGATTTTTGAGCGACTCATGTTATCTAGTGATCCTTTTGAAGTTCAGGTAATAATCTGGACTTTTATGTTAATATCACATGTCTGCTGTCTTGTTTGCATTTCAACAGGGCCCTTCCTTTATTGTGTTTTGTTTCATTTTTATGATCCAATCGTAGGTCAAATAATTTACAATATTAAAGGCGAAGGATGACATTTCTGTAGACAATTGAGTTCCAAAAGTTCATTGTACTTTATTTTGTTTGGGTAAAATACACTTCTCCCCTAGTAGTGTAACACTTTCTAAACCTACTCCGTAAACCTTTTTTGGTCACTAAATCCCCCCTGAATTGTGATTTAAATCTAACGAGAGTTAATGCAAGTGCACAACAGGTGACTTTATTTTGAAGTTTTTGAATTCTGTTTTAGTGCTGAAGAACTAGGGCTTTCTTCAAGGATTAGATTGCAACTTTTGCTTGTAATCCGGCGTCTAAAAATCTACTCATCCAAATGTGTTGCCAAGCCTCATCCAAATCTGCTAATGCCTCTTCTAATATTGGTTTGGTTATAGATTATACTTTGGTAGAGGTGGAGACTGTTTTCTTCGAGGAGGGGTCAGGAAGGAAATTGAGGGTGGAGATATTGAAAAGGGTGTGGTTCAAGACATTGCTTTTGACACCGGTTGAGACTACTGGCAAAATTTGCCACGAGTATTGTTAAGCTATGATGTTGATGCACCACCTGGGATTGCAAGCTCTTGGTTTATGAGTATATGGCAAATGGTAATAGTCTTGGTGGTTTGCTGCGTAGCAGTAAAGGAGGGTTGTTAGATTAGCCAACCAGATACAATGTAGCTAGCTGTTGGCCAAATCAATAGGAGTGGATAAAAGATAATTGACCTAAATATAAGTTTTAAATCCTTGCGGATCAGCTCTAGTTGCCCCCTTCCATGGCGAAGTGCTGAGGTATCAATAACCCTGATATTATTTTATTTTAGCTTAGTGCTTACACCATTACTTTTATGATATGACTGGTATATTTGCTGCACTAAGGACAACCTGAATACTGTAGTGCAATTTATCTTATGTTTTCATGTCCTATTTTAGTGTCTTTAAGTGAGAAGGAGTTATGTTGGAAAGCCGCTCTAATTGCAGTCCACCCTTAGCCGCCTTAATTGCAGCAACTTTGGGCTTCCTCTTCATTTTGTTGGGTGTGCGGGGTGTGTTCAGTCTCACATCGCCTAGAGATATAGCCTAAGTAGTGGTTATAAGGATTGGCAATCCTCACCCTACAAGCCGGTTTTGTGAGGTTGAGTTAGGCCCAATTCCAAATTCTAAGATGGTATCAGAGCCTATCCTAGATTCGTTGTTGGGATGCCCGCATCGTGTTAGAAAGTCGCCTTAATTGTGGTCTGCCTCTAGCCACCTTAATTGCGGCAACTTTGGACTGCCTTCATTGCAGCCTCCAACACCTTCATTATGCTAGGTGTGAGGGGGTGTGTTTAGTCCCACGTCGCCTAGAGATATGGCTTAAATACTGCTTATAAGGCTGGGGCAGTCCTCACCTTACAAGCCGGTTTTGTGGCATTGAGTTAAGCCCAGGTCCAAATTTTAAGAACTTCAATTTTAAATTCTAAGTTTAGTTGAATATATGATATGGGTTTGTGAGTTTTTTATGTGATTTCTGTCACATAATTTGTTGGATTTTACAATGTTCACAAGGTTTGGTGTTTTTCCTCTATTCATTTATTTGGAACTGAATTGGCAAATTTCAAGCCTTCGTTTGTACAAAAGCTATGCTAATATCTTACATTTATTATCCAAATCCAAGGAACAAAGACAGGTCGTTGGGTTGATTCTGATATTCATGTTATGATCAACCTCTATATAACAATTGAAAGTTCGTTTGATGTTGATTTTTGTGATAAATTTAAAATATTGTTCTTTAAAATCGAAGTGGCTGATGATAGGTTCCCTTTTACACAGGTCTGTAGATCGTGTGGGTTGTTAGGATACTACAACCATAAGCTGAAAAGTGGTATTTGTTCGTCTTGTAAGAATGGAAATAATATTTCTACCATGAAATTGCCATATGCATGCAAGCTCTTGATTCAGGTATAGTATGCTCCTGTCCAAAAACTTCTGCAAGTTCAAGTATCAGATTAAGATATTATTTCTTGTTTTCTGATGAATTACAATTTAGGTGATTAACTTCAATAATAATCATTACATTAATGTCTCCATCTATGTGAATGTTGATACATCCATCAATGATTTAGGGTGCGTTTGGAAGAGTTTATAGAGATCTTATAAGAATAACTTATGGAAAAAAACTTATGCAAATAGTTTATGAAAATAGTTCATGGTCTTCCCATAAACTCTTTTTAGCTTATTTCCATAAGCTTGTCAGAGAAGCTTATTTGTTTTCACTTATTTGAAGAAGAGCTTATTGAACAAGTGTTTAATTAAGCTGTTTATCCAGACGCACACTTAGTTCAGAGCAAGGATTCAAATTTCATTTTAATGTAAGTCAGAAAATAAATACATTTTCAAGTTGTTATAGAACAATTTCAGTAAAGAAAGATGCTTTGAACCATATCATAATTATTGTGTTTGAGGAATTACTATTAGGATGGATACATTCAGTACGAATTCTTTTGATACATAACCATTTTTATCGAATTAAATAAAGGATTTAATTGGTATGAATCTTTACACTGTCGATCAATCGTAAATTGACACATCAGTAAAAATGTTTGATTCTTATTCTAACTCCCTTAAAAATCATCCATACCATGATTTGTGATTGGTTGTTAATGTAAAAAACTTTATATTGACGGTGCATAGCAATTAATTAATTAAACTCTTAAGTAAAAAGGACCAAATCCTGGAATGAGTAATAAAAGGAGCCAGCAACCGTGTGCATTATGTTATCTATCACATTTCAACTAGCCCACTAGAGTGGAAACCCTCAACATTGGCTAGAATTGCCTATAACTCATCAAATACAACCAACTCGATAGCACTGATACATTGAGGAAATGCAGAAGTAAATGATCCTTCATCCTTGGACTTCTTTCTGTCTTTATACATTCAACACTAACAAGTTGTATTGAAATAACAGTTGAAATGTATTTAGCATGTCCCATTAAACTGAGATTACATTATAAACAAAATTATGTGATAAGATGTCAGTTGCAGTGAAAGAGGGATATTAGGATATTACAGTGATTTAATTGTGCAATTAAGTACTTGGTTTGTTTCCTTCTACTTATTGTTGAAAATTTAAAAACAACCAAGAACAAAAGAACAGCAAATTGGATGGTTGGAAATGGCTGTGGTTGTGCCAATTACTCCCTCCTCCTTCCTCGGGAGACACAAAAAGGGAGAGTACGAAAACAACTAAGCCTTATCACACTGGTGGGGGTTAGCTACATGAATCAAACTATGAGACAAAAATAGATAAATATATCATAAATTTGAAATTACTCAGCAATTTTTGTTGAAAATATTTTCACATTCTACTACTATAAGTTTGATTATACCAGTCTGTGTTGAAATCACATCATCAAAGGAGCATAATGCCTTTTATGTGTAACTTTTTTACCTGAAGCTCTTTTTGTTTTGGATTAGTCGCCAATGTCTGGATATTTACAGAATGTGTTTGTGCCAGGAAGAATTTATTTATTTATTTTTATTAATTTTGTCTACTTGTTATTTGTTGATCAATTTGATTTGGTTCTCAAATTTTGCAGGAACTCCAATCAATGAATATTGTTCCCCGCTTACAGCTTGCAGATGCATAAGTTTTGTAGTTGATCCAGTTGTGGGGAATGTATGTTACTGTCGGACACACAATAATAGCATTGGTCAATAACCATTTATGAAGTTCATGAGATCCTTTGTATATTATTTTTTGTCCCCGCCCCCAAAATAATAACAATGGTTTGTAAAAAGTAGTATTAGTTTTTGTTGCACGGTGTAAAAAAAATCATTTAAGAGTGATTGAATGAGTGATTGTTCAATCTTTGATTACTATTATTATGACTATAGTACCATTTTGGTCCCTAAAAAACATGGGGCAATTTTGATTCCTGAAAAAAAAAATTAATTAGTTAGTCCTTCAAAGTTACAAGCATGGCTCTTTGGTCCATTTGAGTTAACAGTTATGCCTCCATGGCATGTTATGAGGACATTTATGCCTCCTGTGGCTTGTTATGGGGACACATGTTTTATGGTGTCAGAGTGGAACTAAAACTAAAATGACATCGTTTTGGTTCCAATTTTTTTTTCCATGTTATTTCATGCAAATTTTGATTGTTATTATATTTCATCCTTACTGCCTACATGCCGAAATAACAGGCAGTCATTTTTGCAGGGTATACAAGATCAAATCTAATTTTCGGAAAGTAAATAATTTTCTTGATGTCTCCTTTTGATACAATAAAGACATTTGAGCCTATGATCTTCTGCACGTTACCAAAATCTCTCACTGTAGTCTATTCTTAATTCTTAATGACTTCATTGACATTCTTCTAGTGTCTATTTGCAAATTAGCATAAACATTCAATCTGACCAATCCAGGTGAGTAATCTGGTCAAGATTTTTATAGCAACTTAATACTGTGTGCCATCACTTGAAACAATATATGAATTAATTAATTTAGGTTTAAACACAAAATATTAAGTAATCTGTTCAAGATTTTTATAGCAACTTCATACTGAATAAACTGACATTTTTATAGCAAGTGAACTTTACAAAATGAAAAGGAAGGAAGAATCATACCCTATATTTGAGCGGCTTAGGTTTTGTTTCTCTCTCAGCTTGATTGATACCAGGTTTTCTAGCATTTACCACTTTCTCTACCATTTTACTTCCCAAAAAATGTGGTCTACTTTCATTAGTGCCTGGTGCTAGAGTGAATCTTTCTTTTTGTGACCTTAAATTTTTAGTTCTGTCTAACTGGTTCCAACCACCATTACACACACTAGGTGATGGTGACCTTGATGGTCTACATGCTCTTGGAGTAGGATCAGGGTTTTGAAACCCTGCAACTGTAGATGACCGAGTAGTGCTTCTTCCTTGTGTAGTGGAACTTGACCTTTCATCTGTCCTTAGATTTGGTGGTGTCGCATTAGAGAGTTCTAACATATTATAACCTGCAACCCTTGATCTCACTGATGGTGAAATACCTCTAGTTTTAGGCTTCCTCAGTGATTCATATGCTTCCATGGTTTTCTTGAGATTCAAAGCAAGGAAATCAGTATTGTTGCTTTGCTTTTGGATAGTAGATTTTGTTTTGCTGGCAGCAACATGTTCTATTTTGGCATTACTGCTCTTATTGGTGATGGTAGCAGGGTGAGTCACTTGTTCATTTGTATTTTTAATAATGCTTGGTCTCTGTCTGTTATGGCTTGGGATTATTGATCTCATAGGAAGTTTTTCTTTAGATGAGTTGGTGTGATTTGCTTTTCCATCAATTGCTTTGGGTTCTGATCCCTCCTCCAAATCACTCCCTGCAAACTGTGTTCAAAACCAACTTTTATGTCATCAGTTCGGATTTCACAGGAACATGTAAAGCAAAGTACTCTTGCTTAGTTAACCAATATCCTTTCTAATAACACCAGCAACACTTATTTATTCTGTTAGTTAGTGAGACTGTTGGTTATGCAGTTGAAAAATCAGTTAGTGCATGCAGCAATGTATATAAAAACATTTTCACAACTATTTGTTCAATGAGAAAACACTTTGCGTCTGATAGTAGTCCGAGAGATTAGTCTCTCACCTATCGGGTGTGAGGATACTCTGAGAAACCCAAAAAAATTGAGAAAATACTTTCACATTTCACAATTTTGTAATAATGCTAGTGATGTATAAGAAGCATCATTATTATGGTATTAGTTACATTTCTTGATGATATTTGAAATAAAGAAAATACTTTTTTAAAAGTATTTTGAGATAATTTTGTATCGATTTGATGCATATTTAGTTAAATATAGTTCGCTTACAAAATCTGCTTGGTAGTTTTTGAACAAAAGATAGATTTGCATATTATATATAAATTACATAATTTCTTTACACATCATTATTTGGTAATCAATATATAAGAGTTCAGTGACGTACTCTTGAGATAGGCTGAGAGACTGGTATCTCTTTTTGAACGACAAGTTGAGCGCTGGGTTCCATTTCTAGGGATGGAAAGAGAGGAGTTGCAGGTGGTGTTTTCAACCTTTTTTGCACATGTAGTGTCCAAGTTATTTTTCTTTGTTTAAGAAAGCAAATAACATTTCAAGCAGTATATAAGATCTTTCTTAGTAGAATGCATGAATTAAGAAACCATGGTTCACACCTAAGTATGTATGTCTATATCAACACTTACCAATCATAATCGTTTTTGCTTGTTTCCACCAGAAACTCAAGTCCGTGTTCTTTCTTCCCTGACGGAATTCTATAGAGTGAAAACTTTCCTGCAATAATATTTTTCTACCTTTAGTACTAAACACTAACCCTAAGTAGAAATCTAGTGGGAAAAAACTGAATTTTATAAAGGAATAAAAAAGGAAAAAAATGAAAATTACAAATTTATATTTGTTAGTAACTAATGTTTAAGAGATAAATATCGTACTACCCAAAAAGATGGGTACCAAAAGTAATACTTTATATCAAAATGTTCTAATTTTATGCACTTTTTGGAGAAATTGAAGTTAGTGGGTTAGTATTATCAATTTATCATTTTCAATTCTCCTATATTTTTCTTGACTTCCAAACCCATTATATTGACTTTGACACATGTGACTTTCATTTCTTCAAAAAATAAAAATAAAAAATATTGTCTCTAGTCATATCACTAACTTTCATGCCCAAGATCTTTGTGCTTCTCATATTCTTCACTCATACCAAATAACACACAGCTGATCGAAACTCCAAATCTAGGTGCTAAAAGAGGATAAAGTCATAAAGTTAATTGGTATGCACGGTTAAGGTAAAAAAAATTTATATTATCAATCAATCTTAAATTGTTATATTAATAAAAATATTTGACTCTTATTATAATTATCTTAAAAGTCATACATATGTTGATTTATAAATGGTTGACAGTACAAAAATCTTTATACTGACAATATATCAAAAAGATTTAATTGGTATGCACTGATAATTAAAGATTTTTTACATTATCAACCAATCATAACTTATCATATCAACTAAATTTTTTGATTTTTATCTTAACTACTTTAAAAATCACACATACCATAATTTCTGATTGGTTGATAGTATAAAAAAATTTTTACACAGACGATCCACAACAATTAAACTCATCAAAATTGAACTCATATTATATATAAAAAACACAAAACACAGAGAGCTGCAATACCAAAATATTATAAAGAAAACAACAAATCAACAATATGATTGAGTACCCACCATTACCATTACCATTACCATTACCACCACCATTTGTGTCATAATATTCATACTCTTCAGAAGCACAGTGCAGGAGGGTGGAGATGCTCTCATTCTGGCGCTTCCGTAATTCCCTGAAAAGGGAGAGGTCCTCATCTCGGTCACGGTCACGTTCACGTTCTCCATTCTTGCGCCCTTTCATGTTGGATTGCATCATCATCACCCTAGCCATTCTCTTATGCTTATATATATATATATATGGTTCCCTTAATTCTTCTCTTCGATCCTTTAAAATTCCCTCACACCACCATAGGCTACTTTCAAAGATTCTATTTCTTGTGTTGGGGTATGCTTAGTGTTGCAAACGACAAAAGAAATTTAATAGTTTGCGTTAAAAAAGGAACTAGTGCCATTTGGAACTCTAGCCGGCTATTTCATTTTGTTTGCTTTCGTATATAATATTGTGTGACACATTAAAAATAATGATATATGATCTTTGATTATAAAATAATAATATCTTTATGGTAATAATAAAATATCAACTTTGCGTAGCAATGTTATTTTCCTATGTGGGAGTCTATATTATGGGACCAAGTCTAAAAATATAAGATTTAACTTCGGACAAATGAAAGAAAGAACAATATTAACTTGGACTCGGGAGGCCTAGTTTGTTTGGGGAGCCTTAATCAAAATTTAAAATTAAAAAAACAAACCTTGGTTAGATGATGACTCCAAGGATATAAGAGAACTGAAACCTTAAAATGGATCGAGTGCATTTAATTTCATAATAATATCTCCATGTCTATTGTATAGACTTGGTAGTTTGTACAAAAAAAAAATGAGGTTTGAAATAGCAAAATGAGGTTTAATATAAATTTTATGGATAAAACTCTTTTAAAACGAATTTGGTTTTAAGGTGAGCACTGAACAATTGAACAAGGTATATTCATCTGAATATAAAGATGGATATACTCTTACTTATTTACTTTAGTAGCAAATTCATTTTAAAATATATTTATCCAATTTTTACATGGTCATTTAATCATTTATTATTTATTTTAATTTTTTTATTGGGTTGTTATTATTTTCGAATTTTCAAAAAAATTCAATGATATTATTCTTGTTGTTGTACAGTACGTAAGGATAGATATCATCGGATTTGCCATTGCGTCAGCTGAAAAGAAAAAGTCGTGATGATCTTCGAGTAAACTTAAAAGCACACCCCATATCTTTTGAGTGCATCAACTAATTAATTCTCTTAGGTGCTGGTTCGAACTTAAGTAGTCAAAAATATTAAAATATGTCTTTTAATGTTTGGTCAATACATGATTAAACATCAATATAAAAATAAAAAAAAAATTAAACATAGTTAAACCTTTTTTTTACAATGACAATGAATTAAAATAAAATAAAAACTTGCAATAATATACTTCTTCATTAACTATGCTCAAAATACTAATGTTCCATTATATGAAATTGATTGAAAACAAAACCAATACTTATCATGATAATTTAAAAGAGTTTAATTTTGATATGTAGTCATTGTAAAGTTTTTACTCTATCAATCAATCACAAATAATCTTATGTGTGAATTTTAAGATAGTTATATATGATAAAAGTTAAGACATTTTTAATGATGTGATAATTTATAAGTGATTAATAGTATAATTTTTTTTACACTGACAGTGCATATATTAATTAAATTCAATTTAAAATGAAAATTAAAGAATTTAATTTTGATGCATTGTCGGTGGAAAAAAAATACAAAGTCATCCAATTATATATTGACACATCATTAAAAATATTTAATTCTCACAAAGCAATTTCTCTGGTGCCCCCAATAACTTATCCTGCACAGGTGATCTAATCAGATGGTTAGAACTTAGTCCTATGTGACACTGACATGACTCATTTAATTGAGGTGACGCATTCAAGTTGGTCAGTGTAACTTTTGTCCCAAAATTATTGGGGTACCAGAGAAGGCACCTTCTCACAATAGCTACATAAAAAATCAAAGGATTTAATTGATGTGCACTGTTAGTATAAAGATTTTTTATACTATCAACCAATTAGATATGGACATCTCATTAAAAATGTTTGACTCTTATCCTAACTATCTTAAAAGCCATTCATATCATGATTTTTGGTTGTTTTACATTAAAAAAAGTTTACACAAACAATGCATAACAATTAAACTCAAAATCAAATATATGATAATGTATGAGTAGTTGATGACATAAAAAACTTTACGCTACTAATGACTCAAAATTAAATGGTCAAAATTAATGGTAGAAATCTTTAATAAAACATTCATTTATTGTATTTGAGGAATATGATAGAATTTTTCTTCAAATTTCGTTACTCCTTAAATTATGCAACTATATTCGCCGGTTCTGAATAATTTATGCAAGTAAAAAGGAAATTTCATTTTCTTTTTATGAATCGCTTCCCAAATTTTAAGTTAGTATCAAAGTTTATCTGAGATCCATTGGGTCACCCGCAAATGTCCAGTTCAGCAAAACTTCACATCTAGATGTCCAGTTCTAGACGTGAGATGATGTTTCGAGAGTCTCAAATTGGATAATGATATGACTTGTATAGTGTTATAAGTGACTCTCACCTCATGAACTAGCTTTTAAGATTGAGTTAGGCCCAAGCCCAAAATTCTAAAAGGTATCGCCACAAGTTTCGGCCATTTGGATCGGCCATGAGACTAATATTCGGTCAGCTGCTTAGAGGAGGGAATTAACCCTTAATTTTCGCAACCTCCCAACTAGAGTGACAGCGACCAAGATTCGAATTTGTGTTCTCCTCTTTATGGGAGTCGGGATGCTTACCACTCGACCAGCCTTTGGTTGGTTACGAAAAATATTATTTGTTTGTGACAGATCCACTATACTTTGAGCCTGTTTGGTAAAATTAGCTGTTAGCGGATAAGGTAGCTGATAGCGGATAGCTTATAACAGATAAGCTCGTGAAAAAATGCTATAAGGTCGTAACAGATGCGCTTACCAAACGGGGCTACTTTCTCATCCGCTGTAAGCTCGTTGAAGTGCCTTACCAAACAGACTCTTTAACTTGTAATGGAAGGACACCGGCGTTCAGAACCGTTTTCTGAACCACAAGAGCCACACCTTCAACTATAATTCAATTACTCACCAAAACAAAAAATGATTGAATCAGAGAAAGCCCAAACAATGTTTTCAACGTATTTAGATGGTTTCAGAAAAACTTTTTGTACTGATCGTGCAATTTTCAAAGTAGTTCGACATATAGAAAAGCAATTTTTTTTTTTTTGTAGAAAACCAATATTAGATTAACAAAATGTTAAGAATTTACAATAGGCTACTAAATTATAAGGAAATCCCTCAACTACGTTGCAACCTTGACCCCTTGGTTGCCTCCCTGAACTTACAACAACTTGTAATCTGAGTCTTTTGCCTACCTTCCTTTGAATTTCTCTTCCTTCCTATCCTTTGCTCTTAATTTTGGCTCGCAAAAAATCCATTGGTTGCTCTTCCAACACTTTTTCGGTATTGTGCTCATACATAAACACACAGCAAACGTTTCCGGTCACCTTATAATCAAACCCCAATATCTTTCCTTGACCATTGGGAGATTAATGAGGAATATAATTTATGAAGTTCATATCCATCACCATCAATGAGTAAAACCTAAGGTTACAATTAGGGGTGTAATGGGTCGATTTGGTTCGGTTTTAGGTGGGAAAAAATCAGAACCAATAAAAAATGGTTGGTTCAGTTTGGTTCGATTTTATTCAATTTTTCCAGCAAAATCCGAACCAAACCAAACCATTCAAGAACGCGTTGGTTTGGTTCGGGTTGATTCGAACTCGAAAATTATTAAATATTAAAATATTAAATATATAAAATATTAAAATATATACATAAAATATAAAATATAATAAATATATAAATATTAACATATATATTTTAATATAATAAATATTAAAATATAGTAATTGGTTCGGTTCGGTTCCAGAATCCTTGAATCCGAGAACCGAACCAATCACTATCAGGTTCGGTTCGGTTCAAACCCGAACACCAAGATAATTTGAACCAATTTAATTGGTTCGGTTTGGATTTCAGGTTCATAGAGTTATTGGTTCAAGTCTTACACCCCTAGTTACAATGAAGTGGAGCCAAGGTCAACTGTAATTTCAAAATGTTAACATCGTAAGGAGAATGAGTAAACATTTTAGTGAACCTAATTAGTTGAGGAGTTTGTTTTTGTAATTTTAATTTCTACCTGTAAGGAGATATATATATAATTATATGAGGGTAATTTTGTTATTTCCAAACAACGGAGTGAGTTCGGGGCCATTACTAGATATTCATGAATTACTTGTAAATTTTCCTGCGGATTTTTTTTTACAGGAATTTCCTTTGAATTTTTTTGCAATTATTTTAAAAATAAGGTTTTTTCTTGTAGATTCAAATTTGACATTTCTTACGAATTTTCCTACGAATTTAAAATTTTTGCAAGAAAATTTCCAGGAAATTTCCTACGGATTTTAAAATTCGAAAGAAAAAATTACCTACGAAGGTATTACCTATGGACAAAATTCATAAGAAAAATTATAAGAAACCTGTTTCCTGTGAATTTATGTAAAATCCACAGAAAAATTCGCAGGTAATCAAAAAATTTCTAGTAGTGGGCGGGCATCTACATCCCTATCCTCACCCCTGACTTTGGAAAGTGGGTTTTTTCCTAACCCGACCCCAATCAAAGCGAATTTTCCCCGTCAAAATCGGGGCGGGTTCAGATATGTACCGCGAGTTCAGATGCTTTTGTCATACCTAATCACTATTGGCAAGATCAAATGTGCCAAGCTTGCATAAGGTGCCCATGAGTGTGGATTTGATGTCATTGAAGCCATTGAATTATTTTTTATAATCAAAAGTATATTAAAAAAAATGAGTATAAAGGTCATTCTAACTCATATACAAGATGAAAATCAAAAGAAACATACCTAATGTAAGTATAATACTGCTAATAGACCATACGGTATTAGTATTAGATTAGCCTTCTCCTAGCTGATGTTCCAAAGTAACTACATAAAGCAGCCTGTACCAAACCAAAATAAAAAGACAGATCTTTAACCACATTGAAGCCATTGAATTAAGCTTCCATTCCTCTTAGCACTCTCGAATCAGATCCTAAAACTTTTAAGATCCGTGCCACACATAACTGGATGCTTCATTATTTTATATAATACTTTTTTATAAGGCAAAGTATATTAAAAAGAATACTAGCAGTATTCTAACTCATATACAAATAGAAAGGGCAGGTCCTATGTATCTGCCATACTGGTTCCCCTAACTAGCACAAACACACGAGGGTTCTAAATTGCGCACCGCATCACGTATTGCGGTTGCGAACCGCAGCGCAACCGCATCACACCGCAATTGCGGTGTGATCTACATTCATGTGTAACGGCTGCAACGCAATCGCAACAGACGTCGCAACGGGCCGCATCAGCACCGCAACGAACCGCAACACACCGCAATAGAGTTTTCAGTCCCGTTCTGTTCAAGGTTACTTTAAAAAAGATGATGCAATGTCTTAAAAATATTATTTTCACTACAGTTAAATTTAAATTATTCATAAAAATGATGTAATGTCTTAAAAATGAATAAAAATGTATATAATACTATTAATAGAAGATATATAAAAAATCACAATAATTATAGATTTTTTTTATATTTGGTGCGAACATAAAATTATTTCATGCCGCAACGATTGCAATTCGCTTCGCAGCGACCTCAATGGCCGCAATCGCAACCACATCCACGACCGTAACCGCAAACACACACCAAGTAACTTTCACTGCCTTTGCATTACTGTTTCAATTTCTCCAATCAGTAGAAATCTAGCATAACCCCTTGAAGCCCATAGCAGTCTTGCATATGTTGGCTCACACAGCACTAAAATCTCCCTTCAATTCAAGCATAGCATTAGGACTCAATATCCATCAACACTGAATACCCTAAATTGCTGTGCACAATGTATATATTAAGGGGCCTGTTGCTACTATTAAGATTAGATTCAGCCCAAAGAAATGCTAAACAAAATCTAAACCAAAGTTCACCCAGCCACATTATTTTGTCATTAGGTTGATATCAGTGGTACACGGACTAGCATTCCAACTGCAGCAAAGTCAGTTAGTTCAAAAAACAGAGATTAAGTCACAGAAGACAAACTTCAATCTGTTATAATCAGTCACCATAAAATAACTCTCATAGTCCAGCAGCTACTTGAATACACCAAATAATACTACTTATATAATTAGTAATCTGTAAAAAAAATTGTAAGAAAATTAACAATTTTTAAATGTTTGTTTTTTACCAGAATATACTCATATCATTTCATTAGAAATTAAAGAGTCAATACAATGAGAAATATGATAGTAAATATGGGAACAACACTCCAATAGGGCCGCCTTAACTAAACTATGAGCAATCCTATTAGCTTGTCTCGTAGAAAAAACCACTTTGAAGTGTGGGAAAAGGGAAAGGATATCATAACAATTAATCAACTATTATATATGGTTCCAAATTCAGAAATATCCTTCTTTGGGCATGAGAATGGATCCACTACTGTTTTGGAGTCCATCTCAAAGATAAGTACTTGAGTGAAGCCCATAGAAGATATTAGGGCATATAGAAGACCAACAGCTTCTCCCTCTGGAACTGGAAGACAGGAAGGCAACCAAGTTGTTGATGCTGCAAGAATGAAGGATCCATGCATCACTCATATATGAAAGAATTAATGCACGCAGCATCAAGATTACATTTAATAAAGCCTTCAGGTGGAGCAACCCAAGAAGTCCCGCTGGGGATGTGCAAACAAGGAGCAGCAGAGGGCATGAACTTTGCTTTAGCTTGAGTTGAGACCAATTAATCAGAGAAATAAGACTTAGCTTTATATACCACCTGACCTGGATCGATGGAATTACGAAAGTCTATGTTGTTCCAGTACGTACTTGTCGATCATTACGGCCACACCAAATACTCCATATATATGGCCATAGCAAACATGGTGCATGCGTTTGTGAGGGTCCAAAGTTGAGAGATGTTTAAAATTACACATATATAGATCGATGCAAAAGAATCTTGAATACGAAGATCTGCATTAATAATATCAGGCATGCCAAATACCCAGCTCATCCCAACAAAGAGTACTAGATCAGGGGCATGTGAAAAAGAGGTGCCATGCATTCTCGATCAATGTCATCATCATCACAAATAATTAATACAAGTACTGCAAGGGCAAGATATTCCACGTTTTAGAAGGTAAATTATCCCTAATTGTGGGTAAACAACCCCTACATGCACGCCAGATGAGAAGCTTAATTTCCAGATTAGAGACAGACCATTTTCCTTCCATGCAAAAATTAATGAGATGAATCAATCAGTTTTGACATGAAAAGATGGTAAGCGGATGAACGTACTACTGTATATATATATATATGCCTGATGAACTAATTAAAAGCCCATATCCTACTATCCTCATGATTCAACGTTAAATGTTGCATGTAAAGGAGTTCGATCGAAGAATAGCGTTGGCCACATTTGGAGGAGTAAAATTATTTCGAACAGTAACGCTATTCCATGCTAGCTCGAGAAAAAGGAAACCATGCATAGGTCCCTAACCAGCGCATTATATATATAATCTCTAATCCAATGATCACCCAAGATTCTGACAGAATTTCCATTCCCCAACCTCCATCTAGTATCTCAATCCAGCCCAAATAATAAGGCCCAATGAAATAGTAAATAACCCAACGGCTCATCATAGAACATGATTGCTAGCAACACATTCTCTAACATTCTCATTCCAACACACATTTTTCTATTGATTGAAATTCATGTGGGTCCCACTTGAATTTTGTAGGACTCATATAAATTTCAACCAATGTGTTGGAAAGAGAATATATTACTAACATTTCTCAATCATAGAATCGGCTACCACTTAAATAACTAGCTTCCAATAATGATATCTTAAATCATCACATTAAATCAACCATTTAACCTTAACGGCTAATTATTTTTGGGTTATAACAACAGAGTCTATGAGGCTTCGATTATCAGAGCTTGAAACAATTAATTAAGTAAGTCGAATTTCTAAGCATGTTGGAGGAGATGTCAGAGAATGAAAACGAGGCACGAGTCCGTCATTAAAGTTGGAATGAGCAAGTTGGCCTAGCATTGTCATCTATTAAGGAGTTGAAGACCCGACATCTCTATGCGAAGGCCAAGTCCAGCAAGATAGAGGCTTCCTATGCATTGCTCTGACAGCAGTTGGCAAAACTCGTCGAGTAGATTTCTTTTTTTTTTTTTTTTTTTTGTAATTTGATATTTAGTAGGAATGACAAATTTTTGTGTATTTTGGTTTTGATTTTGTGATTTTCGTTGTGGCCATGAATGATGTATCCAATTTAAATTTGGTATTTACAAAAAGTAATGAAAATATCTCTATTTTTTACCATTCCAGGAATTGAGCGGTGTAGCAGGACTGACTGTGACAAATCTATTCTATTTATAATATATTAAACCTCATTCCCAAAATTTGCGTAACACACCTCAGCCTAATTTTTGCCACATCTTACCATTTTTTCCACATATATAAATTATCTTACGTGACTGCCTCTCTACTCTCTATATTCATAATAACATCACAAATTCATCTGTGCCCTATGCATTTAGAATACTATCACAAATTCTTGGCTGCTTCTATGCGTTAATCTCTGCATTTTCAATAGCAACACAAATTCCTGGCTGCCTCTATATCAAAATGAAAGTAATTTTCCAACAATTGTTCTATTTAATTTCATTTAGGTTGCTGAAAATAATGGATCAGTTGGCTACAAAATTAGAATTAGTGTATAATACTGAGAGAAGGAAAAAGATAACCATCATAACTCCTTCTATGGGAGGCCATTTGGTGAATTGTTTCATGTGCCTGCAATGGCATGTAACATATTTATTAAGCTTCTCAAATCAGTTTATTTTTGTTTTTTAGCTTCCTATAACCTTATCATTCTATCTGTCAATTTATAGTTTATATACATCTCTGATTTGTCTTGTAATTTATTTATTGCTGAAAGATAAAGTCTACAATTTTGTTCTTTTGATTTTACAGATTTTTGAGAAATACGTTAAGAATTGGATTGCAATGTTTGCACCATTCCAAGGCAAGTAATTCTATTCTATATTTTCTTACAAGTCCAAAAGTATAAAGTAAGGAATTTGGATATATCGATGGATTTGATTAGAATTTAGATGAACTTGAGGTAATGAATTAACTTGAGATTGCATCCTGATTAAGATTTTTTCTTATGAGGAAGCGGTACTATATGGTGACATGCTCAGTGACTGGGCAACAACTACTGTCCCTGGTCCTATCTTTATCTATCCAAGAAAAGATACATTCTACCATTTTCCGAAACCTGATGCAGAGGTGCCCATCATGTTAGGTATGTAATCTTTTATAGTTGTCCTACCCTTTAAATCTTTTACATGTATCCTTGCTCAAAATCAGGTAGGCATCACTATTTCATTTGATAGTCCAAAACACTCACAAATTGTGAAATACTTAAATGCTTTATTCATGGAATGAAAAGAAAGTAACTATTCTTTTACACATATGTATTACATTTCACAGTTACTAAAAGCCTGTTTGGCACGCCACTTCTACGAGCTTATAGCGGATAACTTATAGCGGATGAGAAAGTAGAACCGTTTGGTAAGCGCTGCTATCACGAGCTTATAGCGTTTTTTCCCGAGCTTATAGTGTTTTTTCCAGACTCTACTTGAAGTAGCGTTTGAGCTTATAGCTTATAGCGTTTCATTTTTCTTTCCACTTTTATCCTTATTATTTTCATTTAATTCTACCTTTATCCTCTTCTCTCTCTTTTATGTAAAGTCGTTAATAAAGATGTTCTTTTATGTCATTTTATATTTTTTAGCTAGTTCAACTGCTAATTTTACCAAACACTTCCACAGAAAATAAACTAGCTTATCCACTATTCGCTATCAGCTACCTCATCCGCTATCCGCTATAAGTTATCCACTATCAGCTAACTTATCCGCTAACAGCTAATTTTGCCAAACAGGCTCTAACTCTTCCATATTCTTAAAGTTTCAAAAACACACACCATTGACAAGAGTTCAAAAAATCTTCAAAAAGACATGTCGATTTATGAAAATGACCAAACACAAAATAAACAGTGTGTTCTCTTATTCAATGGGTATATGAGTAACTTCTATTGAAAAGTATATTTCTTATTTTATATGTATTGAAATTTTGCTCCATTGTGTTACTACTGGGTGCAGGCCTTTGAAATGAAGAAGAAGCTAGCTGACAAAGTTGCAGTCAAAGCAGCTATCAATGCACAAAACAAAGCTGATATGAAGCTTAAGGTGATTGTTGATGCAACTCATTTTGGTTTTATTGATATTAGCACTCTTGATTATGGAAAACTCATGTTCCATTTTGGTAAAATTTGAAATGTTTGTCTTTGTTTTCATCGCTACACTTAAGTATAATTTTCATCTCCATTTTTCCCTTACTGATATATGACAGGTTATAAATTTGATTGTTTTTTATTGGACCATTTTAAAGTACCAGCATACACAGATGAATAGAGTTCACCCTTGCTTATCTGAAGTATGTTTGCTTTTTGGAGCATATCCTTCATCTGTATATAATTATTTTTATTTCGGTGGTAGGGATACTGATGGTATTGTAGTCATCTCATTTTTCTGAAAGTACTAAAATTTGACCAATTAATAATTGGAAAATTCTAGCTTTTATGGACTCTGGATTATCATGTTGTAAAAATGGACCTGCACCTAATAGAAACATGTGTTATGCAGAGTTTATTTCCCTTGAAAACTGAGTACCAAAGAAAGGATCTTAAAGAATTAGGTGAATTGGCAAGAGTGTCATTCCCTAAGTTGCCAAGAGTGTCATTTCCATGTTCATGGACATGGTTTTTGGCAAAAAAAATGGTGCAAATGGTAATGCAATCTCCGACTGGTGTGTCTGCCCTCTTGGTTGCATTAGAGGTTAGTTGATGTCCTATCTAATTAACGTCCTGTATAATTGCTTAGATGTGAGTTTCTACTTCAATATAGTATTTAGGCAAAAGTGGGGTGGTTGTTTACTGGCTCTTCTCTTTGGTTTCTCATTGGCGTAGAACCTATTTATTGGTTGTCTTCATCGATCTGCTTTATGCCTTCTGGTGCAGTCATAAGAATTACAGAAGCTTGGTTTTTGTTGCATAATAACACTAACTCTGAGGCTCAGTTCTTACTACAAGAGGCAATATGAAGCTATATGCTATTTTGAGCATAGGTGATTGGAGGCAAAGGCATAATTATCACAGATGTATGTGTTGAAGCAGTATAAATTTTGGTGTTGTTGGGAAGTAGCTTGCCAAATCTTATTGTTGTTGGCAAAGTGGTCTTTCACCACTTCAAACTCACTCACCCTTCTACACACACGACACTTTCTCCCACCACCAGTTGAACTTTTTACTTCCACTCA
Source organism: Ammopiptanthus mongolicus (assembly GCA_039655645.1). Lineage (NCBI taxonomy): Eukaryota > Viridiplantae > Streptophyta > Magnoliopsida > Fabales > Fabaceae > Ammopiptanthus > Ammopiptanthus mongolicus. The sequence goes on along the minus strand of CM077346.1, from coordinate 22,844,998 downwards.
TTTCACTCAAATGTTAGACGTAGCATAATGTACATTAACACAATAATATAATAATAGCAAGTTATATTACTTTTAAACAACTTCAGAATGTTATTTTGCTACAATACAGATAGGAATACATACATTGTTTCTAAAAACATAATTATTAGCTACACAAACACCCATAGATAATTATGTAGAGTTTGTTTCCCTTGCAAACTGAGTACCAGAGAAAAGATCCTAAAGAATTAGGTGAATTGCCAAGATTGTCATTTACATGTTCATAGACATGGTTTTTGGCAAAAAAAATGGTGCCAATGGTAATGTAATCTCCGAGTGGTGTGTCTGCCTCCTGACTGCATTAGAGGTTAGTTGATGTCCTATCTAATTAAAGCTTTTACATATGCTCAGATGTGAGTTTCTGCTTCGATATAATATTTAGGTAAAAGTGGGGTGGTTGTTGCTTGCTGGTTCTATATATCGGTTCTTCTCTTTGGTTTCTCATTGGCGTAGCACCTATTTATTGGTTTCTTCATTGGTCTACTTTATGCCTTCTGGTGCAGTCATCTCAATAAAATTAGAGAAGCTTGGTTTTTGCTGCATAATAATATTAACTCTAAGGCTCAGTTCTTACAACAAGAGGCAATATGAAGCTATAAGCTATTTTGAGCATAGGGGATTGTAGGCAAGGGCATAATTGTCATAGATGTATGTTTAGAAGCAGTATAAGTTTTGGTGGTGTTGGCAAGTAGCTTGCCAATCTTATTGTCGTGACCGTGCGTTTTGGGTACAAAAGGTGGAGGGCAAATGCATATCAAGAGAATAATTTAGTTCGAGAAGCCAGGAAGGAATATGGTGCCATTCCTGGAATTACTTTTTGAAAGAAAAACTTGAAGCATTATAACCATTTTATTGTTGTGAATGTACCAAACATAATGCTGGTACATTTACCAAAAAAAACATAATGCTGATACTGCAAGAGGCGTACGAAGTTGTGGGATTGCAACAATTTGGTGTGGGAACTATGGTTCATGTGCTATTCTCCAGCCACAAGCTTTACTTGTCCTGTTTTTTGTTACTAGGTGTTTTGTTGGTGCTCTTTTATGGTTTCATTTGATATCTTGTAAAGACTTGGCTTGCTAATCTATTGACACGTCTTGTACTTTTGGTTAGTTGTTTCTTTCATTAATAAAATCTTTGCCTTGTCAAAAAAAAAATAGCCATCTGAAATACTTATACTTGGAATCTAGCTCAACAACTTAAGTAATGTCCTATGCTCTTTGGTTTTGATCAATGATCTGCTTTGTCTGATTAATGTAAATCATGAATTTTAGTTACTATATTATTTAGGCAATTAAGCTACTTTGCTTAAAGGGAAAAGCGTTAAACAACCTCTTAGTAGAAACAGAATATTGCCCTTTAGGCTTTAGGCCTCTTTTATTTAATTATTTGTTTTCTTCTTCTTTGACTTTCTTCAAAGGTTATTATTTATGTTACTTATATTGTCTTTTATTACGATTTCATTCATTACCAATTTATTTCAAATTTAAAACTACAAAATTCTAAAATAAAATTGTAACCGCGCAACGTGCGGTTCACAACCTAGTAAAATTTATTTCTTCCATTAGAAAGATGTCAGAGTTAAGGTTGGGGTATCTAATCAAACAATGTTATTTCTATAATGATGAGATAATTAATTAAAGATGATTTCATACATAATAAAATCACCTAAATTAAGTCAGATACGCGATTTCTACTAACATTACTTTAATTAATGAGATAATTAAATATGTAATAGTTAAGTTTGGTATAGTTTCTTTGGCCGTGGGTGTGTGGAACACTTATAAGTATAAGTAAATCATGTTTAATTAGGTATAAAAATACTAAATTACATATTAAATTAAATGGATAAGATTTATCTTGAATGACCTTTCATTTTAAGACTTGAGAATTTTATTCTCTTTATGAGGTTTAGAAAGTTGTGCTTTAAGCAAAGCATATTTTTGAGCTCTTCATCACCGGAGTTACTCTACACTTCCATAAGACAAAAGTTGGTAGTCTCCTTTTCTTCAACAGAGGATCTTTCTAAGTCTTCCCATGACATCATGGTCTTCTTCTAAAGAGGCTTCTTAGAATCCTTCATGTGTGAGTTGAGCCATTTTCCACTTTGTCTCTCTTATCAATCTTGAGACTCCATGAACAATATCTCATATAGAGCTAGCAATGGTTGCAACCTTGATTTCCTTCTCAGCTTCCTGCTCCACATAAATACGATACATGAAATTGCTATTACTATCTAACATCAACATCAACAACTTATGATTAAGAATCTTCATGCATACAGATTCTGGAAGAAGATTGTTTTCCCTAGTTGGCCATATTTTATTAAGTGAACAACAGATTTAATTCCGCAAAAAACCTTGAAAAACAAAAGAAAAAAATCTTTCCATGTTCATTCACTACAATAAATTTGTCATACACCTACGGACACTTTTAGTGACAATCGTTAAAATTGTAGGTATAAGTATTAGTGTTAGTCAAACCATAGGTAAAGGTAGATGGACCTTAGGTAAACCCTATTGACAGTCAAATACAACTGTAGGTAAATGTATGTGAATCGTAGGTAAAACCTATAGTAACAGTCATTTTCCGTTGTTATTTGCCGCTCATAATGGACGGTTGGATTAGCCGCGGCTGAATGTAATAAGTTTTACATATACCTACGGATTTTAAGCATATAGTGACAGATTTTATCTATCACTAAAAGGTAAATGCCTTATAGTGATTATTGTCCAGAGAAAATAATGTATATTACGTTATTAGACTTCTTGCATGTTATTTTTATTTATAGTTTTGAACTTAAACTATGCTGGAGATTGTCACAAAATTGCAAATTCTTTATTAAATAAAGCAATACTAACCATAGAACATCCTACACAATTGCTGCATTGCTCTCATTTGGAAGTATGTAAGAAATCTTCTAAGCTTTAGGTTATTTTACCCTGTAACCAATGTAAAAAGAAAAGGACTTCGTTAGTTACTCTTGTCTAAGTGTATCGTAATCAAATGGCACCACAAGGAGATATTGTAGAGTAGAGAAGGATCAACAGAAAAGAGGAATACATAGTGAAAAAAGGGGGGTAACCTGACCTGGGACATCGACCTGGAGTTATGGTCTCCTTGCGTATGCGTGGCCCTAGAACGGAGGATCTGAACAAGAGAGTAGAGTGAAGGCCTGTAGTTGAGACAAAAGCTTGGATTATCGTAGAATATAACTTTATAGTGGGAGACATAGAGGTGACGGTGCTTAGCCAGATGGGTCAAATTGAGAATTTGGTCTTATCCTCCACCGGTGAGCCTGATAAGTCGACCAATTCCTCTACCCACCTTCTTCCCCTTCTCCCCTTTCTGCTTTTGCTCATCGATGGCTGCGCCTTTTCTCTTTCTACGTCCTCGAGACTAGGACTATTCTGATTGAAGGGAAAGTGGATAGAATTAGCAAATTGCATGACGACATTCTATTATATATATTGGCGTTTCTAACAACAAAAGAAGCCAATTAGACTTGTATCCTATCTAAAAGATGGAAATGCCTATGGAAATCTCTCCATACTCTAATAGCAAACGACACACTTTCGAACGGCTAAAATTTTCAAGAATTTTATTAGTAAGGTTTTGGTGCATTGTTATAAAACTAGTGCCCTGCAAATATTGATATTGAGCATAATGGTTATGTTCCCTCTCAAATGTTAGATAAGCTCATCAAATGTTCTACATCACACAAGGTGCAGCAATTCAAACTTAGATCTTACATTTATGGTTACATCCGATAAGATTACATCCGATAAGATATTATGCTTTCTTGTTCCATGTTTTCTTGTCATTCTATAAAATCTCTTGACCTCTCACTTAGAGGGTTCAATGGGAAAGCAATACTCCCCAAAACTCTAGACTTTCCTGAGTTGATAGATTGTTGTCTAAAAGATGTTGCATTTTCCTTAAACAACAATAGTTGTGCTAAACCCTTTTCTGGTTGTAAAAAGCCGAGTACTTTAATCATTGACTCTTGTACCCTACATAATGCACAAGCCCATCATGTGTATAGTGATAAACTTGTCAGCCTAACCATAAGATTTGACATTTCTGGTTATTATCCTTGGAAAATTCAGATATCTACTCCAAATCCGAATTCATTTTCTTTTGTGGGTCGAATTGCAACTAGCATTGGTGAACTTTTTGAGGAAAAACTTAACTTTCTTGAAAAAATAAGTATTGATGCTTGGTGCCAAGAGGAAGATTATGTAGAAATTGTAGAGACCTTGAAAAGTTGGCTGAAAAGGTTCACTAATATAAATTCAATGACGTTCACTTCATTCACTAATGCAAAAATCAGTCTTTGAGCTCTAAAAGGACATCTTAATCGTAAAATAACCATAACAAGCGTGAATGAAGTGAACGTCATTGAATTTAAATTAGTGAACCTTTTCAGACAACTTCTGAAGGTCTCTACAATTTCTACATAATCTTCCTCTTGGCACCAAGCGTCAATACTTATTTTTTCAAGAAAATTAAGTTTGCCCTCAAAAATTTTACCAATGCTAGTTGCAATTCGACCCACAAAAAAAAAATGAATTCAAATTTGGAGTAGATATCTGAGTTTTGCAAGGATAATAACCAGAAATGTCAAATCTTATGGTTAGACTGGCAAGTTTATTACAATACACATAAAGCGCTTGTGCATTATGTAGGGTGCAAGTGTCAATGATTAAAGTACTTGGCTTCTTACAACCAGAAAAAGGGTTCGGCACAACCGTTGGTGCTTAAGGAAAATGCAACATCTTGTAGACGACAATCTATCAACTCAGGAAAGTCTAGACTTTTGGGGAGTATTGCTTTCCCATTGAACCCACTAAGTGAGAGGTCAAGAGATTTTAGAGAATGGCAAGAAAACATGGAACAAGAAAGCACAACATCTTATCGGACGTAACCACAAATGTAAGTTCTAAGTTTGAATTACCCCACCTTGTGTGATGTAGAATGTTTGATGAACTTATCTAACATTTGAGAGGAAACATAACCATTATGCTCATTATCAATATTTTGCAGGGCACCAGTTTTATAACGATGCACCAAAACCTTAGCAATAAAATTCTCGAAAATTTTAGCCGTTCGAAAGTGTGTGTGATCATTTGCTATTAGAGTGCTGAGAGATTTCCATCTTTTAGATAGGATACAAGTCTGGATGGTTTCTTTTCTTGTCAAAAATGTCAATATATAACAAAATGTTGTCATGCAATTTGCTAATTCTATCCACTTTCCTTTTTTTTTTCTCACTATATATGTATTCCTATCTTCTTTTGATCTTCTCTACAACATCTCCCCGTGGTGCCATCTGATTAAGATGCACTTAGACAAGTGTTAAGTCATTAATTAAGTTGATTGCAATGTTACTACTAAAACAATTTTATTCACATATGCCAAAGGTTTATCCTCCAGTAACTCAAGTATCCTTCATCCCTACTCACAGATGCCATTGGTTTATCCTCCAAATTTCCTAAAAAAGAATGATGTATTCACAACCGTAGAGTAACTACATGCATGGGCATGGCTAAGTTTAAATAGTCCTACTTAAACCAAGATATAGCCACACATGCAGTTGTGTAGTCGTGGCTGCAATGTTTGTAAGTAGCATTTTGTTAAATGAAAGGATAAAGGGCGGCCCAGTGCACGAGGTTCCCACCTGATGGGATATTGAGAGAGTAAATGTAGGTAGCCTTACCTCTGTAAGGGAAGAGGCTGTTTCTAGAATTTGGACCCATGACCTCCAAATCACAAGGCAACAACCTTATAATTGCACCAACGCTCACCCTTGTTTATATGTAAGAATATGGTATTAAAATGTTATATCGAAAAAGGTACTCAGGTCACTAGCTACATACACTTCAAATGTGTTTTGCATGTATTACATGAACTAAAGAATGCAAACTCTCCAAGATCAAATACCAAATTTAAAACCGCAACAACTCGGTTTGACTATAATGAAAAGCTCACCTTGAGGAAATGTACTTATCAACCTCATGCTTCTTCTCCGAATCATAAACAAACCATTTTTCATCAGAAACAATATCATCCACTTCCTGTACTTTGATATCTATACATTGCTTTCGTTTAGAAACTTGCTAGAGCCCAAATCACAGTGGGATCATTCACAAAAAGTAAGTTAAGTCATTTTGAGAATTACCTTGCAACAAAACAGCATCTTCAGCAGTATAACTTTTTAATTGCCAAAATGTCTGACCATTATCATCCAAAAACACAGGATCTATTCTCGTAGCATCAGAACCTTGATTACCTATAAAATTACAATAAAAAATGACAACCAGTACAATAGAATATCTGAAACATTAAACTTTTACAAGACAGAAAGAAACCATACAAATTTTTTGTTTTGGCCTCATTAAGTGCATTTGTATATTTACTAAATTAAGTCCCAATCTGGCGATGTAATGAGATATAAGTACTCATGTGACACTCACAATTCTTGTAAGAAAATAAGAAAGTGGTAAATTGAAACCAACTTAAAACATCTTACAAGATATTGAGTTAGTGAATGCTTATATTGCGAGAAAAGAAACAAGATATAAAATTATAACAACAACAAAAGATTAATGTACCATGAAAATGTAAACTATTAGTCTAAGCTAAAGACTATATGATATACCAACAGATGTTGTCATATGTGCAGATATTAACCGTAGCTAAAGTATGATAATAAAAAAAATCAACTTTTCTTGTGCTAATTGTCATTTATTTGTAACTCGGGTAGTCTTTTCAATTACTAACTTTGCATCACCACCCAAATATTATTCAGAGAATAAGATTGAAAACCCTTAGGCATGAACTTGGTTAAAACATCAGAACAAATCTTCAATATCATAGCATACTTTTAGGAATTTTTTCCTTTGCCTCCAGTAACTCAGCATGAGCTTCCGCTGTTTCACTTTTTATCTTTGAAAGAAGAGCATCATGCTCCAAAATCGTGTTTGAAGCAATAGCTTTAAATGTCTCATCCTGCAACTTATGCTTTAGACATTTTTCCTGTTGATAACATGTACAAAATTTAGAACATAATGTAACAAAAGCACTAATAAAGATACAAAGAAAACACACACAAAATTCATGTTACCTTTTCTTTAGCTGCAGCAACCCTTGGTTTTGATTCTTTTGCTTCTTCAGCAAATTTTAAATTTTGTTCCTCAATATAACTCCTTAATTGCCTGTAAATGTTTAGCAATTTTTCAACCACTTCAAACAAAATGAAGACGAAAGAGATACATAGATAGAAGCAACAATATAATAATAACAGTGAAGTTCTCTGAAAAATTATTTTCTAATTGAACTTACTTACTCTGTACCCAAAGCTTCATCACATAGAAAGTTTAACATTGGTAATAGTTAAACTTGGAGACCTACACAAAAGTGATCCACGTGGAAGATTTTAGTCTAATTATATTAGTTAAAGTTCATGTACATGAAAGTGATCCAGATGGAATATTTTCTGAACACAATACAATTGTTTGTATTTAGTCTAAGTATATTATACCAAAAATTGTTCAAAAACATCAAAGCTAAATGGGATGGACTACTCATACTTTATTCCTGGATCAGTTTGTATCACAGTCAATAGTTTAATTTGGAAATTAACTGCCAATGTGTTCTCTCCACGTCTCAGATTATGCTTACGAATCATTTCTCGCAATATGGCTTTTGCTTCACCTTTCTTGACTTCAAGAAGCTGATGATACCAGCATTATCATCATCACCACTCACTTCAGTGGCATTCCAATTTTTTACATTCATATCTGCTTTCACATCATATAGATATAGATTAGAATTGAATAAATAATCCCTTGGAGCCAAAGTCTCAGGACTGAAGTCTTCCTTTGGAGCCAAAGGCACAAGATTGAAGACAAAATTGTTTGGAGCCAAAGTCATGGGATTGAATAAAAAATCATTTGCGGCCCACAGTAAAAATAAAAATAAATATGAACACCATTGGAAGAAAAAAAAAATCTATCATCAATAATTGGAAGGAAAAAAAAACTATCGAACGTTATCAGATGCAAGTGCCTTTAAATGTGAAACACCATTGCTATCACAAATTGAGTTGTTATTACCTATCATTTGCTCCTGCAAGAAGCAAGAAATATGAACAATAAAACCTAAAAAATAAATAAACACCAAACAGTAAAATCTATCTGCCGACAACTTGGAAGAAAAAAATAACCATCGAACCTTATCAGATGCAAGTGGCCTTAAAAGTGTAACACCATAGCTATCACAAATTGTGTTGTTATTACCAATCATTTGCTCTTGTCATCAATATGAATTGCATACCTTGAGAGAAGCTCCATTAACCATCACATATTGATATAAGTAGTAAACTTCAATTGTCAACAACATGATGGAAAAAAGAACAAGAAGGAAATTAGCACACCCTTTCCAAAGTAACTTCCTCCATGGGTGAATCAACAACATTATTGATATTCTAAAGCATGTCTGCCACAAACTTAAAACCTGATGCCTTGGCTGTGTGCGCTAACGAACTCGTAGGTACAAGACCTTGTCCTTTCCTGCATGATCACTCTTTCAGACACATAAATGGGACAAATTAATAATCACACTACCAAAACAAAACAAAACAACTTACCTGCAACAACTGCAATTGCATACACCTCTGCATTTAGCACAAATCCAATTGCTCAACAGCTCCACCTCTGCTGCTTTCTCCCCATATCTAATTCAACACAATAAAACCCTCAAAAGAAAAAACAAATTGTTCCGGGCAGAACAATAAGATCCGGCCAAGCCAAGAGAAATCCTATTAGATGTGAAAGGATTACAAGAGAGTCATAGATGGCTTATTGAATCTAACCTATATATAAGAAAAACCCTAGACTAATAGTAGGTGAAGGAGAGAGTCCTTTTGTAAGGAGCTGAAGGTCTCTTATATAGCCTCTTTGGTGGACTTTTTGGAAGATAGCGGTCTAATTTGCTTAGCCTTTAAAGAATTGGCCCAATTCTGGGACGAACACAAATTCAAATATACATTACTCTACCTTTATACTTAACAAACAAGAATCATTCTTAAAAATAAAAACGAATTGAAAAAAAATTGTTTCTATTGCTGAACCTAACCTGTTAAGGAGGCATTTGTGGCAAAACCTAATGACACAAGGCTTCCCAGCTTTTAGATTCTTACATGAAGCTTCCAAATCCATTGTTTTTTGCCGACAAATCAATGTGGAAAACCAATCAAACAAAGAGGTATCAATAAACTGAAGGAAACACACACATGTACCTGGTGACAAGTTTTGCCATTTGCAAATATATTCTACTTCCGACTATTGAACCTCCTCAGTCAGATGGTTCAGATTCTGGGAAGACGACTCAATTCCCATGTTGTTGTTGGTGTTGCTGGAGACTTAAGGAAGAGCCACCATTGTTGTATGCTATAGAAGAACAAAAACACAAGAAATGAGTATGATTTTGAATTGAATTGAGAAAAATTGGAGCTTAAATGGTGAAATTGTGAGCTTTGTTTGTTATCTTCATTTCCCTCCTTCCATGCTCGGATGGCAGGAAGTAGGAAGAGTTTGAAAAATATTGGAGATGTGTAGCCAAATCTGCAATATCCAATATTTTGGAGGGTCCTCTCTTTAGATTTTTTCTACGACTGGTAACAAAATGAACAGTTGTAACTGTTCATTTGGAATAAAAGTTTTTTTAAATTTTTTTTAAGGAAACTTGTTTAGTGATGAATGAATGAATTCCTTTACTAGTTTGAGAATAAATGTTTGAAAAGGCATTCCATTTTGCAATTCAATTGGTTGCACATTTATTGTTAAAAGAATAACGTCAGACCAAATTGTTTAAATAATGTAATTAGGCATGATTAGATTATATTATAATCTAAAATAAGTATGCATTAAAAGTAAATCAAAATTATAACTTATTTGCCTCCCAAAAGAAATTAAATTTTATTAAAAATATTTTACTGGATATCGATTTAAATTATTTCACTATATAGTTATTTTTTCCAAACGAGATTCTCTTTATTTGAAATATTATATAATTTCCTATCATTTGTGATTAAAAATATAATTACATACCTAAACTTAATACGAAACGAAAATTGACAAGCGAAGTGGACATGATAAAAAGTAATATAGTTGGTGTTATCCTGGGTAGGCGTGTTTACGGGTCGATTTTGTTCATATTTGCATGGAGAAAATCAGAACTTTGGATTTGCATTTTTTTCTAGGAAATCTGTACTAATTCTACCCATTCAAGAACCCATGGATCTGTGCAGAAATACATTTTCAATTTCAAAAATAAACTTGTGATCTTTTCCATTTTCAATAATCCATTCACAATCCACTGAATCAAACGTATCAATCTGTGCAAAAACACATTTTAATTTTAGAAATAAAAAGAGAATAAAAAAGGTAAGATTAAAAAAACATATAGATCTGAAAGAAAAGTTAAAAAAGGGTGATATCTACAGAGAAATTGCAAAATACCAGAGATGTATAGTGAACTGTACACCATATTTGTGCAAAATTGCATTTGCAAAAATACATTTTAATTGCCAAAACATAGAGGCCAACAAAGTCATGATAAAAAACGTTTAGATCTAAAAGAAAAATTAAGAGAAGGCAATAACTACAGCGAAATTGTAGAATACTAGATATGTGTAGTGAATTGTATACCAGATCTATGCACAAATACATTTTAATTGCAAAAAAAAAAAAAAGAGAACAACAAGGTCAAGATAAAAAAACGTTTAGATCTGAAAGAGAAGGTAAGAAAATATGATAGCAATAGAGAAATTGCAGAATACAAGAGATGTGTAGTGATCTGTATACCAATTGCAGGATCGGTTCACAAATTTGAGAAAAGGCACAAAATAAAAGAAGAGATGTGTAGTGATGATAGAGGAGAGGGAAATGAATGTTACCGTGAGTAGAGACATTGATGGACGATTGTGTTGTGTTGTGACGGACAATAGCACGATGGACATGGCAACGGACGTGAGACGAACGACGACAACGACTGGAAGTAGAAGTGGGAAGAAAATGGGTAAGATCCAAATCCCTGACGTTGGGGTTAAAGGTCCCAAAAATCGTATAAATAATAAAAATTTGGCTTAATTGCACTTTTGGTCCCTTTATTATACCGTGTACGATTTTAGTTTCTATATTTAAGACATTCCCCCCCCCCCATTTTTTCAATATTGCATATTTGATCTTTTTTATCAAAGTCCGTCAATTTGCTAACAGAAGTGACATAGGTGGCAGTTCAGCTAGATTAAAATATATTAAACAATTAATAAAATTTAATTTATTAAATTAAAAATATCAAAAAGGTTTATTAATTATTTTAAAATAATTAAATTAAAAAAAATCTGAATGATTGTCCCTCCTCCTCCTCCTCGAGTCTCTCTTCCTTCCCCAACCCCTGCCTCAGCCACCTCCCCCACCTCATATCTCGCTCCTCCAACCCCCCCCCCCCCCACTGATTCCCCCACCTGTTTTCTTAGAAAGAAAGTTAATCGACGAGTTCGATCCAAAGCTGAAGAAGACTGCATCGTCCTCCGCGAGATCCACACCCTCAAAACCTGTCTGTCCCAAGGCGACATCCCTTGCCACAGGTGGTGGAGTTGTTGTGTCATCCTAAAAAGTCTGTTAGGGAAAAGGCTATTATTGCACTTCATTGGTTCTACCAGAAATCGCCATCTTCTGTGTCCCATTTGGTCTCTAATATTCGAAAAAGGCTCTTTGATAACATTATATTAGCAATTATCTATTAAATATAAATATAAAAATTAATTAATGTCACTATGTATTATTAAATGTTGGCTATATAAAATTTTATTAAGAGCCGTTAACAATATCAATTATTAAATACTCCATCTAGTCCTAAATATAAGAGACAAAAAAATCTTTTTTTGGGTCCAATATATAAGAAATATTGACCAATTTTTAAGCCAAATTCCATTTCTACCCTTATATATTTATTGTATAATTCATATTAAAGAGACTCAACAATTCACCATGCAAGTAATCTTGAGAGACACAGACAGACACACACATTGCACCTCGTTGGTCAACTAGAATGGTGCTTGGATTTAGGAATAAATAAGTTAATTGAATTAGAAGTAATTAAATAGGGGCATTTAATGAATTGATTTCAATAATTTTTCTTGGTCTAGATAAATTAGGATTTTGTCTCTTATATTTAGTACCGGAGAGAGTATTATTAATGCCACTGTATAATTAAAATTTAGTTATGATATTAGTAAAATTTTAAAATAAATAAAAAACAGTGGAAAAGAAACTAGTTGATTTAAACATGTACTTTTTGTACCAACATGTGGTTGGCCCGATTGATAATAGGAGCAAGTGGTTAGAGATTTAATTCCTAACATTTATGTATGGAGACCTGTTTGGAAGATGTCAACCCTTCAATGTCGTTCAGTACATCGAGGGATTAGTCTTTATAGTTGGGTGCGGGGGATACCCAAGGAAAAAAAAAAACATGTACAATTTGTTTGTTATCGAACGAAAAATTTATAATCCTTAATTTAAAATTAAGAATATACAAAACACACAAAAGAAATTTATTATTATTATTATTATTTGATTTTCTCCCAATGGTTAGTCTAATAACCCTTATTAAGAAATCAAAAGTAAAAAGTATTCAATAAAAATTAGAATATTTAATACATTAAAAACTCAAAAAGCCGTGCATTTTATTAAAAACTTTAAACTTTTGATTCTTTTAACAAGCGGACATCGGTATTTATTTCTTCGGTTAGAAAGATGTCAGAAGTAAGGTTGGGGTATCTAATCAAACAATGCTATTTCTATAATGATGAGATAATTAATTAGAGATGATTTCATATATAACAAAATCACCTAAATTACGTCAGATAGGTGATTTCTACTAACATTACTTTATGAGATGATTAAATATGTAATAGTTAATTTTGATGTCGTTTCTTGGGCCATGGGTGTGTGGAACAATTATAAGTATAAATAAATCATGTTTAATTAGGTATAAAAATACTAAATTACTTATTAAATTAAATGGATAAGATTTATCTTCAATGACCTTTCATTTTAAGACTGGAGAATTTTATTCTCTTTACGAGATTTGGAAAGAGAGTTTTAAGCAAAGCATATTTTTGAGCTCTTCATCACCAGAGTTACTCTACACTTCCATAAGACAAAAGTTGATAGTCTCCTTTTCTTCAACAGAGGATCTTTCTAAGTCTTCCCATGACATCATGGTCTTCTTCTAAAGAGGCTTCTTAGAATCCTTCATGTGTGAGTTGAGCCATTTTCCACTTTGTCTCTCATATCAATCTTGAGACTCCATGAACAATATCTCATATAGAGCTAGCAATGGCTGCAACCTTGATTTCCTTCTTCAGCTTCCTGCTCCACATAAATACGATACATGAAATTGCTATTACTGTCTAACATCAACATCATCAACTTAAGAATAAGAATCTTCATGCATACAGATTTTGTAAGAAGATTTTTTTCCCTAGTTGTCCATATTTTATTAAGTGAACAACAGATTTAATTCCCCAAAGAACCTTGAAATACAATAGAAAACAAACTTTCCGTGTTCATTATATGTTCAGAGCAAATAATGTGTATTACGTTATAATTAGTCTTCTTGCATGTTATATTTATATATAGTTTAAACTTAAACTATGCTGGAGATTGTCGCAAAATTGTAAATTCATTATTAAATATAGCAATTCTAACCATAGAACATCCTACACAATTGCTGCATTGCTCTCATTTGGAAGTATGTAAGAAATCTTCTGAGCTTTAGGTCCTATTACCCTGTAACCAAGGTAAAAAGAAAAGGACTTAATCAGTTACTCTTGTCTAAGTGTATCTTAATCAGATGGCACCACAAGGAGATATTGTAGAGAAGTATCAAAAGAAAAGAGGAATAGATAGTGAAAAAGAGAGAGGGGGTGGTAACCTGACCTGGGACATCGACCTGGAGTTGTGGTCTCCCTCCTATCCTCGTGTATTCGTGGACCTACAACAGAGGATCTGAACGAGAGAGTAGAGTGAAGGCCTGTAGTTGAGACAGAAGCTTGGATTATCGTAGAATATAACTTTATGGCTGGAGATAGAGAGGTGACTATGCTTAACCAGATGGGACAAATTGAGAATTTAGTCTTATCCTCCACAGGTGAGCCTGGTGAATCGACCAATTCCTCTACCCCACTTCTTCCCCTTCTCCTCCTTTCTGCTTTTGCATGTCGATGGATGCGCCTTTTCTCTTTCTACGTCTCTGAGACTAGGACTATTCTGATCGAAGGAAAGTGGATAGAATTAGCAAATTGCATGACGACTTCTGTTATATATTGGTGTTTCTAACAACAAAAGAAGCCATCCAGATTTGTATCCTATCTAAAAGATGGAAATACCTATGGAAATCTCTCCATACTCTAATAGCTAACGACACACACTTTCGAACAGCTAAAATTTTCAAGAATTTTATTAGTAAGGTTTTGGTGCATCGTTATAAATCTAGTGCCCTGCAAAATAATGATATTGAGCATAACAGTTATGTTCCCTCTCAAATGTTAGATAAGCTCATCAAATATTCTACATCACACAAGGTGGAGCAATTCAAAATTAGAACTTACATTTAATTTGTGGTTACATCCGATCAGATGTTGTGCTTTCTTGTTCCATGTTTTCTTGCCATTCTCCAAAATCTCTTGACCTTTCACTTAGTGGGTTCAATGGGAAAGCAATACTCCCTAAAACTCTAGACTTTCTTGAGTTGATAGATTGTCGTCTAAAAGATGTTGCATTTTCCTTAAGCAACAATGGTTGTGCTAAACCCTTTTCTGGTTGTAAGAAGCTAACTACTTTAATCATTGATTCTTGTACCCTACATAATGCATAAGCCCTTTATGTATATAGTGATAAACTTGTCTGCCTAACCATGAGATTTGACATTTCTGGTTATTATCCTTGCAAAATTCAGATATCTACTCCAAATCGGAATTCATTTTCTTTTGTGGGTCGAATTGCAACTAGCGTTGGTGAACTTTTTGAGGACAAACTTAATTTTCTTGACAAAATAAGTATTGACGCTTGGTGCCAAGAGGATTTCCTTAATTTTCTTGCACCAAGCGTCAATACTTATTTTTTCATGAAAATTAAGTTTGACCTCAAAAACTTCACCAATGCTAGTTGCAATTGGACCCACAAAAGAAAATGAATTCAGATTTGGAGTAGATATCTGAATTTTGCAAGGATAATAACTAGATATGTCAAATCTTATGGTTAGGCTGACAAGTTTATCACTATACACATAAAGGAATTGTGCATTATGTAGGGTACAAGAGTCAATGATTAAAGTACTTAGCTTCTTACAACCAGAAAAGGGTTCAGCACAACCATTGTTGCTTAAGGAAAATGCAACATCTTTTAGACGACAATCTATCAGCTCAAGAAAGTCTAGAGTTTTGGGGAGTATTGCTTTCCCGTTGAACCCACTAAGTGAGAGGTCAAGAGATTTTAGAGAATGACAAGAAAACATGGAACAAGAAAGCACAACATCTAATCGGATGTAACCACAAA
Organism: Ammopiptanthus mongolicus; assembly: GCA_039655645.1. Lineage (NCBI taxonomy): Eukaryota > Viridiplantae > Streptophyta > Magnoliopsida > Fabales > Fabaceae > Ammopiptanthus > Ammopiptanthus mongolicus. Next base: position 22,829,330 of record CM077346.1, on the reverse strand, counting down.
ATAAATTTAAGTTCTAAGTTTGAATTGCTCCACCTTGTGTGATGTAGAATATTTGATGAGCTTATCTAACATTTGAGAGGGAACATAACCATTATGCTCAATAACAATATTTTGCAGGGCACTAGTTTTATAACGATGCACCAAAACCTTTCTAATAAAATTCTCGAAAATTTTAGCCGTTCGAAAGTGTGTGTCGTGTGCTATTAGAGTACCGAGGGATTTCCAAAGGTCTTTCCATCTTTTAGATAGGATACAAGTCTGGATGGCTTCTTTTGTTGTCAGAAATGCCAATATATTACAGAATGTCGTCATGCAATTTGCTAATTCTATCCACTTTCCTTTCTTTTGTTCACTATGTATTCCTCTCTTCTTTTGATCTTCTCTACAATATCTCCTTGTAGTGCCATCTGATTAAGATACACTTAGACAACTGATAAGTCATTAATTAAGTTGATTGAAATGTTACTAATAAAACAATTGTATTCACATATGCCAAAGGTTTATCCTCCAGTAACTCAAGTATCCCTCTTCCCGACTCACAGATGCCAAAGTTTTATCCTCCAATATGTTACCTAAAAAAGAATGATGTATTCACAACCATAGAGTAAGTGCATGCATAGGCATGGCTAAGTTTAAATTGCCCTACTAAAACCAAGATATAGCCACACATGCAATTGTGTAGTCGTGGCTGCAATGTTTGTAAGTAGCATTTGGTTAAATGTAAGGATAAAGGGCGGCCCGGTGCACGAGTCTCCCACTTGATGGTATATTGAGAGGGTAGATGTAAGTAGGCTTACCTCCGCAAGAGGAGAGGCTGTTTCTAGGATTTTTACCCATGACCTCCAAGTCACAAGGCAGCAACCTTATAATTGCGCCAAGGCTCACCCTCGGTTAAATGTAAGTATCTGAAACAATATCATCCACTTCCTGTACTTTGATATCTGTACATTGCTTTCTTTTAGAAACTTGCTAGAGCCCAAATCACAGTGGGATCATTCACAAAAAGTAAGTTAAGTCATTTTGAGAATTACCTTGCAACAAAACAGCATCTTCAACAGTATAACTTTTTAATTGCCAAAATGTCTGACCATTATCATCCAAAAACACAAGATCTATTCTCGTAGCATCAGAACCTTGATTACCTATAAAATTACAATAAAAAATGACAACCAGTACAATAGAATATCTGAAACATTAAACTTTTACAAGATAGAAAGAAACCATACAAATTTTCTGTTTTGGCCTCATTAAGTGCATTTGTTTATTTACCAAATTAAGTCCCAATCTGGCGATGTAATGAGATATAAGTACTCATGTGACACTCACATTTCTTGTAAGAAAATAAGAAAGTGGTAAATTGAAACCAACTTAAAACATCTTACAAAATATTGAGTTAGTGAATGCTTATATTGCAAGAAAAGAAACAAGATATAAAATTATAACAGCAACAAAAGATCAAAGTACCATGAAAATGTAAACTATAATTAGTCTAAGCTAAAGACTATATGATATACCCACACATGTTGTCATATGTGCTGATATTAACCTTAGCTGAAGTATGATAATAAAAAATCAACTTTTCTTGTGCTAATTGTCACTTATTTGTAACTCAGGTAGTCTTTTCAATTACTAACTTTGCATCACCACCCAAATATTATTCAGAGAATAAGATTGAAAACCGTTCAGCATGAACTTGGTTAAAACATCGGAACAAATCTTCAATATCATAGCATACTTTCAGGAATTTTTTCCTTTGCCTCCAGCAACTCAACATCAGCTTCAGCTGTTTCACTTTTTATCTTTGAAAGAAGAGCATCATGCTCCAAAATGGCGTTTGAAGCAATAGCTTTAAACGTCTCATCCTGCAACTTATGCTTTAGACATTTTTCCTGTTGATAACGTATACAAAATTAAGAACATAATGTAACATAAGCACTAATATAGATACATAGAAAACACCCAAAAATTTCCTGTTACCTTTTCTTTAGCCACAGCAACCCTTGATTTTGATTCTTTCGCTTCTTCAGCAAATTTTAAATTTTGTTCCTCAATATAACTCCCTAATTGCCTATAAATGTTGAGAAATTTTTCAACCACTTTAAACAAGTTGAAGACAAAAGAGATACATAGATAGAAGAAACAATATAACAATAACAGTGAAGTTCTCGGAAAAATTATTTTCTAATTGAACTTAAATTACTTACATGGTACCCAAGGCTTCATCACATATAAAGTTTAACATTGGTAATAGTTAAACCTGGAGACCTACACGAAAGTGATCCATATCGAAGATTTTAGTCTAAGTATATTAGTTAAAGCTGGAGACCTGTGAAAGTGATCCAGATGGAAGATTTTAGTCTAAGTATAATATACCAAAAATTGATCAAAAACATCAAAGCTAAATGGGATGGACTCATACTTTATTCCTGGATCAGTTTGTATCACAGTCAACAATTTAATTTGGTAATTAACTGCCAATGTGTTCTCTCCACATCTCAGATTATGCTTACGGAACCATTTCTCGTAATATGGCTTCTGCTTCACCTTTCTTTACTTCAAGAGGCTGATGATACACGGGAGAGTAAATGTGAAAACAGTTGTTAAGGCAATTATAAATGGGTGCAACACCATTAAGTGTAATACAAGAATTATTTCTGTAATAATAACACCACCATATCTAGAGAATTTCATGAAATACAAGGAAAGAGTATCCACTGATGACTCCCAATTAAAATTCAATTAAATGCATCGAACAGATACTTATAGCTATGTAGAAGATGATCAACTAAAAAATAAATCCGACATTTAACTTTGAAATTGCATGACATTAATAAACAGTGAGTAGTCTAAATTATGCATCATTATTATAGCATTAAAATAATTTGCTAATAAACTATATTCAATTACTCAACTACTTCAGTCAACAGTAAATTGCAATTAATCAAACAAGATTTAAGAGAAAATTCAACATCAAAACCACACTGCCATTGCCATACAACCAACAATTGTTAAGGGAGTCAACACAAAGGCATACCTTTCCAAATACTTTGCAAAACTCTAGAAACTGCACAGCATTTCCAACATTTCCACTCCCGAATTTTTTCTATCTCTTAGTTCACAGTAAAATTGCTGAACATTGGAGCCTGTGCTATGCCCATTGGGTTTTCATACCAGCATTATCAACATCACCACTCACTTAAGTGGCATTCCAATTTTTTGCATTCATATCTGCTTTCACATCGTATAGATACAAATTATAATTGAATAAATAATCCCTTAGAGCCAAAGTCACAGGACTGAAGTCTTCCTTTGGAACCAGCATTGAAGACAAAATTGTTTGGAGCCAAAGTCATGGGATTGAATAAAAAATCATTTGCGGTTCAATTTTCGGGACCATCCATCTCTCCATAAGCAACATCATGAATATAATTCCTAGCTACTTCCATTTCCTTTTCAGAGACTTCATGAAAAAGTTTAATGCCATCATTTGCATTTCTTTTCGATTCCTCCTCTGGAACTTCATTACAAATCTCAGACCTTTTCCGGCTCCTATTTTCACAAGCATCATCAGCGCCGTTGTCATTAGATATTTCCTTTAACCCTCCCCGCTTTGTTTTCTTAGATTTCTTCTGATCTTTCAGAGAGTCAAGTTTGGAACCAATATCCCCATCTAATGGATCTTCCAGCCAAGCTTCCCCAGATAGAATAACTACAAGCTCTGGCAGGAAGCAACAAATATAAATAACAAAATCGGAAAACAAAAAAAAAACACCAAACAGTAAAATCTATCAGCAATAACTTGGAAGAAAAAAATAACTATCAAACGTTATCAAATGCAAGTGGCTTTAAATGTGAAACACCATTGCTAGCACAAATTGAGTTGTTATTACATATCATTTGCTCCTACAAGAAGCAAGAAATATGAACAACAAAATCTAAAAAATAAATAAGCACCAAACAGTAAAATCTATCTGCGAACAACTTGGAAGAAAAAAATAACCATCAAACCTTATCAGATGCAAGTGGCCTTAAAAGTGTAACACCATTGCTTTCACAAATTGTGTTGTTATTACCAATCATTTGCTCCTGTCATCAATATGAATTTCTTACATTAAGAAAAGCTCCATTAACCATCACATATTGATATAAGTAGTAAACTTCAATTGTCAACAACATGATGGAAAAAAGAAGAAGAATGAAATTAGCACACCCTTTCTAAAGTAGCTTCCTCCATGGGTGAATATTCAGCAACATTATTGACATTCTGAAGCATATCTGCCACAAACTTAAAACCTGATGCCGTGGCTATGTTCGCTAACGGACCAGTAGGTATAAGACCTTGTCCTTTCCTACATGATCACTCTTCTTTCAGACACATAAATGGTACAAATTAAAAACGACAATACCAAAACAAAACAAAACAACTTACCTGCAACAACTGCAATTGCATACACCTCTGCATTTGGGACAAATCTAATTACTCAACAGCTCCACCCCATTTCTAATTCAACACAACAAAACCCTCATAAGAAAAAACAAATTGTTTCGGGCAGAATAATAAAATTCGGCCAGGCCGGGAGAAATTCTATTAGATATGAAAGCATTACAAGAGAGCCGTAGATGGCTTGTTGAATCTAACCTATATACAAGAGTAACCCTAGACTAATAGTAGGTGAAGGAGAGAGTCCTTTTGTGAGGAGCTGAAGGTCTCTTTATATAGCCTCTTTGGTGGGCTTTTTGGAAGATAGAGGCCCAATTTGTTTAGCCTTTAAGGAATTGGGCTTTGTCCAATTCTGAGAGGAACACAAGTCCAAATATACATTACTCTGCCTTAGTACTTAACAAACAAGAATCATTCTTAAAAATAAAAACAAATTGAAAAAAAAATTGTTTATATTGCTGAACCTAACCTGTTAAGGAGGCATTTGTGGCAAAACCTAATGACACAAGGCTTCCCAGCTTTTAGGTTTTTACATGAAGCTACCAAATCCATTGCTGTTTTGCCGACTCTTCAATGTGGAAAACCAATCAAACAAAGAGGTATCAATAAACTGAAGAAAACACACACACACACACACAAATTGCACACACGTACCTGGTGACAAGTTTTGCCATTTGCATAATCATATATTCTGCTTCCGACTATCGAACCTCCTCAATTAGATGGTTCAGATTCTGTGAAGACGATTTGATTCCCATGCTGTTGTTGGTGTTGCTGGAGCCTGAAGGAAGAGCCACCATTGTTGTATGCTATAGAAGAACACAAGCACAATAAATGAGTATGATTTTGAAATGAATTGAGAAAAATTGGAGAGTAAAAAGTGAAATTGTGAGCTTTGTTTGGTATCTTCCTTTCCCTCCTTCCATGGTCGGGTGGCGGGAAGTGGGAAGAGTTTGAAAAATATTGGAGATTTGTAGCCAAATCTGCAATTTCCAATATTTTGGAGGGTCCTCTCTTTAGGTTTTTTCTATGACTGGTAAGAAAATGAACAATTGTAACGGCTTATTTGGAATAAAAAAATTTTAAATTTTTTTTAAGGAAACTTGTTTAGTGATGAATGAATGAATTCCTTTACTAGTTTGAGAATAAATGTTTGAAAAGGCATTCGATTTTGCAATTCAATTGATTGCACATTTATTGTTAAAAGAATAAGATGAGACCAAAATTTTTAGGTAATGTAATTAGGCATGATTATATTATATTATAATCTAAAATAAGTTTGCATTAAAAGTAAATAAAAATTATAACTTATTTGTCTCCCAAAAGAAATTAAATTTTATTAAAAACATTTTACCGGATATCGATTTAAATTTATTTCACTATATAGATATTTTTTTCCAAACGAGATTCTCTTTATTTGAAATATTATATAATTTCCTATCATTTGTTATTAAATATATAATTAGATACCTAAACTTAATAAGAAACTGAAAATTGACGTGCGAGGTATAAGTTTGCATTAAAAGTAAATCAAAATTATAATTTATTTGTCTCCCAAAAGAAATTTAATTTTATTAAAAATATTTTACTGGATATCGATTTAAATTTATTTCATTATATAGATATTTTTTCCAAACGAGATTTTCTTTATTTGAAATATTATATGATTCCCTATCATTTGTGATTAAAAATATAATTACATACCTAAACTTAATATGAAACAAAAATTGACGAGCGAGGTGGACATGACAAAAAAAGTCAATGGATAACCCACGGCCAAAATCCCTAGGAAAAGACTAAAAGTCGTGGGAAAACTCATTTTTCCCAAAGATAACCCACGGCTCTAGCGCTGCCGGAAAAACGGGCGTCGGAAATGTTTTTCCATAGCGATTTTTCACACGGCTACCCATGGCTTTGGCCGTGGGAAAACACATAAAACATTACCCACGGTCAAGGCCGTGGGAAACGTGGGAATCCAAACCGTCATCTACACACGGTTTAGGCTATGGGAAAACAAGAAAACCATTACCCACGGCTTATCCATGGGAAACCCAAGGGAAAAGTATATTTCACTCCACGTACTTTGCGCCATCCATTACCTGCGACATGCCCGTTGGAAACTTTCCTGGTTTCATTTCGGAGGGTCTATAGGCCGTGGGAAAGTGTTAGAGAAACAAATCACCTAAGTTCTCATGGCTTAAGCCGTGGGAAATGTCAAAATTACACACGATTTAATGGTCGTGGATAAAAACTCGTGGGAAATAGCGAGATTTCTTGTAGTATATTAGCAATTATCTATTAAATATAACTAAAAAATTAATTAATGTCACTATATATTATTAAATGTTGACTATATAAAATTTTATTGAGAGCAGTTAACAATGTCAATTATTAAAGGAGTATTAATTATTATTTATTAAATGTAAAGAAGAAATAATTAATTAATGCCACTGTATAATTAAAATTGAGTTATAATAGTAGTAAAATTTTAAAATAAATAATACACAGTAAAAAAGAAACTAGCTGATTTAAACATATACTATTTGTACCAACATGTGGTGGGCCCGAGTGGTAACGTGTTCGGACCCCTTAAGCAAGTGGTCAGATATTCAATCTCTGGCTCTTATATATGGAGAAAACCTGTTTGGGAGAGATCAATCTTTCGATGTCGTCCAATATCTCGAGCGATTAGTCTCCGTAGTTGGGTGCGGGTGATACCCAAGGAAACTATTGGGAAAAACCCAAGTTCCACATTGACTAGAGATAGAGCCTCATAAAAGCTTATAAAACTTGGACAATCCTCAACTCTTAAGCTAGCTTTTGGGGTTGAGTTAGGCCCAAAATCTAATATGGTATCAAAGCCTATCCTAGATCCATTAAAGGGTCGCCCACCATATTATCCACGCACCAAGTCCAATAGTGCTTTGAGACGACCCGCCGTCCTATCAGTAGAACCTAAGATATTAACTAATATTAATCGCATAATAAACGTTAGCGCGCCTTATTAATACGAAGCGAAGTGAAAAATTGAGCGCAGAAGCAAAATGATTTATGGCACGCTACGCCTCAGAGTACACAGCTTTAAATATAAAGAAATATAACACATACATCATTACCCCATCTGTAGGGCTACAGTATAAAGTAGTACATACAGAGTATATTATTACAAACCAAAATAAAAATAAGAAAGATAGGTCCAGAGATAGCTCTCCGACTAATCACGATCACTGCTTAACCTCTCGAGACTAGGGTCCGTGGCCCGTCCTCCGGCGTCAGGCTCGTACGCAATGTCGTCCAGTTCCTCAGCAGCTGGTTCCTTTTCGGGATCTTCCCATTAAATAAAGTAACACATATAGAAAATAAAGGGAGATAAGAAACATAATTCATCAATATAGGAGAGGGGCATCAGTACAGCATATATATACATCACACAACACAGATAACATATACGACACAACATCACCCATCTCTTAAGTCACCCATCACAAACATCTCAAACATCATTATCTCAAATAAGCCTATAAGAGGGATACTAGTCCCTATGTATATGTTGTCTTCCCTATATGCATGTCGGCCGATGCATCACGTCCCTCAATTGGACATCCCCGTCGGGATTACATCACATCACATCCCGCCTCGGGATTTTAAGTAACGTCCCCAATTAGACATCCCCCTTTGGGACCAAATGTTGTGGTATGAAATGATATGAAAATGCAACAAACATCCATCGCAGGTTGATATCGGAACCTCATGCCTAAACACTCGTCCACGACCACGACACATCGCATCACATCAACATCAACATCAACATCAACATCACATCAGCATCAGCATCACGATGCCTTGCGTCTACGAGCCACAGCTCCACGGTCGGGACCACAACGATATCAACCCGAACAACATCATCGCTCACCATACTCTTATCAACACTCAACCAACCAATCACAATAAACATCGCAACAGAAGATCTTTCCAGTATATTTATCATCATAAATTCAAATAATAGTTCATCAAACAGACAGTTCACCAAAATAAAATCAACAAGTAATTAATTAAATAATTCAACACAATCAACCTCAATGAGTCTCATCATTCATAATATCAACTTAGCGGTGATAGCCCAAAGGTACCTACACCTAGGGTCTAGGCACTTTATCCAAGGCTCAACTTCTAGTAGGGTTTTAGGGTTCCCCTATATATATATATATATATATATATATATATATATATATATATATATATATATATATATATATATATATATATATATATATATTCTATACTAAGCTTGCCTTCCCGACGATATTAGTTCTTTCTCCCCACCTTAGTGATTTCCTTGTGCAGCTCCGGCTACGACTCTACAGCTGTCAGTCGGGTGCACTGTCGGATGTTGGAGTTCTGTCCGATTCTATACAACAGAACTCAACCAGAAATTAATACAGTTAAATTAAAAACTCCCTAATTTCTTAGGATTAGCTACTGCCCCTATTTAATTAATTAGGCTAAGGATGTCTAAAAATTTCTAACTCTTGGATCCATGATCCTTAGGTATCCCTAAACATAATCAATGAAGGCATTAGCTCAAAAAAAATAAAGATTTCTCCTACTGCACTACCCCTAGGGTTCGGCCCTATTGAATGAAAAATATGAAAAATAGCTAGGGAGCTCCAAAAATTCTCATTTCTTGGATAACACCCTAACTAAGTGTGATAACCCTAGATATCAACTCAAAACATCAAAAACCAACCAAAAACCCTACCCTACACAAATAGGGGGTTTCGGCCTCTCCTTCAAACAAATAGCTAGAGAGATTTCTTGGCTCTAATCTGTTAGATCATGCAAGTATGTCATGAGCCTAGGCCGTAGAAATTGGTTTGGTGTTGAAATGATTTTTCTACAATTTTTCATGGATTTTTGAAGATTTTAGGGACAAAATCCTAACATCTATGATCATGAAAAATTGAGGAGAGAAATGAGAGATTGAGAGAAATAGAGATGACAAGCTACCTCCTGTGATGATCTCCTTCAAATTTGGTGAAGATTGCTTCACAAAATCTTAAGGTTTAAAGCTCCAAAAATGAGCTTCAATGGTGAGAAATTGAAGAAAAGAGAGAAAGAAGAAGATGGGGTTTGGGGGCTGTGTTACTCGAAGAAATGAGGGTGAGAGTGTGAGAGAAGAGTGTATTTAAAGAATTAACTTAAGACATTAAGAAAATAGATAAAAGGTAATTAGTAAAAACTAATCAAGGGCAATTTGGTCAATTCACATCCCAACATTTTGAAAAACCTTACAACATTGGTAGGAGTCCCCAAATGATTTAACATAGCCTTGGTATGAAAATCATTGGCTCAAAATTCTCGAAAAACCCTAAGACAGCTCGAATCGTCTACCCGATCGATTTTCGGCCCGAATATAAAATATTATTTATATTTTGAGACATCAGGACACGTTCTAGCAAAAAGGTAGAGGATTGAATTTTAAGACTAATGGTTCTGTCCGTTAGTCAAAATGAGGTCTTGATAGTAGAAAAACACTATCATCCGAAAAACATAGATCAAGCTCCGTTTGAGTTTTCGGCCCAAAACTTCACCATAGCCTCCTACGATGACGTAGAGCGTGACTATGGCCTCGAAATAATTTATTAAATTTTCTAGACCCTCCAATAAAATATAATTACTTAAATACCGATTAATTAAAAAATTAAGAAAATCGGGGTGTTACACTAGGCGTGAGGGGATGTATTGGGAAAAATCCAGGTCCCATATTGACTAGAGATAGAGCCTCATAAGAGTTTATAAAACGTGGGTAATCCTCACCTCTTAAGCTAGCTTTTAAGGTTGAGTTAGGTCCAAAATCTAATAGAAACAAAAAAAAAACATGTACAATTTGTTTTTCACCCTCGGAACCAAAAAAAACATGTTCAATTTGTTTGTCATAGAATGAAAATTTTATAATCCTAAATTTAAAATTAAGAATTTACAAAGCACAGAAAAGAAATTTATTATTATTTTTATTTGATTTTTTTTTCCAATGGGTAGTCTAACAACCCTTATTAAGAAATCAAAAGTAAAAAGTATTCAACAAAAAGTAAAATATTTAATACATTAAAAACTCAAAAAGTCGTGCATTTTATTAATTAAAAACTTTAAACTTTTGATTCTTTTAACAAGCGGACATCCGTATTTATTATAAAAACTTTTAGAACATCTTTAATGAAAATTGCTTAAGAAATAAGAACTCGTTCTTACATGGTAGTATCATTGAAGCTATCAGTGACATGACATCCAGTTGTAAACACTAAGCAACTAGTTCTTACAGAAGCATTCTAACTTTTTAGAATTGCATCATTAGAGTAGAGAATTACTTAAAGTAATATAAATAAAGTAAAAAAAATGATAGTGTAGCATGGTAGAGAGCAAATAAAAAGAGGAGTTAAACAATTTCAATGAATTGCATTGACAAAGATGCTCTTATTAAGTAAAATCAGCTTGAGTTTTGTAAAGTAATTATGACTCTGCTATTTGTTAGGTCTTTATTTTTATTATTTCTACCAAATGTGAAAGAAACTTAATTTAAAAAGAAATTAGTGACACTATATATCATTAGATATTTATAATCGAATTCAAAAACACATTAAAGTTTTCTATTGGCTTAAATTATTATTATTTTAGGTCAAAGGAGGGATTACCCCCAAAACCACTACACTAGAACAGTATGAGGAAAAGAAACTCCAGCCAGATCATGCAGAAGAAGGTTTCCACAACCCCTAGGAGGTTGGTCAAAAGTATGCATTCTTTGGTCAAGACTATGAGCAAAATTTGCTAACCAATCCGCTACACGGTTTCCTTCACGATGAGTATGAGTTATCCTAATGGTCCAAGGTCTCTTGAATAAGCAATATGATGGACTGAACCAAAGAAGCACAAGGATGAGAGTCCCGACAACCTCCCAATACAAGACCAACTACTGAAGACGAATCACTCTCACCAAAGAAGGACAAGGTCCAAACGATGCATTGTCAGTGTAAAGTTCTTTACATTATCAACCAATTTCAGAAATTATGTTATGACTGACTTTTAAGGTAGTTAGAATAAAAAGTAAAACATTTTTACTGATGTGGGAAGGACCAAAGAAGCACAAGGATAATCATTAATATTTTAACATATTAACCGAGTATTATTCAACATCACCTAATAAATTTTGAAGAAATATCGAATAAATTATGAATATAAACTCAAACATATACTAAATATTTTTCTATTAAACTTATATAATAGTTTTAATACTCTACAAGAAAACGCGGCCGTACTGACGGCCATAAGGCTTATGGTAATTTCATCATTTCTGACGGCCTAAACCGTCGGTACCACGCGTAGTTATACCTAGCCAGATTATCGACATACAAACTCGTCGAGGAAAGGCCGTTTGTAGACACCTCGGTAAATTTGGCGCGAATACCGGCGAAAATTCTCCAGCTGATTTTCCGATGGCCTTGCCTGTCGGTAAGGGAAGTTAATGCCGTCGATAAGCGTCGATTGGTATTATGGACGCAAGGGCTCTTTTTTGAGTTACCAACGGGCATGGCAGTCGGTTCGGGAAATTATTTATTTACCTATGGGCACAGCCGTCAGTTAGGGAAATTATTTATTCATGCCCGTCGGTAAGCATTATTATCACAAATACGCGCGTCTTTTCCCCCTTTCACTTTCTCCCTTTTGCAACCACTCTCTCTTAGAACCCTTTTCACTTTCTCCCCTCTTCTTCTTCTTTTTCCAGCCAACCACCACACGAGCCGCTTCTTCTCCTTTCTCTCAGCGTCGCATAGAACACCACAACTTAGACCTCTTTCTTCTCTTCTCTGTTCTGGCCAGCGTCGCGAGCTTCTCTGCACCCTCCACCACCATGAGCGTCTCTGCAAAGGTAAGTCCTCTCCTTTTAATTTCTCTTCGTTTTCCCCATTTCATTTTCCCTCTCTGACTATTCTCCCTCCTCTGCACAAGCGATTCCACCACCACCACCACTCTCCTCCCTCTTAGGCGACACCACCACCGCGAGCTTCACCGTACAAGTAACTCTCTACTTCTTCCTCCTTTCTGTTTCTGGGTATGAATGGTTGCTTTGTTTAATGGATGTATATATGAACATATGTTCTGTTTTTCCTTCTTCCTCGTCTATGTTTCTGTTTTTGGGTATGAACATGAATGTATGAACGGTTGCTATGTTTTTGTTTAATTTTTTCTCTGTTTCTGTTTTTGGGTATGTATGAACATGAATGTATGTAATGGTGGTTATGTTTCTGTTTAATTTTGTCTCTGTTTTTGTTTCTAGGTATGAACATGAATGTATGTAATTTTTAAAAAAATAATAATTTAGAGTTACCGACGGCCTGAGCCATCGGTAATTGGTGTAAAACATTACCGACCACCTGGCCATCGTTAATGGGGCGTAGGTGTTAACGTTCCGACGGCCTTTTGCATAGGCCGTCAGTATGCATTATCGATGAGCTTATTTCCGATGGATTTTTGGCCGTCGGCTTTCCGTCGGAAAAAATCCATTACCGACGACTTATGGCCATCGATAATTGGCTTTTTTCTTGTAGTGATCATAGTATCGTATTTAAAACAAACCAATGTGTTACCCAATGGGTGTGATTCAGTTGGTTGCGCAGGCTGAGCTTGTGAGGAAGGACCTCGGTTCAAATCTCGCAAAACACATCCTTGGAGAGGGGCGGATAACCTTAACTGTGACTAAACATCCGTGCGATGATTAGTCTCGTAGCAGGTCCAAATGATCTAAGCTTGTGGGATACTCCGTGGATACACTAATAAGGAGCCAAAGACCCTAATTACGATGGGTTCCAATAAACAAAAAAAACTCATGTGTTGCGCCGTAAATAACTAGTAATGGTATGGGAGTTATATAGGTGAATTATTCAATGAGAGTAATTAAAAATTATACAAAATTACTTTAAATATATGGAGTTATAGAATCTATATAATGCATCGAGAGTTCTCTTGTTGTTTTATGAATATCTCATGTGCTGAATTAGAGTTTGATATTAAGAATTGATATGGAGTTTATGAATATCTTAATCGGATTAAATTGATATACACTGTCAGGGTAAAGATTTTTTACACTGTTAATCAATCAAAAATTATCATATTATTAAAAATATTTGACTCTTATAATAATAACTACCTTAAAAGTTACATATATAATGATTTATGATTAGTTGATAGTATAAAAAACTTTATACTAACCGTAAATCAAAATTAAATTCTTTTTTCATCCATCCCGGAAAAGAAAGCAAAAGGAGGAATATAAATATATATATATAATACCATTTAACTGGAATAGACAATCAAAAATATGTATCCAATTCTAAATAATTAATTAATAAATAAATAGCAAAGTCATAAGAATTACATTAATTGAGTTCCTCCTATATATATATATATATAGGTCTCTTTCCTACAAAGTTAAGAATGCTTATTAGGAAAATATTTGGTACACATTTATTAATAGCTCATATTTCTCACATTTGTTAAGGTGCCATTAATTAGAGTATAATTATATATAAAAATTGGAAGAGTTTAATTTTTATGCATTGTCAGTGTAAATTTTTTTTTACAGTTAACTAATTAATAATTATGCTATGAATGACTTTAAAGGTTATTAGAATAAAAATAACATTTTTAATGATATGTCAATACATAATTGGTTGAGAGTGTAAAAATGAAATGCATCTCCATTACAATCAAATAGTAAAATTTTAAAGATGTGAAGTATTGATGTGTATATAAATAAGTGTGAATAGCACAGCAAGTCTCAAATTCTCACACGAGGGAGTGTCTTCTGCCTTCAGACATTCAACCTTATTTTTTCCCCGAGACAGCACCTCCTTTCTGATATACAATCTCTCACTCTTGGTTGTTGTCTTCAATTTCTCTGCCAGCAACACAAGGATCAAGGATTTTGTCTGAGGATATGAAATTGGAGTGGTAACTAATCTTTGAATTTAGTTTTATATATGCAGATCTATTCCTTGTTTTTGTCACTTTTAGTTTTTCTTCAATCCCATTGCTCTTTTGATATTTTCTCTTGGATCACCCAAATATTTTTTTATTATTATTTTTTACAGAACTCAAGGGACAAAACCCTGGCCGATTTATATATATTTTTCATCTAGATATTTGTTTTCTTTTGTCCTTCAAAGTTATATAAAACGTCAAAAATGAGAAGAAAAATAATAAAAATAATTTTCTCTGTTAAATAGGCCATGTAAAAATCCTGCGCAAAGTGTGGTGGTAAAAAGGAAGCAAATTAGTTTAGGGTGGTTTGTTTTAAACATTTTTAAATAAAAATTTAAATAAAATAAGAAAGAAAAGGAAAAGAGTGTGTAGCGTAAAATAATGGATTTGGCCATCTAACACACATTAATTGATCCCTTCTCTTTCTTTCAACATTTATTATTATAATTAATATTATTAATTACTTTACAATATAATAATAACAAACATGGTGATGCATGACAGAAATTAATGGTATAGTGTGAAAGAAAAAGATAGAGATAGAAGAAGCGGAGAAAGAAAGAAAGAAAGAAGTGGAGTATGGCATCCTCAAATTCACCATGTGCAGCATGCAAGTTTCTGCGGCGAAAGTGCCAACCTGAGTGTGCATTTGCACCATACTTCCCACCTGATCAGCCTCAAAAGTTTGCGAATGTTCATAGAATCTTTGGGGCAAGCAATGTTACCAAGCTTCTCAATGACTTGCACCCTCATCAACGTGAAGATGCTGTGAATTCTCTTGCTTATGAAGCTGAGATGAGGCTTCGTGACCCTGTCTATGGTTGTGTTGGTGTCATCTCTCTTCTTCAACACCAACTTCGCCAGCTTCAAATGGACCTTTATTGTGCCAAATCAGAGCTATCTAGGTACCAAAATTTGAGCATCACTACCAGCCATGGTGGTGTCTTTGCTGCTGAATCTGCTGCTGCTGCGGCCACTTACCACAACCCGCATAACACGAGCGGTGGTGGTGGTGGTGGTCGTTATAACCACCACCATCATCACCACCCGTTCTTCCCAAGGGATCAGTACCAGCAGCAACAGCAAATGGTTAGAAGCATTGATGCAGGGAATAACTATGATGCTAGTCTCTTGGCTATGAATATCTCTGCTAGCTTAGGGCAGCTCAATCAACTTCAACAACACAGTGCTGCTGCCAGTGGTGGCGGTGGCAATGATCGCCGCACCGTCAACCCCTCCTAGGGTTTCATGGGATCGATTACGTAATTAATGCAATAGGTAATTAAACTGCTATATAATTCCTCTATTAATTTCTGCTATAAATTGTTAGTTAACTATTTTTATTTGCTATCAGGAACTGAAACAAATGCATATTTTGTCATTGACAATGTTGTACTAGTATATATTTAAGGGAATGAATGCTATGCTATCAGTAACTGAAACATATTTTCGGTTTTTAATTTTTTTTTTATAAATTTACCTGGATATTTTACATTACACATCACAAGACAATAGAAATTTGATTCCCAACTCTTGTATATGGAGAAAACCTGGTTAGGAGAGGTTATCCCTTCCATGTTGTCTCGTATCTCGTGGGATTAGTCTGCGCATATATTTGTGCGCGGAATACCTTAAAAAACCAAAAAAAGCAAGACAATAGAAATTTCTACAAATTAATATGAATTTACATTGTTGGGAAATTCTTCAATTCTATACATGTAATGTATTATGCACTTTCTCATGTACTGCACTAAGTTAATTTGGAAATGTTACTTTGTATCTGTTATCTAAATCTAGAAATGTCAATCTTACTATTAATTTCCATTAATCTAGCCTATGATAGTTTTGTAAAAATAACAATGCTTCTTACATATAATTACACATTTACACTCCTATCATCTTATATTTGTATAAGTTTTATTATTTGATCGCATTCATCTTATTTTGTACATACTATATATTATGATTCTGCAACATCAGTATAAGGTGTATTAAGAGACTTGTTTCTAAAACGGATGTTTGTTACCATTTTTCTAATACAAATATGTTGGGAATATTTGAAACATTTTCGTGCACCATAAATATATTTCAAGAATTTTATTTATATGATATATATTTCTTTTTGTTTTAAGGAGTTTTGACGTTACTAGCTGGAGAAAAGAACCGAACCTGCAAATCTTCATTTTTGATGGAGACTCAAGAGTAACATCCGCCAAAGCTGGGGTCGCATTATTATAGTTTTTCTTTCCATATCATTACAAAACATCTAGACAGAAATATGACATGAACAACATGAAGTAGCTAGCTGGCCAATAATTTTATTATTGAGCCTTTAGTATTTCTACTAATGAAAGAAATAAGACAATATCGGAGGATTCCTCCGCAAATGATTATGATCATTTAGTAACAGTTGGTTCTCTTCTTTTAATCAGTAATGGATGGTACAGTTTTGGTCAAATTTATAATACTTTTGGTCTAATATACCTTGTCATATACTGTTGCATGGTTTATTGTTCTTCTCATACTATATATCATTACTATGATACTTTTTCCAATAAACATTATATATGCAGTAGAACTTATTATATACAGTATGAGAAATTAAAAAGATTATGCCACTTTGCTGTACGTAAAAACAGAAGCGCATTTATAGAGCTTGTTCAACGACTCACCCCTAACGTTTAATTCTCAATGCCATTGGCATTTATTAGACAGTGCCAACACTATGGACCTGTTTCTTCTGTCTGAACGCACTTGTTAATTCCATTGGGTATGAAATGAATTCAATGACTGTGACTTGACCATTTCTCTTACCCTTTTCTTCTGCCTTATCATACTGCTATCCTCTTGACTATTCCTTGTTTCTATCAATACACTTTTTTCTTGAAGTTTGGCATTGCACGCTTTTCTATATATATTCATTCATTCATCCTTCAAAGTTCAAACTGCTTAACCAAGAATAAAAGAATTTAAATATACTCAAAACTACACGGTCTATACCCGAGAAATCACCTACTGCATTTCTTTCATGTTTCACCTTTATTACTTCCTTAATTATATGCTGTTTGTCCCCTCTTTTCTTTCCTTTTCTTTTCATCCTCTCTCTTCTGGAGTAAAAAAAAACGAAGCTTGTTGGAGAAAGCGACAATGAAATGTTATTTGTACAATATTTGACAAGTGAAAAAGTTTGGGGACAACAGCCACACGGGGTAAAGATCTTCTCCCAAGCTCAATACTACGGTTTTTGGGGTGAATAGAGTATATATGCACTCCACCTAATGTCACATCGAAAGAGAAAATGAAGATGGTTTTAACTCAGCCACATCATCCTTTGTTCTGGTGGTTCTTTTCAAATACATTCAATATTGATGTATTGTAATTTTTAGAGGTAATACTGGATAACCTATTTCTAATAGGTGGCACTAGTTGTCTATTTATTTATTTTTCTTAAATAATCTTAAATAAAAATATATGGTAAAATAACTCTAAATTAACCCATTTTTCAACAATTAAAAAAATAAGCGCACGTAAAATATTTTAAATTTTGTAAGAGAGTGTGCTTTCTTATTTTCTATTAAATATTAAATTCTGATAAGTTGATCAACCTAACATAACAAATTTACTTCAATTAACTTGTTAAAAGACATATAGGGCCTGTTTGGATTAACTTATAAACAACTTATTTGGACTTATCTACTGACATAAGCGTTTGTAGGAGTGTTTGAGAGAGTTTATGGAAACATCTTATGACAATTTCATAATCTGTTTTCAGCTTATTTTAATAAGCTCTCCAGGATAGCTTATAAAAATAACATATAACTTATATCAAAACAGTTTGACTATATTTTCTCTTTGATTATAGAAATAACTTATACATAAGCGCTTATATGATAAGTATTTATCCTATAAAAGCTTAATTAAGCCGTTTACCCAAACAGACTCATATAACAACTCTTTCATCACATCAGGATACCCAAATATATGACACTCAAGTTAATGGTGCACACGCACACACAAAATTATAAATTTATAATGAGGAATTTGCTTTTATATATATATATATAATCATGCTTATTTAGTGAAGAGATGGCCATAAATTAAGTGACACATACAATGATGATTTTTGGATTTGCTTTTATATCAGTTAGGAATTTTGGATGATAGGATCCCTTAAGCTATCCTTTGGAAAAGCCTAGCCGGTGATGATTGGGTTTTTGGGGCAGGGTTTTATTGTGGTGTTGTGGTCTTGTACAGCTGTAATTGGTTTTCGGTGTGTTGGTTGAGTTAGCACTCTTGTTTAGGCTGCTGTAAAATTAATACTGTGCTCTGTTTTGGACCGTATTACAATTATAGTTAATCTATCTTGACCTCTTGTAAATAGGTTGGCGTACCTTTTTGTACATCGATATATTTTTAATGTTTTTACTTATAAAAATAAAAATTGTTCACCTCTTGTAATAATTATGTCAGGTATTTAACGATTCACGTGGAGTACTTTTTCACAAAGTGTGTGTTGAAAATGTTAATTAATTATACATTTTCCAAAGTTAGAGATCTAATTAATTGGCACATAAATCAAAGTTAAGGATAAAATAATAAATTAGTTGTTGTGGACTGGTTTTTTTTTTTTTTTTATCTAAATGGTGCAATGTAAACAAGAATTTATTGGGATGATGTGGAATGAAAAGTATTTATCGAAGTAGGGCAAGTCGTTGATGTTATTCATGATCTGTGTAATTTTTCTTTTTCTTTTTTGAAAAAACGCAAGTCCCCTTATTGAATTCACGACTTGCAAGAATTTTTTTTTTTTTTTAACAAATGGAAATTGTACTTACAACTGACAACTTCATTTTTTTTAAGTAACAAAGCCGCTGATAGAAATAATTTAAGAGGAAGTCACACACAGCAAGTGCAACTTTCACTTTCTTCTAAAAAAATAGAAAATGACAAATCGTATATTAAAACAATGGCTTCTCCTTTTTTTTCTCAAAAACAAATACAAGTAGTAAATGACAATTGCAACTTTCAACTATTAAAAAAAAAGACAAGTTGTGATTGACATCCGGGACTTGTCCTAGATTGATAATATCATTTTTGTTTGTACCTTTAGAATCATATTTCTCATACAACTTAACATGTATATACTCCATATAAATATAATACTAAGTCGAGTTTGCATTTACATTCACTCGATCTTCTCTTCTCTTGTGCACAATTCTAACTTGAGCGTTACCATGCACTTCCCCTCTCTATAGTTGTCACCGTCGCATAAGTAGGAAATCATCAATAACCACCACTTGGAGATAAGATCAATTAATACACACCTTTGATTCTGACACTGTGAAAAGAGCCTTTTATGTGGCAACGTAAAAATTGTAAAGTTAGTAATCCTTCTTTTTTATTTTGTCTATGGTTAAGAGTTTGTCTGTTAATTATTAGGTTGGAAAGAACTGCAAAATACATAATGTAACCCTATATTTTTTATGATATTGGTCTTAGGTGGTTTTTGGTTCTATTACTGTTGCTGTTTGTTGCTTAAAGTTGGGGATGTTGTAGGATAGGCGTGAAACTTGAATTATTAAGTTGGAGCAGATAAAAAAATCGAAAAAGTAATCCATTTACATAAATTTTACGTTATTTTCTTTTTCTAACTCAATTTGCATTGCAATTTGCAAAGCCTATCCTTATGGATTATTATTTCTCGAAGCGTGATGTTTTTTACATCATAATTTTTTTTTTCATACAATACAATTTTTTTAAAAAACATTTTAATATTCTTAAAATACCCTCAACTATTTTAATACATCCCATAATCTATATTCAGAAATACATTACTCATCTCTTACCTTTTTCCTCTTTCCCTCCTCTCCCTCCCCTATAGTCAAAGCAAGCTCTCTTGCCATGTACAAGCATATTACAATCAAAGAAATGTCCAGTGCAGTACCCCTCTGTGTCATTGGAGTACGTTTCCATCCCCAATGTTTTAGCAATTAAATTGGTAGCCTTCCTTTTGCCAATTCTCCCACAATCAGCTCTTCCTCCTTCTCCTCCTCTTTGGACTCCTCCTCCAATCTATCCACCTTTTGTATCTGAAACTGAGTGTCAGTTACCAAATATCAATAATACCCTTATCCGTGACATTATCAGATTTTCAATTTTTTCTGAAAAGATAATACAAAACAGTTCGAGCATGATTATTGGTTCTAAGTTTGCCGCGGTGTTAAGTTATATGAATTACTTTTTTTTGTGTTTTCACTGTCTAATTAATCATGGACTTCATTTTTTACTATAGTTGAATGATTAAGAAATTACTCGATTATTGAATGGATGAGGTGAGGAGGAGGAAGAGAGAAAGAGGAAGAAAAAGGGAGAGGAGTGTGTATTTCAGAATATAGGTTATGAAGTGTATTAAAATAGCTGGGGATATTTTAGGGATATTCAAATGATTTTAAAAAATTTGTGGTATATGATAAAAAATTATGGTGTAAAAAATAACACTCTTTCTCAAATAGCCTAAGGCCCTAATTTATTAACCCATTTGGTCACAAGAGCGGCTAGGCCCATTATATGAAGACCAAGTCCATTGAAACCAGATGCAGTCCATCCAAAAAATACTTAGAAGTTAGAACCATGAATGTCCAGGGTCTGACTAAGAATCTGTGGGGATATATACACCTCAAGAAATTGAAGTTGTACACATGACGCAAGTTATACAGATGCAACAGCAACAAGTAATTATGTGGCAACACTCTTTATTATCTTACAATTCAAGGGGATTTGGCGTGGGTGCAATAACTATGTCAAACTGTTTTTCTAGGGGCTTTCATCTGGAAAGCTAGCTAGCTATGTCTCGACAATTCATTCTAAATCACTAGCTGAAAGAATGCAATGCAACTCAATAAAAGCTCATTTTGCATTTTTAAAGATATAAAGACCCCTCAATGATGAAAACAGCATGTACATTTAGCTTGCGTAAGTTAACTAGTCAGTGAGAGTGGAGTGATATAGCGTGTCAATCGTCTTGCTGCAAGTTCAAGTTGGGCCTACTCATGCAACACAATATATTAGAAAAATACGAGAAATTGAGAGGTTGAATATTACTATAATTTTGAAAGAATAAATGAAATAAAGATAATACACAAAATGGAAAGTATCATTTATTTTTTAAAAAGATCTTTTTCCCAATATATTGTATTCTTTCCATGTACCTTATTATTCTTTTTCTTTTCTTTTTTTTTTTTTTTTAGTAAAATGTACCTTTTTATTCGCATGAATGTGTTTGGAAAGCTGAAAAATGTACCTTTTTATTCACAAACATATTCTCCATGTCACTCTACATGTATCAGCTAGTTGATTAGCTAATTTTATCAAACGTTTCCAATTCAACCAACTGATTTATCAGCTTTCGACTCCCTAGCCAACTATCCAACTTTTTAGCTTTTAACTAGCTTTTCAACTAGTTGTGTCAAACACTTTCACTATCAGGTCATTGAAAATATTTGTCACAATAACTACATAAAAAATCACACATATAATAATTTATGAATGATTAATGGTGTAAAAAACTTAACACACATCAAAATTAAACTCTAAAGACAAAGGAAAAGTAGGTTTCAAGAAATAAAAAAGAAGAACAAATAAATTAGGCTATAGATTGGACGTAAAGATTTAAAGTTGTTTTTTTAATATATCGACATGAGTTTAATATGTTACTTTTCATATGTTTATAGGAACTTAACCGGACGTGTTTATGAAAATATAAAAATATTATTTGTATTTTTGGTCCTTCGAGTATTATGCTTGTATAATTTTAGTCCCTCAGGTTTTAATTGCGCCAATTGGGTCCCCCAAAGTATTACAATTGTGCAATTTTGGTCTCACAGGTTTCAATTGTGCCAATTGGGTCCCCCATGTATCATAATTGTTCAATTTTGATCTCTCAAGTATCACAATAGTACAGTTTTTAACGCCAGTAACACACGTGGTCCATATGAGTCTAATTTGGCACTTATTGAGGTCAACTTTACAGCTTACAGGGCATTCTTATATGCCGTTATTGACATCTCATACACTTTAATGGTCAAATACACATCAATAAGTGTCACATAAGAATGACACGGAAGCTACCAAGTTGACCTCACTAAGTACCAAATCAATCTCACATGTGTTTCGTAGGCTATTGAAGTTAAAAATTGCACAATCGTGTTACTTGGGGGACCAAAATTGCAGAATTGTGATACTTGAAGGACCAAAATTACATAATCGTGATACCCAGGGTTCCAATTGGCACAATTGAAACCTGGGGGATCAAAATTACACAACCGTGATACCTGGGAGATCCAATTGGCGCAATTACAACTTGAGGGACTAAAATTACACAATCATGATACCTGAGGGACCAAAAGTGCAATTAAGTCTAATATCTTTATGTAAGTTAACAAATTTAAGTTTTTTTAGTTTAGATACAACTTTTAAAAAATTATTATATTTTACATATATAATAGATATTATTCTAACATATAATTAACAAATTATTTAAACATTATAAACTTTTAATTATATATAAATATTAAATAAATATATTGTCCCATTAGGCGAAATCAGATTTTAAAAAGTCCAACTTGCAATATGTATATTTAAATAGACCTTTTAAAAATCTTAAAACAAATTTGTTTATTAAATAAGTATGGCTTCTATAGGATAAAAAACAAGATAACTTCGTTTTTAGCATAATTGTGTTCATTTTCAGCATGATTGTGCTTATCAACACATCCGTGTAGAGTATGCACAACTAATTGCTATACAACTTGACGTCGATTTTGTGCACATGGTGACAGTTGTACATAATTGAAGCACGATCATACTACATAACAAGAATATTTTAAATTTTAATTGTCAATTTTTACTAAAAGTACCCAAAACTAGGATCAAGAAAAGAAGATTTGCGACTTTTCGAGAGAAACTTAAGACAGGGGGGCCCATCTTGGAGTCATGACAAACCTTTCCCAAGGATTTTAGCGTTGATTGCAAGCGAGAGGCCGATTTCCCCTATGACATTGAAGGTTATTCCTACCGAAATCAGGTTTCTGATTCATGGTTATCTTTTCTATTTTCAAATATGGTTCTTGTTTTCTATTCTTTTTTTATTATGTGTAATTAAACTCATAGTTAGGGTTATGGTAGATCTTATGAATTGATATCTTTGATCCTCCAATTTTAATATAATCTTGTGTATTTTTTTTTATTCAATTGGATTTGTCCTATTGCTTTGAATTCTGAAAGGATTTATCACCCTTGCGCTAAGTTAATTAATTGACTAGCGGTCATACCACAATTAGTTAATGCAACTATATGATAAATCGAATTAGATCTTGTGAAGGACCAAACCCAACCCCTTATTTTCAATCGGTTATTGAATTAAAAGACGTGTTGATGTTGAGTCTCCAAAATGTCTAAAGTGCATTTATCTAAGTTTTGATGCAAACTAACATTTATTCAAATGATTTTATTGAACTCGTCTGTGGTTAATGACCTGTCTACTTAGTGTGCAGATTTATGTAATAAGCTTTTAAATACTTGTCTGTACTAAGTCAAGACTCGTCTAAGCTGGAGCTTATCTGTCTGATAAAAATATATGACTCGTCTGACCAAGCAAGCTCACCCGTCTGATGCTAGTTAAATGTCAACTTATCTAAAGATAAAGATCTTCACTCGTCTGATGACTATCAGTGAAGCGTATTGAAGACTTTTGTTTATGTGAGAATTTGTCTTAAAGTCTTCTCGCAAGGACCAAGAAATCAGAAGCCCAGTTGTCACAAAGTAACCTCGTATCCTGAAAAGAAAGCACAACAAAAGTACTTTATCCCTGAGTACAACTGCAAGTTACACACAAAGGGAAAGATTGCCTGTAAAGGACAAAAAGCATGTGTAAAGAGCTGATATGACTGGAGGCGTATCAGAACACTCCGTCCTTCTTATGTTAGAGCACAAGCAACGTTCCTCAAGCATTAATGGCTGACCAGAATGACTCTATTTTCATTTAATAAAGATCTGTCAAAAGCCAAGCTCTTAAGAAATGTCTCTAACGGCTTTAATTCCTTGAAGCCTATTTAATGAAGAAGACTTTGAAGATCCAAAGACAGAACCAACGCAGCATTCAAAGAGCAATAACTCTATGCATTTATATCTTCATTCTTTCATTGCTTATTCTTTAATCATTTGAAGTTAATACGCAATCTTTCAGACCTTCACATTTAATGCACTCTTTTGAGTGATTGTGAAAGACTTGCAAGTTATAATCAATTTACATCTTCTGTTAAACAAACCTGAGTGAGCCTGAGGAGGCTAGGTGAGAAAACAATACTTGTGTTAGAGCCTGAAAAAGCTAGATTAGCAAAGAATACTTGTTTGTTCTGTAACCTGATCAGTTATAGTTGAGAAAACTTGGTGCTGCCAAGGACTAGAAGTAGCCTCAGTTATTAAGGAGTGAACCAGGATAAAACTATTGTGTTTAATCTCTCTATTCTTTATCTCTTTAGTTTGATTATTTATCTTAACTGGCTTTTAACTAAGGAGGTTATGACTGTATTTATCAATTCGTTTTTATCTTGCATGATTATGTGCTTTTATACAAAAACCTTCAGACAAGTTGCCTGTCTGACTGCTCTGTCTTAAAACACTTGTCTGCTCTTTGTTGTGATTGAGAAAACGTTTTTATTTCTCTTTAAATCTGGTAAACACAATTCAACTCCCTTCTAGTATTTACATCTGTCTATTTCAGTTGAAACTTTATGCCTTTCTTGATTGCTTACCTTGCACGACCATTGGGTGTTTTAGATTAAGGAGAAGATTATTAATATTGTATGACCATTGGGTATATATTAATATTATAAGAGTAGGCGATTGACAATTGATAAGGAATACTTGTTTTAGAGAAACTCGATAATATCATAGGTATTAATATAGGTGAAACCAAACATCATTGATTTTCCATAATTGAATCTTTCGCTCGCGACTTCCCAATTTCCTTGCTCATATAAGGATTTAATCAAAGTGATATTTGTAAACAATCTCGGAAAAAATGATATCTTGCCGGTTGAAGATACACTTGCCCGATATGTTTGTGCTAAACAACAAATACATTTAGAGTAAACCATCATTTTGGTCCCTGAAAGCGTGAGGCACTGTTAGTTCAGTCCGTGAAAACAATTAAATTATGAAAAAGTCCCTTAATGTTAATTCCGTTAGTCAAGTTAGACCTTGCCGTCACATGATGAAGCATATGTGGTGTCACTCTCTAAATTTATCCACAACTCAACTAGCAAAAAGCATAAGGTGTCTTCTTCGGTACCCCCAAAAATTTTGGGGTAAAAGTTATCATGTCCAACCAGAATGTGACACCTCAATTAAATGAGTCATATTAGTGAGTCAAGTCAAATGGTTCTCATAATCTGATTGAGCCACCTAGACAGAGTAAATTTATCCTTGGGATACCGGAGAATTCACCAAAACATAAGCAATTGGGTATATAAATCTATCCCGATAAACATGATAATAGTTGCATTAACTAACTTTTTTGCTAATATATCATTATTATATGAGTTCAATTGTTATGCACTGACAGTGTAAAATATTTTTACACAGACAATCAATCACCAATCATGATATGGATAACTTTTAAGGTAGTTAGGATAAGAGTCAATCTTTTTTACTGATATAGCAACTTATAATTGGATGTCTGTGTAAAAATGTTTTATACTGTCAGTGTATAACAATTAAACTCTTATTATATATATTTACTAAAAAGATTATTATAAATATGACTTCGTTGCTTACCAAAAAAATAAAATTTTTTGAAAAAAAAAAAATAGAGTGGGCTGATCAACCTATAAATAAGTGAAGATCCGCCATTGTATGGTTTAGAATTTTGGATCACCACCACTCATATAGTCTCTTTCGGAGTTATATTAGTTCTCGACCAGAGAAATTATTGTCTATTCATAAAATAATAATAATAATAAATGCGCGTTTTATAATGATCTTTAATTTTTTTTAAAATTAATAATTTAAATTTTTAAGTAAATATTTTTACCAAAAAAATTAAGTAAATATATACTTAAAATGAATGATGATTTTTGAAAAAAATTACATTTACCCATAAAGTTATTTTTAAAATGAACTTAAAGTTTAAGTCAAAAAAAAAATTTGAACTTAAAGTAAAACAGAAAATACGAGTATATTCACATTTAAATAATTTTCTATTTTAAAATCTCAATATGTTTTAATTAATTAAGGATAAATATACACTTAGAGCAACTCCAATGAGAGTTGTTGCTTAACTACTTCTTCAAAATAAGAACTAGTTCTTATGGTATTGCATCAATGTAGTTAGATGGGTGACATCTACATGTAAAGACAATTGCTTTTATAAGTCACCGTTTTTTAAATAAGATCTCAATAAAAGATCATAAAAAAGAGAGAAAATAAGCTAGAGAAAAAGTGGGGTAACTTGTGGAACCTATTTAAACTTTTTAGAATTGCATCATTTGAGTGAAGAGTTGATTAAAGTAGTATAAAGTAAAAAGTAACTCTAATAAGTTGTACAATTGAATATGCTCTTACTTTCTCACTTAAAAAAACATTTTCCTATATTTATTATTACCCAAAGACATAGAATAAATCAACATGTAGTTGGTCTGAGTGATAAGGGATTCAGGAACCCTAAGCAAGTGGTCAGAAGTTCAAATCCTGACTATTGTGTATGGAGAAAATCAGGTTGGGAGGGGATAACCCACCTTGTGCGTTCAATAAGTTCTCTGACAGAGATTAGTCGCTGTTAATGATGACGGATATTTTATACCTACGTTATGATTAACAAAAAAAAAAAAAGAAAAAAAAAAAAAGAACATAGAATAATTTCTCGACCAGGCCATTTGTTGGTAAATTAAGGCATGAAATGAATACTGGTTAACTGTTTCAGCTCCTATTAATCATATTAAGATATTTTTTTTTATAGTACATATGGTCATTAATATCATGGGTAGTCAATTTAAATGAATGGGTCCCTTCACCTCCTATTGTCGTCAATATATTTTCTTTATTTTGCGAAATGATAATCCGTGTGAGGTAAATTATAGTTATTGAAATCTTATTTTCAGAAATATTTATTTCTCACATTCATATATGAGAATAATTTTTAACTTTTATTCATTAATTTTATTCCCGGACATCTTTTATATCCAGGAATAATTTTTTAAAACTTGCATCAAATCTGAGAAACTTTTATTCTCATATTCATATTCTCAAAAACATTAAAATATAACTTATACCAATGTTTACTAAGGCCATATTTCTTAAGGAACTAAAAGAGCAAATTTGTATGGGGAAGTAGTGTAATTAATGTATAGAAAAATGGAGTTTCTAGTTTTACAATGGAACATTCTTTTTTTTATATTTTTTCTTGATTATTTAATCAGTATCATTAGGACATTAGTTAGTAATATGCATATATATTTTATAAGACTAATGATCATTAATATGATTGGTGGTCAGCATAAATGAATGAGTCAGAGCTATTAATTTATACAATATAAATTAAGAAAGTGAAAACAAGAACTACTTAACATTGACCCTATTGATCATCATTTGGGCTTAAGTTGCCCGATCCCATCCAATTAAGATTAGCAATATGCATAAATGCCTTTGATTTGTTTTGAGTGTTTTATTTAATTGCAAAAATTGTTACATTATTTTTATTTTGTTTTATGTTTTTAAATATTTATACATGAAATAGTGAAAATAATATTTTATTATTTTTACTATTTTCTATACAAATTTAAAAATAAAAAACAGAATGAAAACAGAATAATGATATTTTTATAATTATTAATAAAAACAAAAAATAAAAACTGAAACCTGAAAATAAAACAAAGTAACGTGGGATAAATGAAACTAATTGTTCACGCGGACTCCCTATTGAAGAAATGCAAATATCAAAAACTAATAAATTATTATTTTCTATTATGAAAATGACAAATCATATGTAATATTTGGGCAAATAATACAAGGGATCACGCGTACTCCCTACTTCAATGCGTTTTCATTTAGGAATAATTTTATATGTTCAAATTGCTTCTTATCCCCTTAATTAAAGCCTTTTTCATTTGCTATAACTAGGTATTATTTTTTGGCAAATCTCTTGTAAAGAAGAAGTAGGCCCTACGGAACGTGTAAGAGGTCATATGCCTACGCATCCACAGTTATATATGTCTGTAAGGGTAGGGTATCACATATTAACACATAATAAGCATAGGCGATGAAGAAAAAAAGTGAAATTCTTCCGACAATCCTACATTCAATACAATAATCAGAGACATCTTGTCTTAATATTCATTCAACTTGCTTGGGCATATCGGGAAGTAAAAACGAAATATCTTATAAGGTAATTATATACGAACTAACTCTGTCCACAATGAATTGATTAAAATGAATTGGATTGACTGGCCTGCGTTTTTAATGGACCCATCTAAAATGCACCGTCTTTACTCGCATATATTTGTAGGTTGGTCCGCAACATACAACTTTTTTAAATTTTTTTTTTTTAATTTTTAACAATATCCTCTCATCCAATAAGAAAAAAAAATTAATTTCTTAGGATATGATGAAAAATGCTGCTTTTAAACGTGTTTATCTCTAAAATAAATTAATAAATAAATAAATAAGAGTGTGTCATCTTTTGATTTAATAAAGTGCCATGTTGAGATATCAAGGAACACTTTTGTTTTCTGTTTAACAGCCTCCAAACTAGAAAAAGGAAAAAATGCATTCGAGTTGATGGGCTGTAGCAAGTATACAATCTGTACCAGTAATGTAATGATAAGAAAATATTGTCATCTATTAACATGTGATTGATCCGAATGGTAAGAAATTTAGACACCTTAATCAAATGATCAGAGATTCGATTCCCGACTCTTGTGTATGAAAAAAACTTAATTAGGGGGGAGAATTCATCTTATGTGTCCAATATCTCGGGAGATTAGTCTCCACAGTTATACGTAAAAGATATCTTGAGAAACAAAAAATAATAATCTTAAACAACGTACTGAGTCCCAAAATTTTTGAGGACAAATTTAGACTTCGGCTCTTTTTTGTTATATGTCAATCATGACTCGGAAACAAACACGCTAAGAAATAAGAATGATGGCATCTCTGCCTCCAAAGCAATGTTGTTCTGGATTCGGTGTTGCCACTCAGCTGTTAATGCTGAAGATTCAGCAGCCGAGCAAGAATCGAGATTTGATCCAGGAGATAATATATACTTGGAGGTGAAAGTAGGACTCATGTGCCGTGTATTAATTCAGTCCAGTCAGCTTATTACTAATTGCAAGATGATGCAGCTAGTTGCAGATAGTTCCTTCTACAAAAAAAAAACTCTGGATTCAAATGGTTCCATTGAAGGTGCTGGGATTTGCTTGGAAGATGTTGCAAGATAAGTTACCAATGGTCCTGATTGTGTTAAAGCGTGGAGAATTACCTGTTTTGTCCGATTTTCTTTGCAAATTCTATATTAGCAAGATTAGGAGGCATCACATACTCGTTTTACTTGCAATAGGTGCTATGCATGATTGGGATTTAAAATTGTCCTTCTTGTTGACTGCTGTTTACACTTCCACACGGTGGATTTAGCAGGAAGAATAAATGGAAACATTTGTTGTTATTGGGACTGATCCCTAAAGTCAAATTTTGACACATTCACACATTAATGCACGTACTGTTGAATCAATTTTAAGCTTTCTCAAACACTTTTAATAATTGATCAAACAGTGCATTAATGCGTAAATGTGAGACTGCAACAAATTCATTTTCGATATTTACTGGTATTGTTTTCTACTATCCAGATTTACTAAGAGTTATGAATATGATTAAAATTAGAACTTGCCATTTGATAACTTCTGGGAACTTGGAAACCTTCTCCTTTTCAAATTGGTGTATTAATAGCCCAATATTAGACAAAGTGGTTAATATCAATTTTGATTGTATAAGGCTTCTTATGCTTCTTCTTTAATATAAAGGTATTTGTCTAATAATAAAAAAAATTCTAAAATGTTAGAGCTACAAGCTATCAATTCAAGCACAAAGAGGATCGGGAGTAAGAAAATCTGATAGAAATTAACATCGTTCTCTCAATCAAAAATCGGGCCAAGTTTAGGACAACCCGAACATAATGTACCCGACATGTTGAAATATCTTAGTTTTTCTTTTGTTTCCCATTGTCATTTGATAACTTGTTTTTATTGTGTAATCCCCTGGCGTAGTGTATGGCCGCACCCAGACACCATCCCCGCCTACTTTCTAATTGGGGGTCTCTAAAGCTAAAATAACAACAAGAATAAAAAATTGAGTTTTTTTTTTTTTCTTCTCGGCATGTTGGGTATTCGAAAATTATATTGGACTCTAATTAAATCGAGTTGAGTCGAGAAGACTCATTTAAGGAACAAAGCCTTCTGGGTATCTAGTTTTTTCATTCACAAGACTCGAACTTGAGACTTTACTTAAGAGGAACCAAATTTCTTGCCACTTGGACAAACAAGTATTGGTAAAGAGGGAGTATATATATATATATATATATATATATATATATATATATATATATATATATAGTTTATTATTTGAAAAAAGAAATGATATAAAATTTAATATTTAAAATATCAATACTTAAATAGTATATTTTAGAAAAAGCTAAATTATATTTTTGGTCTCTCATCTCTATTTTAGATTTTGATTTCCCTATTTTAATTTGCATCTCGATTTGGTCCTTGATTTTGTCAACGTTATACTATTATGGTCATTTCCGTCAAATTAATCTAACGGTGTTAGATTTCTCGCCAAAATTTGGATTCTCTTGTCGGAATTTGATCAGTTCTCTTACCAAAATCTAACTTTTAGAGAGAGAAACACAAGTTTAGACATGAAAATTTTCAAAGTTTAAAGAGAAACACCTGTGTTTGGATATGAAGACTAAGATTTTCATCATTTTCACATGTCTTATAGTCTTGAATCCACCCAACCAAATAACTATTTAAAGGATTGGAACCATAAAGACCTTTCATGTCTCCTTACCAGGGATGTAAATTTTATCCATACCCACAGATAACTGCGGATAATATCCGTAACGGATAAAAAATGGCTACCTTAATAGATATTCGGGGATAAATTAAACAGGTATTTACTCTACCCGTTTATTAATGAGGTGGGTAGTATAGTATCCATATCCATGGATACCCGCTAATGTAAAATTACTAAAATACGCATTTACATATATAAGCAAATTACCCTAATTTTTTCACTACCTTTCATTTTGGTCAAGTGCTTTTGGATTAATGTTTTTAGATTATTGCTTATGGATAACGATGAATTTCGCCGAAAATCTAACACTATATAATGGTGTTGAGGGAAAATATCAACTTGAAACGACTTTTAAATTTAAAGGATCAAATCGGGACAAAAATTAAAAAAAAAATTTAAATCAAAACTCAAAATAAAGACAAAGAATCAAATTAAAGTATAATTTAGCCTTTAAAAAATAATTTTAACAACACAACTTTTTACTCACATCATATTAATTGCACAATTTTTACTATCCCATCGTGTTTAATTCTAGTTCATTTTCTATCCATCTTTATTTTAATTTGAGACCACATAAACAAACATTGATGTGACGGGTATCTATTTTTTCTTTCTTTTGGGAGGCACATTCTTTTACACTTTCCCATGTCACAATCAGAACCCTGGAAGCTATTGACTTAGTTTAGGACTTGGGACTTGGAACACTGTCTATGATCAGTTCCCCCATTTCTCAACCACCGGTCCAGGTCCTGCCAAAACTTATATCCACAGTTTGTCCATTAGAGAAGATTATTATTATTATATAATTAGCCATCTTCAATTCACCAACCTTACAGGAAGCCTAGCTAGCTCTCCCTTTTCCACTTTGCATCCATGAAATCCTGGTTAGGAACCCATTGCACAAAGATTAAGCATATCAGATCTAGCTATTCCACCTTCCAATTCATGCATGAAGACATGCTCCACCATCACCATGTGAATTTGGTGATTCCTATCACCTTGCTGGTGATTTTGCTATTGTCGATGGTCGCTATAGTAGTGATATTTCTCTTCGGATGCTTCTCTCATGAGCACTCAGCTGTCATAGCCCCAGTTGGGATTCCCGTGGATTTGCAGGCTCCACCTCCTCCTGATGAGCACATAGCGTAGACAAGCCACAGCCAGACATTGACTGAGGTTAATTTCTTAGTGATACTTTCACTGCTCAGATTATTATTATTATTATTATTATTATTATTATTATTATTATTATATATGAGAAATGATTTTTGGATAATAAAATTGGTCAACATGTTTTTTTTTTGTTTTTGATATATTTTTGAATTATGTGTATATAACGAAGATAAAAAGTAAATGAGAGATAGGGATAAATATATACGGACGGTATCCAAAAGTTGATGTTTAAATAACACAACTATATATATATATATATACCCCAATTTAACATATTCTCTGACTTCTTTATTATTGGAAGGAAGTTAGATACTTTTATACATTGTGTAAAATAAAATAAATATCTCATATATAAATGTAAATAAAGTATTTTATAAATGTTATATTTTTTAGTGTTAAAATAGCATATCTTACGCTGTACATCAAACACTAGTGTCAGCTCTGAATGCTTTTGGAGACAAATTTACTTCAATTAGTATAATTGTAGTGGTTTCTATGATTTGGATTCCCCACTAGACTATGTATTTTTTTTTTTAAATGTATTTCTTGCTCTATATTTTATATAGAGAAACAGAGAATCAACATAGCATGATGGGTGTTCCACTCTTATTGTGAACTTTACAATCTTGAATTAACCCATATTTTTTTGTTATTAAAAAGATTAGAATAATTAGGGGAAGAAGATAGACTCTTTATAAGGTAAGAGAAGATCACCAATCTCAACGAGGGTTTAAAGGAGAATTTACATATCGCCTACTAACAAGAGAAATCTGATAATCGAATTCAAATCACAAAGGATATGAGTGGAATGATTAACTAGATGTGTCAAGTTGACAAATGAACCCATATTCTATTCAATTTAATTTATAGTTAAGGGGAAAAGTATCACTATGCTTTCTTTTTTGAACTGATATCATACGCCACCGAATTTATTTTGAAACTTCAATATCTTCGTTCTTTTGCAGTCAAAGTTATTCCTTCTCAACCCAAGTCAACTAACCCTTTAATATTTTATACACACTTGATTTTGTTTAAGGCAGCAGTAACAAAATTATTTTTCATTATTATTCCTATACTTATGTGGTTATTGTTATTATTGAGGTGAAGGGAATGTTAATAAAATGTCACGTGAGGTACTCAATTAAGAAGGAGGCTGCGGATCATTCTAGACATAATTAAGGGTGTGTTTAGATTAATTATAAAAAATTAATAATTGATTATGATAAAATTAGTTTTAATTTTGATATATAAACTAAAAAAATGATTTTAAGATAATATCATTTTTTTATCCCTGTAATGATTTTTACCCAAAAATAGTTTCATCGTGAAAAGCTTTTTATTTATTTTTTTAAAAAATAATTAATAGTTTCCAAATAGATACTAATTAGATCACCAACATGTAGTTGGTTCGAGTGGTAAGGGACTCAGGCACCTTAAGCAAGTGGTCAGGGGTTCGAATCTTGACTCGTGTGTATGGAGAAAACCTGGTTGGGAGAGAAGAACTCACTTTGTGTGTCCAACAGGTTCCCCGACGAAGATTAGTCATTGCTAATGATAGTGGATACTCTATACGTATAACATGGTTACCATAACAAGATACTAACTAGATCTGAAAATTCAAAAGTGTTTGAAAGCACATAATTAATAAAAATTAATTTTGATACATCGTCAGTATAAAGGTTTTTACACTGTCAATCAATCACAAACATTACAAAAAAAACATGAGTTTATCGACCGACGAATTCGATCACTAAATGCATATTTTCAGTCGCTAAAATGGTTAGCGATCGATTGCTAAAACCTTGGTCGCTAACCATTTTAGCGACTTATTTTATGTTTAATCGCTATCGCAGATCGTCATATTCAGTCGCTAAATAAAAGAAATTTGGTAGCTATTTAGGTCTTCACCATGTGATCGGGTGACCTAAACAACGACTGATTATTTATATCTAGCGACCGAATATATTCGGTCACTAATTACAGTGATGACTATTTATTCGGTCGTTATTTAGTTATGGTAACTATTTCGAGATCGAATATATTCGATCGCTAATTTCTTTTTTATTTTATTTTGTAAAATTTGCATATTTGTTTTCTTCAAAAAAAATTACAATTAAAATAGGGCGAGTTGGTAACGTGATTTTCCACCAAGGAAAAGAACGCAAGTTCGATTCCTGGAGTCATCCAGTTGGGAGGCAGCCCAACCCCGTGTGTAAAAAATCGAACGTCCATCGCTGCCGAACCGGGGATTAGTCTCATAGCCGGTCCAAAAGGTCGAAGCTATGGGGACACCCCGGTAGACCCACTGGGGAGCCAAGAGCCCTAATTACGATGGGTTCCAAACCAAAATCATATAAAAATTAATAAATTATATAAATAGAAATATCATGAAATTAAATAATAGAATATAAAACGAAATAAATTAATTAAAATAATCCAAGAATTTAATACATCCGAAAAAAATAAAAAAAGTGTAATACAATAAATAACTCTCCTAATCAATGTGATGAGGGGGAGATGAGAGCGCACTATCATCAACATCAACACCATCAGCAACCACATCATCGCTGGGCTGGATGGTGTTATCTGCATCCTCTTGACAGTCATCACCGGGACCGCTAGGCCGGAATCCTAAGTATCTATAAAGCTCCTCCAGGCAGCTATTCTGCTACTGCACATGATGCCCAAACTCCCGGATATCATTGTCCTTCGCCGCTAGCTCAACATTTAGGTTGGCAATGACCTCCCGATATATAGTCCGGGGATAAGGCCAAGGTCAAGAGTTTACATGTGTCGTTGATGAGGTCACGAACTCATCCCCTAGCTGGCCCAACTTATTGACATGACCCTTGTTCTTTCCTCCAACCACCTCCAAGAAAAAAGGGCATTATCAAAGGATGTAGAGTGTTACTGCCCCTGACTAGTGCCCCTGACTAGTGATGTCACCTCGGAGGCATTGAAACTCATCCTGCATAATATATCAAATATTAGCATTTGCAATTATTAAAATTTATAAAACATATAATAAATAAAAAATAATAAAATATAATTAAAGATTACTGACAACTAGGTGGCCTTGGGGCTGACCTATTCCCACCATGATGCAGTTTAGTTTGACTTACTATATATTTAAGCTTGGATATTCTTAGAAACTAGTGCATCTAATGTTATATTGAAAATGATGAAAGACTAGTTTTTGTAAATGAAAAATTCTACAAATGTGAAAGACTCCTCAGTAATTTTACTCACAATTTCACATTTAAAAATGGTGTTATAGTGTTCTTATATTTTCCTATTTATGCACAAATAATATGATAACACGTACTGTCTAACTAACTAGATAATTAAATATTTGAATATTTAATTAAGCTGATCTATATATTCATTGTCACTTTGTCAGCTCATACTCTTCATTCTTGTTTCCTTTTCTCTTTTGCTTGTTTTTTGGGAGGGGGAAAGGTTTATAGGAGAGAACTCGACGTATTTTGACATGCTTACAATATCATTGGACAGGGAAAAGTAAGCTTGAATTGTATAACTTTCTATCAAGGAAAGAGATAAATTTCAATCATCTCACATCTGTGTATGGGTTCAATCTTGACTACCATAAGCAGTATTTAAGATTACACAATACAGAGGTAACAGAGAACAACGAGCTTAATTATAAATTACAGAATTTGACATCTGAAAAATTATTGCTATATTTATGTAATGTTGCAAGTTGTAACAATAAATGAAGGTTGGCATCACCAACCAGGGAGGAGACAACAGATAAAACAAGCTGCTCTTGAGTTCCACCCAACTGGTCCAAGATTTACAAGTCTTTGCACTCCAAAATTCATACGTATCAAAACACAACCAAGGAAAACAAAAACGAGATCACAAAGAAAGTGAAGATCAAATCAAATCACTCTATGAAACATTATCCAAACTAGAGACGTCAAAATGGACGCGCACGTCAGGTCCCGCTCAAATATACCCGACAAAATAGAGTTTGGGCTGCAAAATTTGAACCTAAATTAAACCCGGACTTTTCTAGCCTGATCCGATGATGTTTGTATTATATTCGGGTTCAGGTCAGACTAGTTCGGACAGTTCGAGCAGCCCGCAGTGTCAATAGCACAATTAATGTAATATATATATCTATAGATAATATATTTACAACTTAATATTTTGGAAACTTTGCTGACGTGTCAGCTTGTCATGAAATGGCATCCTCGGCACTATTCTAGGAGCCTTTCCAAGAGTAGAAACTTTAAGAACATGAAAGAGAAAGTGATTGACAACTCATTATTTATTTTTAATAATTAAAAATAATTTTTAAGGTTGCTTTATTTGAAAAAAAAAAAGAGAAAAATGAGAAATAGCAAACTGATAGTTTGAAGAGTTTAGGATGAGAATCTTCTATCTCATTTTGATATATCACATCATGTCCTAATCAAAAATATCTTGTCATCTAAGTTAAAATTTTATTTAATATTAAAAAAATTAAAATACATAACAAAATATTATTGTTAAGACATAATATAATATATTAAAATGGGACAAAAAATCATCATCCAAATCTTAGTACCTGTTCAAATTAAATGAGACGTAAGTTTCCAAAAATATTAAATGATTTATCTTACTTAGACAGCATTTTTTAACTTCCCAATAATAATTCAACCTTTTCAAAATTTCAAATGGCACCGGACCCGTAGTAACATTCACAACCTTTTCTGGCTTTCTCAATTACTATTACCTTCCATTTTCTCAGTATTTTCCACCGAATCTCCCACTCTCTCTCTCAACTCAACGTCTCCCACTTTCACTGGTAGGCCTATGCCCAAAAACATATCTTCTTTTCCTCCTCACTTTTCTTTTCACATACCTCTTGCTTCCTATTTTCCCCCATCCCCAGTTTCATTATCTTCCTTTCTTTCTTTGATTTATTCATTAGATTTGGAGGACCACGACAGCTGGATTTGATAGCTAGTAAATGAAAGATCTGAATAGTTTTTTACTCCTCATCCCTCAAGATCTGTTATCCTTTATTTGTTTGTTTCTTCCGATTATTTTCTAAGAGAAATAAGGATTGAAAATCCACGAATACCTGAGATATAACCTTTCCAAAAATCAATGAACGCAAATGAAACCAACCGGTAAAAATACATCAATACAAGCATCAAATACCACAGTCCCCACCGGGTCCTCCAAACAACATATAACATCCCATGAATTCATCAAATCCATAGTATTTCACATCATAACAACTAGGGTTGTCAGCAAAAGTGCTCACGGGAAGATCTTGTGCAAAAACTCCCGATTCTGTCTTAAATGCCATCTCTCTAATATAGCATGCATGGTGAACATTGCCATCTGGAAAGTATCCAGATCCCATTGGAGGACTAGGGTTACCGGCAGGAGTTCGTGTTCTCCCCTCCCAACCACCTGAATTCGCAAAAGTCAGGTTAGAAAACAAAGTTGCTGGGAAATATCCAAGATCATGGCCTTCAAGCCTCAACCACCAATTTTTAGAAACAGGATCCTGAAATAGAAAAACAACAAACAAAGAGAAGATTTTTGGTTAGGGGAGCTCATTGTGCATTGAGTTCAGGAAACTACAACACTGTCAAAATTGTCAATCTAAATCTAAATAGTCCAGTGTCATGGATTAATTGCCTTAAATAGCTTGATAAAAAGTATGGTTTGAGATAGAATAATCCTACCCCAAACTTAATATAGTTTGATATGGCCCGTTTAAAGTTGGATTGGCCCATTGGCCTGAATTTTAATTAGATAAAAATTTCTACGGAACGTATATCAAAATTAAACCTTCAACTAATTATCTAATTCATTTGCTATTGGCCCAAAACTAAAAAAAAAAATCTTAATTTTCTAATTTTTGTTGCTTTAATTTTTTTAAGATTAAATTCATTAATTCAAAAAACACAAGAATTGCCGGGCTAATGAGCCGGCCCACCCAAACTACACTTTACAATATGGGTTGGGCAACAAGTGTACTTGAGCTAGCATAATGTTTACGGGAAACACATGGTCACCTTAAAAATGGTCTGAACTGAAATGGTTTGATCTAATCTAGTCGGGACGTTGACTCATTTTAATTAATAACTCTATAAGAGAGGAATAATAGATAGGCGAGGTATCATTTCAAGAGGATGAGTGACACATATAATGTGCTAATTAATTAAGTTATTTTCAACAAGTTTGTCAAAAAAAAAAAAGTGATTTTCAATTTTTAGGTTATGCTCCAAGTAGTAAAATATATTGGAAAATATTTGTGTGAAGAAAATACTATTTAAAAAGAATGAACACTATATATATATATATATATATATATATATATATATATATATATATATATATATTATCCATATCATGTTGATGTTTGGATATGCTGATGGCTTCCATAGGAGAATTAAGAGGTCTTATAGTATGCTATACTAATTTTTGTGAAATATTTATGTACTTAAATATATACTTGTGTATATATCCTAATGAAGAACTTAAAAGCATAAAGTTTACCAGAGAAAGAGAGACGGTCATAGCAAACTGTTGTCCCTCATAGGTAGATGTATTAGGCACAGTTGCACCGGGATAAATGCTTTGGTCAATCTGTACAAAACCTGCACATAACAGGTCGAAGCATCCTGTTTGCCTTGTGTTATCTGCCTGCATTTATGCAATAAAATAAACTTATCCTTCTAATAATTAATCACCACTATATTCAAAATTAAGATGCAAAATAATAATGCATGAATAATCTTATTAGTATAGATCAACATAGATATTATTCAATTATATTGTGAAGATAAAACTCATACACTCATGCTTTCTTACTTACCCATGAAGTGAAGAAATGAGTCTTATGATCATATTCATATACTGTTGGATTTACCTGCAGGTACCAATGTCATGGGATAAATGATATTAAAAAACTCAGAACAGGAGACATTCAAATTTATATTATTATGTGAAAATAGACTCCTTTTATATATATTAAAATATTAACTTTATTTAAAGTATATATTCT
Organism: Ammopiptanthus mongolicus; assembly: GCA_039655645.1. Lineage (NCBI taxonomy): Eukaryota > Viridiplantae > Streptophyta > Magnoliopsida > Fabales > Fabaceae > Ammopiptanthus > Ammopiptanthus mongolicus. Next base: position 22,789,527 of record CM077346.1, on the reverse strand, counting down.
GTACTTAAAATGATTTTTTTTTTAAAAAAAAAAAAGCAAAACACACAGATTCACTGCTTGATTTGTTATTACAAAAAGTTTAACTATTTGGTGAATAATTAACTACAATCTACAACCTTAGTCTTGTTTATTGGTACTCATTAATTCATTATTGTTAATTAAACTATCTAAGTTATCAAAAATCAAATAAAATATCAAAATTTCTAATCAGTTATTAAAAATAATTTCGGAAGTAGGGGAATAAAAAATTAGATAAAGAAAAACCTGCCATCCGGCGAAGATCATATTTGGTTCATCATCTGGTCCATTTGCTAACCATATATATGCACCACTCATTTGGTCACCGACAAGAGCTTCAACCTTTGGGTTATAAGTACTGATACTTCCGCCAATTCCATAATAAATATCGCCATTTTCCTTTAGTTGCACTCCTGCAACCTGCAGATCGAGAAAGTACATTTACAAGTCAATAGATAATTTCCTGTTTCACTGCTTAATTTACTGTACAGTTATACCATGCTAATTCATTAATTATTGATTATTTCAAGTATTATTTGATGCAGAAATAAGAATTGTTTAAATTTAGTTATGAAAGAATTAGAATCTCACATGTTGTCCAGGCAAATCCTCAGTTAGCATACCAGCAATATTTGATACCCGTTTTGCACGAATGAGATCACCTTTTGTTATCCTTCGAATAGGAACAGTTCCTCTTGGGCACAGGTTCTTTTCAATTCCAATCTTTGATAGTATAGCTGATCTTTCACGATTCTTTAATTTTGTTCTTGTATCTTGAAAGCTAGGTTTAAGCTGTAAGTAATTCCAAATTTATATAGAAAAAAGATAGTCAAAGTAGTTGATAGATTGTTTCTATTAAGAATACAGTGAAGTAACTGAAGCTATTGCAACCAGAAAAATATAAAAATATAGTAAGGCTACAGTCGGGTCGGTTTGAATCAGATTTTGGATAATTATGTGTCTGAACCAATTAATGTTGATCGAATCGAATTGGATTGAGTTTTGAATTTTTTTCGTATGAAATGAACCAATCCGATTAAATTAGGGTTGATTCGGATCGGTTTATCGGATTACTCTATATTTTAAATTAAATAAATTTTAATTTTCAAAAACTTGTAAAAAAATTATAGGAAAATTATGATTTTAGGAAAGGAGAGAAGATTTTAGGGATTGAGGTTCTTCATCTATCACGAAAATAAGAGACTCAAACGGAAGTAACTGATTTATCTCAAAAAAAGTAAAATAATAATAAATAATATAAATTTAATAATAATTACTAATTAGTTCGGGTTGCACGAGTTCAAAATTCTTGAACCCACCAAGACTCGAACTGATGGTATTTAGATTTAACAATTTAAATCCAATACAAATCGATGAATCGGTTCAAACCGTCAAAAACGATTCAGTTTGGCTCGAATTTATACCGCATTCAGGAATCGGATCAAATCCGCACGCCCACAACCCATATATAGTCGAAGAAATCAAAAGTAAATGAAAAATAGCTTGTAAGTTGTTTCTAACCTGGAGCTTATGTTTCTTTAGTAAAGGATTGTCAAAAGCTAACTGCTTATTAATATCAATACAATCAACAATGTGCCCAGAATCTATCTGCAGAAATCACAGCGAAATAAGTTTGTGAGAATGATCTTAATTTATCAAAATAAATTTTAGCTTTCAAATTTTACGGATGAGAATGTTGATACCTGAATAGTCTTGAGAGGGGGCTTGTTGATGAGTTTCAATTGTTTCTCCAAATCCAAATCTTCATCTTGCGATGTTCTTGCGATCCTACCATCAACTTTGTGGTTGCTAGTGGCCAAACATAGGCAAAACAATACTATAATGATCATTTTTGCAATTCTCAAGCGAAAATGTCAACTTGTGTGTCAGATGCTCTTATGTTATCCCATTTATATAGGTAGATAATTATAATTTAACCATAGGAGTGATAAAAATTATATTGTAGTTATTGAGTGGTGTAAAAGTGTAACTCTTATCCAAGAGCGTTTGGATGAAATGTTACGGATCTCTTCCAGCTTAATTAGTGGTCTCGAGTTCAAATCTGAATCCCGAGAATATACAACAACGTTAAAACTCTTAAGGGAGGGCTTTGTAACCCTTATAGTCCTACTCGTCTCGAGGGATTAGTCTCCTAATTACGCACGAGGATATCCAAGGAAAAAAAACGTAACTCTTATGCGGATTTAAATTGATTATTCCTTATATAGGAATCATATTATACATGCATGTGAGATAGAGTTAAAATTCATACATGCACCAGATATGTTTTTTGATCATAATACGTGCACCAATATGTATAAACATTCATTTTACTTTAATTTAAATGTTAAAAATAACTAGTTTATTAAAGAGATACAATATTTACTAATGTGCCTTTGATGAATACAGAGAATAGTAAAATTCACTTAATGTGGGGAGAGAATTAATTATTACTTATTCAATTATAGAATTTATTAACTATTTATATCTTTTCTAGAGTTGTATCCTGTATGCGTGCCCCCACGGAATAAACGATGGGTGATTTAAATAGTATAGGGATTTTATCATGCACCGGTATATATTATATATGAACATTTCTATAAAATGTTTTATATTTTTTTTTGACGGAAAAACAGAGTTGTAAACCATCTCGCTAGGCCAACCATACGACTTGTAAAATACTTTATATTTTAAACATATAATAAATTATAAAAAAAAATTGATTTATTTCCTGCGCAAATTTGAGGATAAAAAACACCTTGTACGAAAGTGTTATACATATATTTATTTAATGATACAGATTTTAATATCTTTAAATTAGAAAAAAATTATTTATATTTATATTTTTGTAGTTATAATAATTTTTGTATACGTCATATAAAATATTATTAAAATTAGTTTTTCTCAATGAAACATTATTTTCAAATAAAATTATTAATTTTATAATTATTCTATTATATTAGTTGACTAAATAATTAGTGAAACATTCGAAATTTAGTTTAATAAATCAATTGCATCCAAATAAGTATAATCTTTTATTTATCTCATTTATAATTTTTTAAATAAAAGCATGAGATTGATTATACCTAAATAATTATATATTTATTTGATTGCTTGATACTTATATTAATTATAAATTAGTAATGACTAGATTAATTGTTTAAAATGTATATATTGTATTCAATTAATTAATGTTAATATAAATAATAAATTATAACAATAAAAAACTTATGATTGAATCTAATTTTAGCTTATAAAAAAAATCTAATTTTAGAGGGGGGATACATACAAACATATATTATATAATGTGATGTCACCAAAAAAAAATATATTATATAATGTGAGACTTGTTAATCACTTTTTTCAATAATACATTTATTTATTGGTATTTCGAACCACCCTATGTCGTCCCATTTATATAGGTATAGATAATTACAAGGCAATTTTTATGGTACCCTGACATATTTGAGGGTACTAGTACCCTCATAATAGTAGGAACCATAAGTTTACTAGAAGAAATTAATAAAAAATATAAAGAATTAGAAAAAATATTAGAACAAATAAATAATAATATAATGCAAGTTGTAGAAACTACTTCTAAAATTGCGGAATATATTTATCACAATACACACAACGAACAAACAAAGTATACAGACATATATGAAACACTAAGAACTATAGATAAAGGAAAAGAAATAGAAAATGAAGATGATTTGAAACTTAAGAAAATTCTTATACAACTAGAAATCCTGTTAGAAGAAGAAATTAATAACAAACCGATTACAAAAAAAGATTTAGAAGAATTACTAAACGAAAAGAAGCCCGAAACCTTACATTATTTAGAATGTTTAACACCAAGAACAACATGGGGAGGATAAAAACTGATTATATTGAAACGATAAAAAGATCAACTGATTTAGAAGAAATTCAACAACTTCTTGAACAATTAAAATTAATTGAAGAAGAACATAATCAGATACAAGTAGCAGAACCAATTAACGCAACTCCAAATAAAACTGAAGAAGTAGTTCTAAATTATAGCTCCTCTTCAGATGAAACAGATTTTAACGAAATACGAATGCATCATGAAGAAACAAGTATTAGTATGATACCTGAAAGAAACAAAAAGAGAAAAGAAATATTCGAAAAATGGGAAAACATGGAAAAAGAAACAATGCATAATAATGGATATATAAAAAGAAATAATAAATAGTCTAAAATTCCAGATGAATTTAAACCAAAATATGAATCTATTAAATCAGGAAATATCCTAAATCTTGATTGTGCAAAAAACAAGGAAGAGATACTCTTACAATGGATTAATGAACTTACTCTGCTTATGGCAACAGATGACAAATTTAACAGCCTAGATAGAAACTCAATTAAGAATTTTATATTTTATAAAACCTCAGGGAACGTACAAAAATTTCTAAATGGAATAAAAGAAGAAAAATGGCAACAATATATACAGCGAACGCCAACAAACCAAGACTTTGCAAGGTTTATAATGGAATTAATTTATGAAGAATTCATAGGATTTGCCAGCACTGAACAAAGTGCCGAAGTAAAAAGATATTTACATGAAACCGCTAAAGTACACTTAAATAAAATGCAAATATGTGATATATGTGATATAGGAAGTTTTATTTGTGAATACCAAAAATACTATTACCAACTAGATACAGAAACTAAAGAGATATATAAAGAAATTTTTATGGATAAACTACCCTTTCCACTTAATCAAAAAATAAAAACTATCTGGTTAGCCAATCCATTAACTACGACTAAAATCTTAGGAGGAATTATTCAAGTACTTTTAAAGGAATTAAGAGATCAATGTCTAAATAGAGAAACAATAAGACAATTAAATAGAGGAAGAAATGTAATTTGCTGCGAATTACCAGAAATAGAATTACCTGGAAACTACAGATGTAATCCCATAAAAAGACGAAGAAAATATTATAAAAAAGGAAAACCGAGATTAAGAAAAAAGCTTATAAAGATACAAAGAAAAAATACTTTAAGAAAAAACGTACACTTAAAAAATATTGCCCAAAAGGAAAAAAGAAGTGTGTATGTTGGATATGAAATGAAGAAGGTTATTACGCAAACGAATGTCCTCAAAAAAAAGAAAAGGACTTTAAAGAAAAAGCTAAAATAATAAAACAAGTTTATAAAATTTATGATCTAGAACCACTAGAAGAAGAATTAAGTACTACTGACAGTAGTGTTTATGAATATTCTGAACATGATGAACTATCTTCAGAAGAAACAGAACCCGAATAGTACTTATATTAAAATCCGAATAGAAAAAAGCAATAAAGAAACTGAAGCATACATAGATACTGGTGCAAGTATTTGTTTAGCAACAAAAACATTATTTGATAACTGGGAATACCTCGAAAAGCCATTAAAAATACAAATAGCTGATGAATCTATCCACTCTTTATTCTGGGTAGTCAAACACATAACCTTACAAATACAACAAAAACGATTTATTGTCCCAGTAATCTATCAACAAGAAACAGGAATAGATGTCATCCTAGGCAATAACTTTTTACGACTTTACGCCCCTTTTTGTCAGTACTTAGACTACATTACTCTGCGTACACCGTATATACGAAATATCCAAACCTATGAAATCCTATCTATACCAATTCATCATTTCTCTCAATGTACCTATTCTAAAAAAAAACTCAGAATTTAGCAGGTTGCAACGTGGTGAACTATTTACTATCATTTGTCAAAAAATTCGTTATGCCCTAATTAATTCAGAACCAAATAGAAGAACTCCAGCCCACATTGAAGACTTACTAGAAAAATTATGTAGTGACCATCCACTAGATCCAAACATAAATAATAAAAACTCTGAACTAATCACATTAAAACTAAAAGATCCTACTAAAGAAGTAAAATGTAAACCTATGATTTATACTAAACAAGATAGAGACGAATTTGCTGAAGACATTAAGCAAATGCTCGCAAAAGGATTAATTCGACCATCCAAAAGTAAGCACTCAGCTCCAGCCTTTTATGTAGAAAATCATAGTGAAATTAAACGTGGTAAATGACGAATGGTAATAAATTATAAACAAATAAACGACGCAATGGAAGGAGATGCATATTTTCTTCCTAGAAAAGACTTAATTATCGAACAAATTAGAAATATGCTCTAGTTTAGTATTTTTGACTGTAAATCAGGTTTTTATCAATTAAAATTAAACGAAGAATCCAAGGCATTAACAGCTTTTAGTTGTCCTCAAGGACAATATGAATGGAATGTACTTCCCATGAGAATGAAGCAATCCCCTAGAATCTTTCAAAGATATATGGACTCAATACTCAAAGAATATAAAGATTTTTGCCTTATCTATATAGATGATATATTAGTCTTTACCAAGAAAGATTTAAAAGATCATTATCATAAAGTAACTTTAGTACTTAATAAACTCCTGAAACACGGAGTAGTATTAAGTAAAAAGAAAATAGTTTTAGCTCAAATCAAAATAAATTATTTAGGTCTTGAAATAAAAAAAAAGGAAAATTAGTAATGCAAAAACACGTGCTAGAAAAACTTAGTAATTTTCCTGTAACTTTAAAAGATAAAAAAGAATTACAAAGGTTTCTTGGACTACTAACCTACATTTCAAATGAAGGTTTTATTAAAGATCTTGCAGCAAAATGCAAAATACTGCAACAAAAATTAAAGAAAGATGCTCTTTGGTCTTGGACAAAGGAGGATGAAGCAATTATTACTGAACTAAAAAACTTATGTCAGCAGCTTCCAGAATTATATCATCCCGCAGATGATGATCTAATTATTATCGAAACAGATGCATCATATGAATGTTGGGGAGGAGTTATGCAAGCAAAACCACCTGGACAGAAAAAAGAATTACTTTGTCGATACATGTCTGGAACATTTACAGACAGTGAAATTAATTATCCTACTCATGAAAAAGAGACTTTAGCACTTATTCGGATGTTGGAAAAACATCGAATTTATGTGCTTGATAAAGAATTTATTGTTAGAACCGATTCTACTTATGTAACAGGTTTTAAAAATCTTAATCATAAAGGCACTTATAAGCAAGGAAGGTTGATCCGATGGCAAATGAAATTATCTGAATATAATTATTCAATATCTCATATTAAGGGAAAAGAATGTACTTGCATATATACTATCCAGAGAATGGAGCGCGGAACGACAGAAATGCTAAAAAGACAAAGAGAATTCAAGAAAGCATTAAGAGATAAAAAATTGAAAGAATTAGACTTGCTCGAAGCAGACATCAAGGTATTAGATTTACAATTAGAAACAGAAGGTTTCTTAGAACAAGCAATCCCAGCAGAACTTAAATTGCAATCCCAAAAAGAAGGAAATAAAAAATAGTACGCTATTTTTAAAGGACCATTTCTCGGAATCTATGACAAGTGGCACAAAGCAGCTCCCCATTGTCAGAAAGTTCTAGGAGTTATTCATAAATCCTATGCAACAAAAGAAGAAGCAGAAAAAGCTCTAAAGGATTTTCAGATTGCCAAAGGTAAAGAAATTTATCTTGGACCAAGAACTTTTGCAGAAACCAGCACTCTAAATCTGGAACCAAGAAAAGCACTAAAGGTTCTAGGAAGAATTCCTTCTTCCCTGAATAATTTCCCAATAATTACCAGAAAAAAAACATGAACTTCAAGTCCAATTTTCAAAAGAAAACTTTTATGAACACCTCAAAAGATTAATTCATTGGACAGAAAAGGAAAAAAGCAATTGCATGTATATGTTGGACCGAAAATTATTCGCCACGAAAGCAGTACTTACACCAGGAGCACCATCAATTTTAACGTTCAATTTATTCCAACTTGGACTAATTGAATGTCTTTATTTAAGTCCCAATCTTGAAGAAATTAACCTATTTTCGTACTACTTCAAAGAAGCAGTTCAACTGTTTCGAAATAATATTGCTGGAGAAAGAGCTATTTTCTTAAAATTCTACTCAGCTTATCCAGACTTCACCACTAAACAACCAGCTAAGCATTTAGTTTTTATTGGTATCAGCAATAATAATTTCCCTTTGATGGACGAACCTACTGAAGTAGATTATGATGAAGATCAAATTAATAACTTCATAGCTCATCAATTAGCCAGCATATATTCTCAATGTCAAACCATTGGAAAAGAATCATTCATCAAAACCCTGTACAAGAGACCAAATACTTTGCTTCTAAGCAAGACCAGCGGAAGACTTATCAGAGAAAAGGACTTAACCTTACTAACAAACTTCGAGATGCCATTCTATGCACTAGAGGGACCCGCTATGAATTATTGCTCGACTATTCTCCACAAATTATGCTCATTAATTAAAGAAAATGGTAATCATGCATGTGAACGATGCATAAAGCAAGCCACGATAGAAGCCACTTCTAGCTGTCAGCCACAAGGGAGAGATTTCGAAGACGAAGCAATAATTGAAGAATGATGTAAGCAGTGACGACAACATGTAAATTATTAGTTTTCTGATGTAAGCACTTACGTGTTATAGGGCCAATAATGTAAATAGTCAATAATCCCTTAGCCTATAAGTAAGCCCTCTTATGCTGAGGCAAATCAGAGTGAATCAGTTGGAGAAAACTCTCACCCGAGCTTCCCCAAGTTGAGGAAAACTGATAGTCTCCTCTTAGAGGATACTAGGTATCTGCGAATACCACCCTGTAAATACTTTCATCAAATAAATTACTCTTTTACTTATCATTATTTATCTTCACTTACTTTACGACGTTCAATCATCTATACACCAAATCATGCTTGAATCCGTTCAGAAGCACAAAGGTGAAATAGATCCATCATGAACTCAGAACGCGGAACCAGCAGTGGACCAAAAAGCACTATAACGCATTAAAACCAATCAGGTATGTTGCAACTCTACTAGCTTTCATAAATTTAGAATAATCATGAATCCTGAATCTGAAATATGAGAAACTAATGATGATATAGAACACCTTCAAATTACTGAAGAAGATGAAAATTATAAAGGAAGTATTCTTATTAACCCTCGTTTATTTCAAAAAATACAAAAAGAAGAATTAGATCTGTCTAAAACTGTAAATATGAAAGGAAAAGAAAGATTAGGAGGAATAATGAAAAGATTCATTCAGAAGGAAAATATCATTTACTATGGAAAAATAATTACTGAAACTCCCATAGATATAACGAAAGCCCAAGGTAGTACAAATATCCAACTCTTAAACCGAAAAAAGATTTCAGAACTAAGACAAAATTTAAAAATAGAAGCACATAGAAGGAAAATAGGATCTATTCACATAGGTGCAGTTTAAATCCTAATAAAAGCAACTTTTCAAGAAGGAATAGACTCCCCTATAGAGTTAATCTTAAAAGACGAACGCATAACTGATGTCTGCGATAAAATATTAGGAGTTAGCGAAGGAAACTTAGCTTATGTTAAACTAAAATTTGAAATTCATCCTAAAATAGGAATCATATTAAGCACTCAAAGATTAGACCAATCCTTAACTCTAGAACATAAATTTCTAAGAAAAAATTTAATGCGAGCAGGAGATAAAATATTTTCAGTAACATACTGTGTAAATTACGCATTAACAAATTCTCATCACAGTATTACTTTTAGAAATAATGATAGAACAGATGTCCCTCGATTATTTGAAGATATTGGAAAAATTTACTATCCAAGGAAAAACGAAATAACTGAGTTAGGAACTTTTTTAAAGAAAACTGAATCATTAAGAATACCTTATATTCCTAGACCTATTCAATTATTAGAACCTGAAAAAGGTACAAGTACCAGCGAAAATATTAATAAAATAGTAAATCAAGTTAACGATTTAATTCTGTATATAAAGAATAAAATATGATAAATCAAATAGCATCAACTCAACAAATCAGCAAATCTGGGCCAAATTGGTATCAGAACTAAATAATGAAAACTGCTAGCTACATAAAAATAACTATAAACAAGTTAAAAAATTATTATAAAACTTTAAAAAAATTAGATGATGAAAATCCTAACCCTATAATTAAAGACCAAATAAGACGAGTTGAAACACGTATTCAGATTTTTAAACAACTATTAGAAAAACTAATAGCATGAAAATTTATTTTACCTTAAAAGAGTGACTACAAACTAATCGCAAAAAGATAACCTACTGGCAAGAAGATAATCCAACAACTTTACAAGACTATTGGCTTAAAGAAAATATGTTGAAACATCATTTAAAATTAGAAAGATGGATAAAAAAGAGACTTGAAGATTAATTGCATGAAGATTATAACTATGTTAAAAGAATGGTTAAAAGAAATCAAGAAAGAGATTAAATATTGGAAACAACAAGAAGCTGGAGATTTTATAGATGACTGTATAATAGAAGACATAATAGATTATAAAATAAAAATGCTGAAAAGAATAAAAAAACGAATTAGAAAATTTTGCAGCATGAACCAACCCCAAATAAAGGAAACGATACAAATATTAAAATTATAACTCAAAGATGAATATGCATATCTGTCTATTTTGTTAAAAAATAAAGAAGAAGATTATTTAGATGAACAAGTTAGAAAATTAATTGAGAAAGGTATCCTTTGGAGAGAAAATAGATTGATCCGTTTAGAAAATCAATTAAGAAAATGATAGAATATATAGAAGAATTAGGATTAGATATGTCAGGAAAAATTATTACCCTTATAGAAAAATTTGATGTTATCTTGACATATGATATCTTAGAAGCAATGAATTATCTGAGAAAGAAAATAAAACATTTTGAAGGAATTATCCTACACGAAGAGAATATGGATCTTAAAGAAATAGAACAAGAAATCCTTACTGAACCAAAAAGAAGATTAGCTTATATTTCTCGATATAAAAGACAAGATGGAAAAATATTTGGAACCATTAATACCTTCGAACAATGGTACCCAATTGTAGGGTACCAAAACCCTTAATTTAACAGGGTTACCGGAGCAACCCCCTAATTATAATTCAAAGATAGGAGTGATAAAATTTATGTTATAGTTATTGAGTGGTGTAAAAGCGTAACTCTTACCCAAGAGCGTTTAGATGAGATGTTACGGGTGTTTTCCAGCTTAATCAGTGGTCTCGAGTTCGAATCTGAACCCTGGGAATATGAAGCATCGTTACAATTCTTGAAAGAGGGTTTTGTCGCCCTTATAATCCTACTCGGCTCGAGGGATTAGTCTCCTAATTACGCACGAGGATATCCAATAAAAAAAAAATGTAACTCTTACGCGGATTTAAATTGATTATTCCTTAAATAGGAATCATGTTATACATGCATGTGAGATAGAGTTAAAATTCATACACCAATATGTATAACCATTCACTTTACTTTAATTTAAATGTTAAAAATAACCTAGTTTATTAAAGAGATACCATGTTTAGTAATGCCTTTAATTAATGAATACAGAGAACTGTAAAATTCACTTAATGTGAAGAGAGAATTAATTATTACTTATTCAATTATAGAATTTATTAACTATTTATTATCTATTTATATCTTTTCTAGAGTTATATCCTGTATGTGTGCCCACACGGGATAAATGATGGGTGATTTAAAAAGTATAAGTCATGCATAGGGGTAGGAATAAGCTAGACCGAACTAGGTCCTGATAGACCTGAGTCTGATCTGTGTTCCAATCTCAAGGTCTGAGGTTGAACTATTAGTCTGATATAGGTCAATTTTTAAGGCCTGACCTGACCTATTTCAAAGTCTGGCCTGACCTGGAAGCCTATTTTAATGCTTACCTTTCACCAAGACCTTTAAATATCCCTCCACCTATAAATAGGTCATAGGTCTTCACTTGTAAATAGGCTTGTAAGTCTCTAATGATAAAGAGGTTGGTAAACCTGTACTGATAAATAGGTCGTTATGCCTTCACAAATAAATATGCAAGTAGACCTCTACATTTAAATGGGCCAATAAGCCTTTACTTTCAAATGTTATAAATATTATAAATAATATATTACAACATTATATATTAAATTATATTATATGTATATGTGATGTAAATAGGTCGGTCTTATAGGTCTATTAGGCTTTTTTTAAAGCCTTAGTCTAGCATTTTTAGCTATATAGGCTTTTAAAAAAGTTTTGATCTGACATTTTTGTTAAACAGACTAGGCCCCTGACGAGCGGTCTGACTTATTCCCACCCTTAATCATGCACGGGGTATATATTATTTATGAACATTTCTATAAAATATTTTATATTTTAAGCATAAGATTAATTGTGGTACACTGACAGTGTAAACCACATTTACACAAACACCCAATTACATTTTGCCACATAAGCAATTCTTGAAACATCATATTATTGATTTTAAATAATTTTTTTACACACCATTTGTTTGTAAATTATTCAGTATGCACGCCCATTAAAAAAACTTCAAAATAATTTAGGAACAGATGGTGTGTAAAAAAAAATTAATAAAAGCAAAACAAAAGATTCATTCAAGGAAACAAAAAATCCATATTAGCAATAATATGAGACTGGGCAAGCAACGAAAATTACCTGAGTATATGAGACAGGGGGATCAGAGTCTTGACTGAACAATAATCGGAGTTGTGAAGAGGAGTTAACATCAGAAGAGATGAAATTGAAATATCTGTGTCAGGAGGTTGATGAAAATAAGATTGGTGAATTAATACAATTGACGAAATTTTGAGATTGGAAGAGATGAAATGAGATTCATGAGTTGTGAGTAGCATATCAGTTTTTGCGGAAGGCGTGAGGGGCTGATGAAGAACATGGGGAGTGGGAGTCCAAAGGAAGCGGTGAAAGAGTGGTGATGGTGGAGAGGCTGTGAAAGAAAGATGAACCATTGAAGCTTTTTCTTTTTTACAGCGGATGGGGGAGGGTCGAGGAAGAAGAACGTGGGTAAAGGGGGAGTGGAGTGGTGTCACGTAACAAGGATTAGGATAATTGAATTAAAATTATTTAAATCAATAATATGATGTTTCAAGAATTGCTTATGTGGCAAAATGTAGTTGGGTGTCTGTGTAAATGTGGTTTACACTGTCAGTGTATCATAATTAATCTCTTTATTAATTACCATCTACTATTTTCAAACTATTTAATTTTGTGTTACTGTTACCAATGGCTATATATGTTCAGTCTCCAAAATGTTTGATATGCATTTACCATAGTTTTGATGAGATTAAAACATTTAATCAATGATTTAATTGAACCTATTTGTGGTGGTCAACTCGTCTACTCAGTGTGCAGATTATAATGATAAGATTTAGCGTGGGTTCACATGTCTGGAACTAAGGAAAGTTCACCCGTCTGAACTAAGAAAAAGTTCAAACGTCTAGAACTAAGGAAAAGTTCACCCTCTGAACTAAGGAAAAGTTCACACGTCTGAAACTAAGAAAAGTTCACACTTCTGGAACTAAGTAAAAATCAACTGTCTGAAGTCTACACAAATACTCCACCCATCTAATGAAGCTTCCACTCGTCTAAGTTTTCAACCGTCTAATGAAGCCTTCACCCGCCTAAGCTTCCACCCCTCCAATATAGCTTTCATCGTCTGATGACTTTCACCCTTCTGAAGTATTACGAAAATTCAATCCGTCTAATGAAGTTCTCACATGTCTGTTGACTAACGTTGAAGAAATACTTTCAAGACCATAAACTCCCTTCAAGATTCCATCTTTGCTAATGGATGATAGTTGTCTCGTCTCTTGAGAAGGAATCACAACAAATGTACTTTACCTAATTACATCTGTGAGTTACACTAAAAGGGAAAGTCTTCCCTCTGAGAACCAAAAGTATGTTTAAATACCTGCTAAGACCAAAGGTGCATCAGAAGACTCTGTCACTCTTATGATAGAGAGCAAACGAAGTTCTCAAAGCCTTAATGGCTGACCAGAACGACTATTTTGTATTTAGTGAAGATCTGCAAAAGGCCAAGTTTTCAAATATGTCTCTAACGGTTTTAATGCCTTGAAGCCTATTTAAAGAAGAAGACTTTGAAGATCCAGGCAGAGAACGAACACAGCATTCAAAGAGCATTTACTCTATGCATTTATATCTTCAATCTTTCATTGTTTATTCTTCAATAATTTGAAGTTATTATGCAGTATTTTGAAACTTCACATTTAATACACTCGTCTGAGTGCCTGTGAAAGACTTGCAAATTTTCTCTCAAACAAACTCGTCTGAGCCTGAAGAGACTAGGTGTGAAAACAATATTTGTCTGGAGCCTGAAGAGGCTAGGTGTGAAAATAATACTTGTCTGTCTTGTAATATGATCAGTTATAGTGAGAAAACTTGGTGTTACTAAGGACTGGACGTAATCTCATTTGTTAAGGGATGATCCAGGATAAAACTTGCTGTGCGATATCTCTCTTTCCCTTAACTCTTTAGTTTGATTAATTATCTTAACTATCATTTAACTAAAGGGGTTATAACTGTATTTATCAAACCATTTTCATCTTGTATGATTATGTGTTTTCTGTGAAAACCTTCAGACAAGTTGCTTGTCAACTTGTCTGACTGCTCTGTTTCTAAAACATTTGTCTATTCCTTACACCCATCTGTATTTGCGAAAAAGTTTATAATTCTGCTTATATTTGTCAAATTCTATTTAACCCCTCTTTTAATGTTTGTACCTATTTATTTCAATATATTGCTTGCATATAATATCCACCAAAATCGATTTATTTGTTTCATTTAATAATGGATATTTATATAATTCCAATTTTATCTATTATCCATCACTTATCTTTCATTATCTATTTTCTATTTATTATCTATTATCAAGAAGGTTCCTAGTTACTGGAATTGTATAGGTGTCATTATGGGGTTGATTGGATTTGCCTCCAACTATATTATATATTATATTATATATTATATAAAAGAAGGTTCCACCGCCTTAAGTCATCTCAGATGATTAACCCGTTAGACATAAATTATGATTACGTGGATTTAAACCTCCTTGCGTTTCATCTCTTTATTATTTTCTTCTCCCCACTCCTCCTTCTTCATGTAAGATCTTTTATGAGTCTTCTTTTAGTTAAAAAAATAAGAAAAACACTAACAATAAATTCTTTAATACTCTATTATTGGATGGATTTTACGTGTGACCCATTAAATTATATGAATTAACTTTCTATTCAATAAGTTTTATATAAAATTCATTTAATAATAAAAACGGTTCAACCAAATATTGTAAAATGCACCTACTGTTAGCATTGCTCAAAAAATAAAAAATAAAAGAAGGCTTATGGTAAGTGGAATTGAATAGGTGGTACAATGGGGTTGACTTGATTTCTATCCAAAATTCTTTATATAATTTTCTTTTTTAATTTCTTAATTCTTTCAAGCCATTAATTATCCTCTACTATTTGCAAACTATTTTAATAGTGTGTCACTATTATCAATGGCAAATTTCATTTGCAAACTAGTACTACTTGTGCACATGCGATGCGCTGGAAATCTATAGGGTATGAATAATATTTTTTTATAATTATATTTATAAATTCAAAATATATGCATAATAAAAAGAATAATAACTTTATGTATGAGTTCTATTTCAAACAAGAGATATAGATAAAATTAAGTTACATGTGTTAAAGCAATTATTTTTTTTATGAAAGTGTTAAAGCAATTGTTACATGATGATCTAGTTTGTTTTAATCAGATACATAAATATAAAATAACATTTCACAAAAGTGACAACAATCGGCACATATATATACATGTGAAGATGTTGAATCATAATATAAATAAATTAACATGTAAAAAATCACGTTCAGATCAATATAACAAGATTACTTGTATCTTCTTTACTGAGATGTCGATGCATTTCATCAATAAAATCACCTCATAAAGTACAAATGATTTTATTGTTTTTGTCATAAGCAATGAAAATTCATTGTTATTTTATAAAATAAATGAAATTTCCTAAAACAATCTATAGTTCATTATTTAGATACCAACGATAAATAACTACATATAACAGAAATAACCAAATATATAAATAGAAAGAATGACTTACTCCGAATCCTCAAGAACAATGTTTATCAGCCTGCTCTTTTCCCCATTTTTGTTAGTATCCATCATCTCATCCTTTTCATTTCTCAATAACATGTCCAATAACATCTCACAATTAAAATTAAAAGCATGAAAACAAAATGTTGCAAAAAAAATATTGAAAATTGAAAAAACTTGAACATGATGTTATTCAAAATCTACCTACCAATAAAAAAACCTTGATCTATACCACCCAATATTTCAGAAAAACTAACAAATTAAAAAAAAAATATTTTGGAATATTCTCCACTTCAATTTGGGTGCATTTCGTACTTCCCATAAAATTCAACTTAAACTTATGCTTACTTATCCTCAACTTAGGTTCACTTGGAGCAACCGACAAATTTTCAACGATGTAAGTTGATCCTTCGATTAACAATACTTCACACATTGGAATGAGGCTACACTTGATGGAAGCATGTATCCTTGCGCACTAAAAAATAAGCACTTAAATAAGAAACAATAAATAAACGGAAAAAAGCAAACTTTAACAAGATACTCCCTTTGGTCTCTATTATAAGTAAAAATTAAATGGGACATATATATTAAGTAAGTTGGTTAATCTTATTTAATGTTATTAAAAAATTAATTGTATTACCGAAAGTAACCTTTATAGCAAACTTCAAATTTTATTAAATCCATCCCACATTGAGTTATTGGAAAACAAAATTGGTGTTAAATGAATGGTATTTTAGGAACAATGTCATTAAATAAGATGAAAGTAGTTAAAATTTGCTTCTATATTAGATCAAAAATTTTAGAACTTTTTTTACTTATAATTGGGATCGGAGGGAGTATGCTTACTTTTTCATCAAGCAGAAATCATTTCAAGACAATTAATTTGAAGATAACTGTTGAAACCGGGCGTGTCCAAAGATGAATTAGACTCACAATTTCTTCCAATCAATTAACAATGCAATTCTCAGTATCATTCTTCTGTTTCGTTAAAAAGAAAGAAGTTATAAAAATGATTGATAAATTAACAAAACTGCACCATGGATTGTAATAAGTGGGGGTTGATATCAAACGTTGATATAAAACGCCTCAACCGGCCATAGAAAATGTGGTTGAAGCAGAAGAAGACCACCGCTTATTAACAATTTAGATAGTAATAACATTGTGCCATAGTAAAAAAGAAGAATTAGGAGATATGTGCAAGGTAAAGTACCTTCCCAGTAGAAATTACTCCATTGACCAACAAAGCAGAGTAACGACGACCAAGAGTCCAACAAGAAATAGTTAGCATAAACAATGTCTAAATAATGACACACCTTTATATTAAAACCAAAACATTACTCCCTCCGTCCCATTATATATGACATATTTATAAAAGAAATTTGTCCCAAAATATATGTCATTTTATATTTTCAATGTAATATTAAATTCTTTCTATTAATTGTATCATTAAATACTTTACTTTACATTTATGATAATAGTTAATACACCAATAGTTAATATGGTTAATTTGATAAAATTATCTTTCTCTCTCTTTCATTTATTTTTTTAAAACTATGTGATTTAATCAAATATGATATATATATATATATATATATATATATATATATATATATATATATATATATATATATAATGGAAGGTAGGGAGTATTATTTAACCAATTAGTTGGAGTATTAATCGAAGTCTGAACATTCACAAGTCAGTAATGGAGGTTGAACACATGCTTCATCTTTCCCCTAAGCTCATAATGACAATTTCATTAAAGGTGACTTTCCAATTTACTACTTCCTCTGTCCCTTAATATAGAAATCTTTTAATCAATTTACGCCCCTTAAGAAAGTTGGCTATTTTAGTTGATAATATTAAATTTATATACAATTTTTCCGTATTGCCCTTAAATTTATTACACTCATAATTCCACTTTTTCCACTTAATTAATCACCAACCCAATTAACGTGACTCATCATCTCTAAAGGACAATTTAGTAAAACAAATAATTAATGCAACATAATAACTTGAAAATGGTCTTATAAATTGGGAGTAAGAAATCCACCAAAAGATTCATATATTAAGAGATGGAGGGAGAATTATTTACTACAAACATGATTGAAGAGTCCATAACATTCATTAGAAGTGTGGCAACCGCACCGCAAAAAAAGAAAGAATAAATTTTGGAGGGATTAAAAGAAAGATTTTGAGTCATCACCAATCGCTTTAACAATAAAATGGATTGATGCAATTCAACACCTTAAAAGATGGTCTACGATTAAGAGTTTGACTTCGGGAGTTGATTACGAGTAGGGAAGATATTAACATCTTACATCGTCCGTTCCAAGAACGGTTATCTATTTAATCTAAAGTGTTTTCTTATTAAAATGAGTTGGTCCTTTATTATTTTAAAAGATTTTTTTTTGATTTTTTTTTTTAAATGTCTTGTTTCGTCAGTATATTGTCAAAAATGGTAAATGACTATTTTTGGGAATGAGTGGTCGTGTGGTCATTTCTTTCATGGAACAAAATTAAATCTCACAACTTATTAAATATGATTGTGGATAAGCAAATTTGCTCACTTATATGTTTTATTGTTTTAGAAGAAAATATTATTTTGAAGTGTGGAAATTAGACCACGTTAGCGCTTCTGGCGAAACCTTAAAGATGATCCTCTCTTCAATAAAATCATAGTTTTGCCGTTATTATGGCTAGTTATGGGTATTCCATTATCAGAATCTAAAACCCCAATTAATTTTAGTAAAATAAAAAGACAAATCTACTAGAGGGAACTCGACCAAAAAAGACTTTGTTTGTATGTTTGTTTTTTCTTTTGTGCAGATTGACTATTTATTAGACCCAAACTAGCTTTGGGCCCAAATCTCTAAAACCCAAATTAAGAAAAGGAAGGAGGCCTAGTAACTAACCTATAGCTTATATTTCATATTTTAACTGAAAAGGAAAAAACATAACCCCATAAAATGGATTGGGCCTTAACCCAATAAGAAATACATGCAGCTAAAACCTCTTACACCCACACAAGGCCCAAATTGCAACAAAAACCAAATAAAAAAAAAACCTCAATCCATTATGCAGCATTTCCCAAAAAGGAAAACATAAAGGTACATTTGGGTTCAAAAAGAAAAGAACCACAATACCCAACAAAAAGAAGGTTATGTTTGATTTTACATTTAGGTTCAAATGTATGTTTGTCTCAAATGGATTATATGGATACTTTGTCCCACATATGTTTGCAATTTCGCAATTATAAACCAAAAATGTCCGAAGACGGCACAAAATCTGTACTAGAAGAGACATGTGCCCAAATGGCCAGGTGAGGGTGTGTGCAACAGATGGGAGTTGGCATGACGAGTGAAAAGCGAATGCTGCTGGGGCTGCAGAAAAGATGCAGCATAACCAACGTAACAAACGCATCCTGGAATATAAATAATAAATTCACTTTTTGAATTTATTTTCCTTTTTTTGTTTATTTACTTTTTTTGTTTGCGCAAGGTATTGGGCCTAGGATCGAAGTCTGAAAAAAATGTTTAACACTGTGTTTTTTTTCAACTTTATTTTGGATAGTGCTACCTATACCACTCCATTTACTTCATTCACCACCACATCTTTCACACATCACCTTCACTCTCGCAATTTCTTTGCATAATTGTCAAAATACAAAAAAAAACATATATATATATTCGGGTGGTTAATTGTTAGAACACAAATTTTCTTATTAATTGTCAGAACTCCCTCTCCCTCTCCCTCTCCCCCTTCCACTTTTCCTCCTCCATTCATTGCCACCAGAACTCAACTTCACTTTTCATCTCCAATATCTCAAACTCCCACCGAAAGGCATGCTTTTACAAAAACAGGGCGGATGAAAAAAGTTCCTCTGTTTTTATCGTTCTTTCACCAAGTCTTGAAGCACCATACTACAGTCACCTCCTTTCTCTTCATCAATCCTCCATCCCTTCCTTGTTTCCTTCAAGTTCCAACACCCAGTCGGTCCTCAGCCAATCACCACCACACGTGAACACGAAAAGCCTCTGCTGCACAAGCTGCTGAACCACCTTGTACCATCACACCAGCCACCATCCAGGTTGTGTTCCACCCAGCAGACGATCAACTCTCCTCCATTCTGTCATCGCACACCTTGGAATTGGGAATTGGGACTTGTTTTGTATGTTTTTCCATAAATAGTTGTTTTACCAATTAATTGAAGGAGTACAAAAAAAAAAAATTGTGTTTTGACGATTAGTTGGAGAACATAAATTCTTTGTATTCCGACAATTAAATTGTCGGAAGGTCACAAAACTATGGAATGAGATGGTGTGTGAATGATATTTTGGGAATAAAAAAATTAAAATAAAGATATGGTGGTAGATGGAGTAAATGGGGTGATGCAGGTAGCAATTTCCCTTTATTTTCTACTTTTGTTTCTTCTTCCTTTTCTTTATTCACTTGGGCTTGGAGTATGAATTAATTTTGGTTTAAAGAAAAATCATATAATTGGACCAAGAGCATGAACAAAAATGGAATTTTTTTAATTGTGGTATTTTCTTATTTTATTTTATTTTTGGTATTTTTATAAGTTTTAATATAAAAAGGTAAAAGGAGCCTAAAATCCTAACTATTTTTTGTTGCCCAATTAAGCTCAAATTTGACTTGTCATAAGTTAAAAAAAGAAGACTGAAAAATAGCCGGACAAATTTGGGCATCAATAATACCCTATCGATACCCTAGATATTGCACAGGTACCAGTACCAGTTTTATTTTCTAAAAAACATATGAAGGGAAAAAAAGGAGAAGAATGAAAAATTAAAAATCACACATAAAATTATTTGTAATTAATTGATAGTGTAAAAAATTTTATACTGACAATATATCAAAGTTAAACTCATCTTATATATTTAAAATCCAACAAAATTCTTCAAATTGCAGAACCTATAAGTGTTTATGGACAATTTTGAATTATTAAAAATCAATAAGTCATTTAATTTATCTACAACATTTAAGTTTGGGTAAGAAGTTGTTAAACATTCTAAAATTTACAAATGTAAAAAGCTTTTTGAATGTGAGCAAAAGTATAAAGTGATAAAGTAATGATGTATCCATCATTGATTTATTAAAGTGGGTTGAAATCCCAATGCACTTTAATTAATCAAAGATAAATACATCCTTATTTTCTCGCTTTATACTTTTTGCTCACTTCAGAAAAGGCTAATCCTTTATAAATAAATCTTTTTATTCATTAATTAAGCTACAATCGGTCTTCAAGTAACTTGTACGTATTAAATAATTAATAGGGTCTTTCTTAGGACACTGGTTAATAAATTTTCATGCGAAAACTAAAAGCTTGTTTATTAAGTCCCACCTGCTAGCTTATAGCGGATGGGTTAGTAGTCTTGTTTGGTAAACGCATTTGTCATTAATTAGCAATTAACGTTTCTTTACGAGCTTATAACATTTTTTTCAGACGCTAGTTCAAGTAGAGTTTGAGCTTATAGTTTATAGCGTCTAATTTTTCTCCCTCTTTTACCCTTATTATTTTATTTTAATTCCTCATTAACCCTCTTCAATTTGTCATAAAATATTATATGATAACATAAAATATTATAAATATTTCAGTTACACCTTTACCTTTTTCATTTTATAAATATTTTATTATAATGTATTATAATAAAATACCACGTATTATTTTTTTTACAACACTTATTTGATAATATAACATGTATATAATAATATAATTTTATATGATAATATAACATATTATAAATAGTTAAGATTACCATTTATATAATTTTTTTATATATAATAATGTCTCAACATTTTTTTTTTGACTGAATCAACATTTTTCGTATATAATAGTAACGTTCAACATTTATAATACTAACGTATATATAAAAAAAAATTTATATATAAACATTTATATAAAAAGGTAGACACATATCCTTTTATGTCATTTTATATTTATCAGCTAGTTTAACCGCTAGTTTTACCAAACACTTTCACACCAATAAAATAAGCTAGTTTATTCGCTATCCGCTAGTTTTACAAACAGGCTCTAGTGCATCACTTTTAAATCTATAAAATGCACATCTTCCCGATAAAAACATACCATTTTAAATTCCTTAACTAGTGCCTACTAGTTAGCTAGCATTTGCCTAATTAATAATAGACCTATATGATAACATTTAATTTGAGGTCTTGCTAACGAGTGCCCCTAAGGATATTGTTTAAGGAATCAACAAAATGAAAGTTTGTATCGAGAAATTAAGTGAACCACTTTTCAATCTATTAAATACACTATTTTATCATACAAATACTTCTTTCTCGATTCCTTAAACAATACACTAAGAGCACTTGTTAGCATTATCCTTTAATTTAACTAATATTAATTAATATCAAACGGTTTAAAACAAATTAAATTAGAAAGAGAAAACAAATTTAAATTTTTAAAATTATTATAAAGTATGAAGATATATTACCATATTTATTAATCAGCACATTTAAATCGTATTATGAGTGCATTTTGTTTAATTTATGTATATAAGGATTTAATTACATGATTCATTTATGTTTTGTAATTATTTATATAGAGTGAGGTAAAGCTCAAGAGTTGTTTATATATATGCTAACCCTGTTCATGTTGCTGTTCGTTTGAGGACCAATCCGGTCAAAATCGATCTCTGAAAAACTGTTTTTTTGTAGTATAGGGAGGAAAGCATCAAAGAAAAATAAGAAAATTAAAAAAAAAATATATGTTTGATAGAATGATTTTTTTTAGTTTCCTAAGAATCCTAACATGGGAGTCCTAAATTCTTATGTTTGGAGTGATTTTTTAATGAGTCTTGCTAACCAGTGTCCTTAAAAATAAAAAGAGTAAAATTTTATTGGAAAAAATCCACACTCCTCAATTCATTGACTATATAATTTTCCTATGAAACCTTGTCATTTTACATCATTTATTTGTTTCCTACGACTACACAATTTAATAAACACATTCTGAGCAGGAATTTTTTTTGCCATGTTTCCCCCCAAAAACATTGTCATGGGAGGGGTGAGAATCGGAAATAGATCCCCTGCAGTCACTTTTTGACTGTAGGGAGATCTTGATCATTGATTAAATTTTGTGTAGGATAAATATATTAATGTAAAAATGAGTGTATGAGATCTTGACCATAAATTAAGGTAAATGCGTGAATACGTGAATTTTGTGAATGCAGATGATCCGGATCCGTGTGAATCCTAATTTCACATTATCATGGAAAAGTATTATTATTTTAAAAGGCTATTATGCTCAGTTTCCATGAACAATATTAATATAAAAGGCCATTAAGATAGCTTGTACAAAATCAAGGCATGAACAGATTAATGCCCGATAATGCCCTGTCCTATTTCTTAAATTATTTAAATTTTTATAATATTTTTAATTTTTTCAATGATTCTATATTCAATGGTATTTTTTAAAATAATACTAATATTCATATGAAAGATGTCTTTAAATCAAACATGAAAATCAAAATTACCGAATAACATCAATGCCATCACAAGGCCCAAGCTATCTATCACCTTTAGGCCTCAAAATTTTTTTTGTTAATATTACTATTGAATTTTTATAAAATTTAAATAAAAATATAATTTAATAAAATATTATTATTAGCTTTAAAAATGTCTAACCTTAAAGTTTACTTTAGACATGAATAAGTGTCGGGCCAATCTTAAAAAATATTTCCAAAATGTTCGAGACCTATCAAAAACATTTATAACATTCTCAAGAATCATCATTCATGATTATCATAAACAAATAAAAATATGCATACCCAACACCTCGTAAGAGAGACAGGAAGAAAACTTACATAATCTTGTTAAGTTAGGTTTTCAGATACACAAAAATAAAATAACGGCAACCAAATCAACCAATCTGTTCTTTATTTATACTTAAACTATTGAGGAAATTACATTAAAAATAACCATCAATCACCACAGTTCCCACCAGGTCCTCCAAATAAGAGAACATTTTCTAAGGCTCCATTCACAAACCCATAGTATTTCACATCATAGCAACTAGGGTTGTCAGCAAAAGTGTCCACCGTATCAAAATCGGGTTCACAATTTTTTCCAGATTCATCCTTGTATGTAAATTGTCTAAAATAGCATGCGTGAGTAGGATTGCCATCTGGAAGGTGTCCAGATCCCATTGGAGGACTAGGAGTGCCTACTGTAGTCAATGTTCTCCCAGTCCAACAACCATGATTTGCAGTAGCCAAGTTAGAAAACAAAGTTACTGGGAAATATCCAATGTCTACGTTTTGAGCCCTTAGCCACCAGTTTTTAGTAACTGGATCCTATAATACAAAAGCAACATAAAAGAGAAGAATTAGTGTGCTAATGATTGAATTAATGTCTGTTCCTGGTAATGCTTGATGTAGTAAACTAAAAATTGAAATACTTTTTAAATGGTACTACTTAAAAGATGAAGGGTACTTTAAGAGTACGCAAATGTGTATGTGATGTTGCACTTTTAAGAACCATATAGTCTACCGTAAATTAAGTAACAAAAAACATATGAATTGGAGTGGGTTTGGTTACTAAGTAGAGAAGGATGTGTTAGCCTGTAAAGGGAAGACTTAGCCTTATGTGAATCTTTTGGGAAGTACAATAAGTGGACTCTATGATGTAACTTGCTCTTTTTTGGAGCCGTTTTAACTAGGTGGCATATGATTGGGATGCCTTCTCCTCAAACCTTCCTAGAAGGTGGGGGGAGTGGTGGCGCTATGATGCTAAGGTTAATTAGAACCTATTAATAAAAACCAATTATCAAAAAAAAAAAAAGTAACCAAAAACAAAAACAGACCATATGGTAAAAAATTTTGATATTCTTCTTAGTACATTTGCATATATGCATACTAAAGAAGAACTTATGAGCATGAGGTTACCTGCGTAATCTTGACTACTATTTCAAACTGTTGTCCCTCATAAGTTGATGTACTAGGACAAGGTAAGCCAGGATAAACACTTCGGTCTACCTATACAAAACCTGAACAAAACATATCGTAGCATCCTGTTTGTCTGGTCTTCTCTACCTACATTTATGAAATAAATTAAACTTTCGTTAGTCGCCAACATTAAAAATTATGATTTAGATACAAAATAATAATACCCTGAATTATTAATTTATTAGTCAATAAAGATACTACTCCTTTATTTTAAAGATAGAACTCTTAGACTGAAATTTTCTCACGTACCCAATATATGAAAAAATGAGTTCTGTCATCGTCGTATATTCTTGGATACACCTAGCACCAAAGTGAAAGAGATTATTATCAAAAAGTAATTAACTAATCTAGTATTTTATGGGATCGGGATCCTTTGCGGTCAAGGGAATCCCACATTCATATGGTTAAGTTAATTCTCAAAATATATTTCATAATCATTGGGAGGGGGGGTATGGGGAGGGGGGTACATTATTAAAGATAAATGGGGGATTAGGGATAAAAAAGAAAAAAAAAACTAACCTGCCATCCAGTGAAGATACCATTAGCACCACCACCGGTTCCAGTTGCAACCCATGTATAAGCCGCACTCATTTGGTCTGGGGCGACAGTTACATTATAAATACCTATAGTTGCGCTAACTCCATAATAAGAATCACTTTTCTTCAAAAAGAGTTCTGCAAACTGCAAACAAGATATAATATATATAATTACAAGTTAGCAGAATCCAAATTTCACTATACAAGTATGCTTAAGAGAATAAGGACATTTGAACGGAGGTATCTTTAAGTTGCACCAGCATAAAAGTGGTGCAAACATGCATCATCTTTTGAGTAAATATCCAATTTGGTCCCTGAAATTGTAGGGTCATATCAACTTAGTCCCCCACATTATCAATTTTTCAAAATGATCCTTGAAATTGCAAAATATAGCAAATGCAACCCTGACATTATTCACTTAGTTTCAAATTCATCCCTGACATTACCAACTTAATGTGTCTATGCAAATATCAACGGAAGGACGAATCTGATTAACTTTCTGCAATTCCAGGGATCATTTTGGAATATTGATAATGTGGGGGACTAAATTGATACGACCCTACAATTTCAGGGACCAAATTGAGTATTTACTCATCATCTTTTTGGAGTAATCTCAACTATCCATTTTGATATATGTGCTGATTTGCTTTTGGGTTGTTGTTGACCTGGTCAAGTTAACTGTTGTAAGTGGGTCAAATGTATACTTGTATTTGCACTTTTAGGTCTTTGATTAATTTTTGTGGCTTTAATAAATATAAAACACTATGATGAGTGACCAATAATAGTAATAAATATAATTAATAATCTTTATTAAAATAATAAAAAAATCTAATGTTTGAAAATTAATAAACTGACTTATCACAAAAAAAAAATTAATAAACTGAATAAAAAACGCAATTTTAAAAAAAACGTAAATAATAAATGTATTTATGTTGCAATATTTTGAATTTCAATTTAGTTTTATTAAATTAACGTAAAAATTTATGAGTTTAATTACTATACACTGTCAGTGTAAAATTTTTTACACTGTCAACCAATCAGAAATCATGGAATGAGTGACTTTTAAGGTAGTTAGGATAAGAGTCAAATATTTTAGCTTATGTGTCAATTTCTGATTAGTTGATTGTGTAAAAAATCTTTACACTGACGGTGCATACCAATTAAATCCAAAATTTATTTAGTGAAAATGGTGGCCACCATAGATGAGATCAATATTTTTTTTTGGACAAGAAATATATTTTATTTTTTAAAAAATATGATTCAGTGAATAAAAAATATTAATGTTTTTTTTACAAAACAAAATATTATTTTTTTAAAATTATTTAGTGAATAAACCAAAAATTAACTTTTTAATTTAAAAAATATATGTTGTATCTACAAATATCAATATACAAGTACCTTGTGTGGTGCAAATACAGTAACAAACTCAGGTACTCTTACCGTTTGAAAACACAAAAAGTTGAAAATTCAACGTCCTATCCAAATGCATTTTTGAGAATGCTCCAAAAACAAGAGAGCACACCTGCACCACTTTGGACTAGATGCACCATATAATGCACCTTGAATGGATTATCCGGTATAGTTTAATTAGGTGGATAGTTTCTTATTGGTATCAATTATCCTTAGTTAGCCTAATCCCTATAGAAGGCTGGTTTGGCATATTTTTAGCAGAATAGAAAAAAACAATAATGAACCACGATCGTGTTGGGAACACCGGTAACGTGACTCTCCCCAACAAAAAGGACACAAATTCGATTCCTGGAGTCGTCCATTTGGGAGACAACCCAATTCCGCATGTAAAAAATCGGAGGTCCGTCGTTGCAAAATCGAGAATTAGTCTCATAGCCGGTCCAAGGGCCGCCTATGAGGACACTCCGATGGATCCATTGGGGAGTTAAAAGTCTTAATTACGGTGAGTTTAGAACAAATAAAAAGGAAAAACAATAACGGCTTTTAGGATATAAAGAAGTCCGGTTGTAAGACCCGAACCAATAACTTGATGAACCCGAAAATCCAAACCGAACCAATTACGGGTGTGTTTGGTTTAACGTTTGCAAAACTGAGTTTTGATGAACTGAGTTTGCAAATTGGATTTTGATTAAAAGTGGGTTTGTAGTAATTGATTTATGTTTGAATATTTTATTGTTAAAAGTAGTTTTGGTAGAATTAATGTTGTTTGAATTGTGTCATTTAAACTGACTTTTGAATATGTAGTTACACAAATGTCCTTCAACTTTTAGATGAGTAGGAAATGTGATTAATTTTTAAGGGTAGTATGATAAAAGTAGTGGTTTAAAAAACCCAAACTGAGTTTAGGCAAACACAAAAGCAACAAATTTTTGCTTCTATCCAAACTCAAGTTTGACCGTAAAATTAATTCTGCCAACTGAAAACCAAACATTATAACAAAATAACAAAATTAATTTTGGAGCTACGGACACACGTTTGCCCTTAGCACAAACGGTACTCCAAACATAGCATAAATTGGTTCAGCGATGGTGATTGATTCGGTTATCGGGTTCAAGAATTCTAAAACGGAACCAAACCAATTACAATATTTTAATATATAATATTTATATTTATATATATTTTAATAGTTTAATGTTTTAATATTTATTATATTTTAATTTTTATATATATTTTAATTTTTTTATATTTAATATTTGTATATATTTTAATATTTAATAATTTTTGGACCCGAACCGAACCAAACCGTTTTTCTTGAATGGTTTGGTTTGGTTCGGATTTTGTAGAAAAAGTTACTTAAAACTGAATCAACCATTTTTCGTTGGTTCGGATTTTTTTCACAAAAAATCGAACCAAACCGACCTGTTACGCCTCAACAAAGAAGTAATTTTTTTGATCAACCTAAAGAAGAATATTTGATTTGCTTTGAACTAAGAAAACATATATAGTTCTTAAATAAATTTTTTGTGCATTACATGAAAGCTTAAGATGAAACTAGTTTTGTTGACAGATTGTCTTTATATAAATATATTAATTTAAAAAAATGCTAGCAACACGATCACTCTTATTGGTTAAAATTGATGTGGGTCCTACAAAATTAAGTGGGAACCATATAAATTAATGGAACCCACCTGAATTTCAATCAATAGGAGAAAATGTGTTAAACAGAAAATATTAGAGAGTATGTTATTAACCCTTATATGTTAATTAAATATTGAGAGATATATTCATATGACCCACATTTCAACAAGATGAGAGATGCAGTTACTGAGAAAGAAACTCACATGTTGACCAGGAAAACTCTGAGTTAGGATGCCATTCATATTTGATAACCAACTTGCTCCAATGAGATCATCTTTGGTTGTCCTTCGAATAGGAACACTTCCTCTTGGACACAAGTCCTATTCAATTCCAATCTGTGAGAGCCTAGCTGATCTATCTTTTACATTCATTGTCGCTGTTGTATCTACAAAACTAGGTTTTAGCTGCAAGTAAACCAAAAGAAAAATCATATAGAAACAACAAAAATTAAAGAAATAAGTGAGATTTAAACATTAATACGTGTTAAATTGCTTTTGTTAACGATAGAGTATACCTGGAGCTTGTGATTCTTTAGTAAAGGGTGGTCAAAAGCTAACTGCTTATTAATATCAACACAATCAACAGTGTGCCCAAAATCTGTCTACAAAAATCACAACAAATTAATAAATTTGTGATAATGATCTTAAGATCAAATTTTAGCAAAGGGGTTTCGAAATTAAGGATGATCAATGTTGATACCTGAATAGTCTTGACTGCGGGCTTGTTGATGAGTTTCAACTGTTTCTCCAAATTCAAATCTTCATCTTTGGATATACTTGGCATCCTACCATCAACTATGTAGTTGTTGGTCACCAAACATAGGCAAAGCAATACGATAATTATCATCTTTGCACTTCGATCTCAAGTAAAAATATGAACTTGTGGATCAAACAACTCGTAGGTTAAATTGTATCCGGTTTATAGATCAGCTACTATTGTATATAGCTGGAATATATATGAATCGTCAATAGAAACAATTTGTTACATGTGCTGTGAGAAGGAATAAAACACTTCTTTCCACTAAAAAATATTGAAAAAATTTCGGTAGGTCAATAAATATTAATTCAAAGTATTAAATTGGGGTTAATAAAAATAAAAGGTATTAAATTGCGTTAAATACGTTATTTGAGAGTTTAAGGAAATATATGATTACAAAATATTCATTCCCATTTTAAGTGTTAATTATCTATTGTCTATACTGTAATATTCTTTTAGTAATGGCAGGGCAGAATGTTTCTTTGAGAAGATTAATTTAAGTGCAGGGCAAGATATATTTATGCATTAATTTTTTTTTAAAAATTATTCAATGAATAATTTCATAAAAATAAATGCAATGTAGTATAATAAGAAGTTAAATGTCTCAAATAATAAATATTAATTTTGGTACATGGGAATATATTGATATGAGATTTTGGAGAATAAACATTGCAGAGTATCAATTAAGATTAAGATGCTCATTTGCTTGAAATACTGATCTTATCTTATATCTTAAATAATCTTATATGAACTATAAAAGAAATAGTCAAATATTTCACAACTCACCACACATGACACTCCAGCCATTAATATCAATTATGAATAATACAAAATTTCCTATTATTCACATGTAATGAAATTATCAAATCGTGCTCTTTTTACTGATGATATCTTATAAAGCTCTCTTTTTCCAATACTCAGGCTTCATTGCACAAAAGGCGAAAAGAGCTATGGTTTTTATTATGGTTCATCATTGTGTGGTTCCTTAATTTGGATGCATAGAAATAACATTATGTTTAGGGATAATGCTTTAGATTTCGATAATCTTGTGGAACCGATAAAGGTGAGATTTTAGAATTGGGTTAGAGCAAAGATAGATGGGATTTATTTTTCATTTATAAAAAGATGAATGAAATCTTTGGATTATATCTAATAATGCCACATGTGTTAAGTTTTCTGGGTGTTGATGTAAGGGTTGGAATACTCCTAATACTTCTTTTTTTATTTAATTTATGCCTTTTGTTGATCAAAAAAATCTCAATTCTTTTGTCAAATGAAATGAAATGAAATCAGTTACATTCATTCACATGACTTTGATTTACTCAAAATAAACTAAGCCAATTAAATCAATTGACATTATCCACATTATCAGTTTTTCCATATATAATCAGGTTCAAAATTATTTTTACCCAAATGTCATGATGTAGATTATTAAATTTAAAAATTATGCAAATCATCAATTTTTAGTTTATTTTTCATTCAATTGAAATCAAATCAACTAATTAATATCATGACTCTTATTTGATGGAAATAAATTAAATCAATTTACATTATTAGTTTTTTCCATACATATAATTCAGACTTTGCATGTATAAGAAATGTTCAAATTAAATCAATTTCAAAAGTATTGTTATCCAAGTGTCATTATGTGGATTATTATATTTAAAAATCTTGCAAATTTAATTTTAAAATATTTTGAATTGAAATTAAATTAATTCATTCATGTGATTTTTATTTTATCAAAATACATTAAATAAGTTAAATCAATTGACATCATGAGTTTTTTTTTTTTTTTTTCAGAGCATCCTCTCACCCTATAGGTAAGAGACTAATCTCCCAATCTACTGTCAGACACCTAAGCGGAGATCCCTCTCAATATTGTTTTTTTCATACACATGAATCTAAGGATCAAACCCAGGACTACATGTTTAAAGAATCTAAATCCCTTCCACTTGGACCAAGTACATTATTAGTTTTTACATATATAATAATGAATTTAAAACTTTACATATATAAGGAATATTGAAATTAAATCAATTTAAAAATTATGCTTACCCAGATGTCATCATGTAAATTATTAAAATTAAAAATCATGCAAATCATCAATTTTAAATTAATGATAATAATTATTATTATTGTCTAAATGTATCATCATGATATTATGGTTATTATTGTCCAAGTAAGGAAATGTGAAAGTAGTGGATTTTCAATCTCAAATATTTTCTAAATTGAAATTAAATCTATTTAATTTATCTATTATCTATTTTATATTTATAATTTAGAATCAGATATATTATTTATTTACTACATATATAAGTCATAAATATATAAGTCATAATTATTATCCTCTAAAATATATGAGTTACTTAATTTTTTTTCCCTCTCAAATAGTCTCCAAATCATATAATAGCAGCCTTAACACAAGTTATACTTAAATTACTCGCAATACATTCAGTAACCGAAAATCAATTACAAATGTGGAAGACTTAAGATAGCAATTTATGATAATATACATAAATTATATATGCACACACACCAATGTCATTTAATGCTAGCAACACACTTTCCAACACTCTTTTACCAATACACTATTTCCTATTGGTTGAAATTCATGTGGGTCATACTAATTCATGTGGGTCTCACTTGAATTTTGTAGGACCCACATAAATTTCAACAAATAGAAGAGTATGTATTAAAAAGATAGTGTTAAAGAGTGTGTTACTAGCATTTCTATTGATACCAAATAGTTCACTGTGACAGCATTTGTGAATAATGTATACTTAGGACAACTCATCAACCACACCAAGAATTGTAACCTCCGCCTTCACCAAGCAATAGTCCTTAATGTAGTATTGACTGGTGAAAGTACTAAGCGAAATGAACCTGGGATAACCATTTTCATGTCTTGAGGCACTAAACCAGCAATTAACTGCAATAGGGGAAAGAAAGAAAGAACTGTGAATTATTCATTCAACTATCATTTTGTGTCACTAGTATTACTCGAGTATATACGTCTTGAGTAATTAAACCCCATAAAAAAAATTGAGAGAACCAAAACTTTACGTTTTTGAAAGACATGGTTGCTTTGCCTTTGGTCAAAGATGCGTAATGTTATCTGTGTATATATTTTGGAAGCAGGAGGAAGGGTTGTTGGGTCTGCTAAGCCCAGGTACAAAGAAACATAGCTATTGCTACTTCTACTGCTACTGCCCAATCCAAGGCCTTTCCCGTAGGGATATAGTTTTATTACCCTGCCAAAAAACATTATTATGTCATGACCAATCAGTAAATATATCATCTATACTTTGCAGTAAAACAAAGATTTAATTAATTTGTAGGTCCTGAACTATTTAAAAAGTTAGAGTTATGCTTACAGCGGGGAGTTCAAATCACTCCAATGGTACTATCGTGTAAAAATCGATTCATATTTTTTAAGTAACTCCTATCAAAGATACTATTAGTTAATAACCTTTCCAAGTTTAATAGTTAATAACCTATCTAGACTTGATAGCTAAATTGTTGAAAAAGAGAAAAAACTGATATTTAAAAAGATTTATAATTGAATCCTTCGAACACATCTCTATTAAGGTTCCGTTAACTGACCTATCTAGTTGTGCATTCGTAGGTCCATGAACATCATGAGAAAATTCAAATAACTTTATATTTTTTAGGAAAATTCAAATAGGTCTGTATATTTTTTGTGCACCCTAGCGGATATATATGTATGATTAGAGACTCGATTACAAACTTTTTAACATTTCAAAGGATCCAATTACAAACTTTTAAAGTTTAGAGACCTATTTGAAAATTCTCAAATAGTTCAACAGCTACGATTAATTCAACCTAAAACAAACATCAACTTAGAAACAAAACAGACAGGGTTGATTCTTTATACTATACCACTTGTAGTTTCCAGCATCGAAGGGCGTAGATACATGACATTCTGAATCCAATTTTGAGAATATGTTGCTAATCGCCAAGATGTGCCCGTCGGTAATGGCGTCCTTCACCATTACTAAAGATTCTCCTTTACCTGTGCTTCTTTCCCTGCAAACAAAGACTTCTGCTCCAAATGCACACATATCATCCACCAGGTAACCTTTAGATCCATCGTTGAAATCTTTGAGAGGAATAAATTGATCAAATCCCCATTCAGCGTTCATTTTGTGAAATCTCCTTTCCTTTCCCAATGTATCTATTAATTATCAAATGCAGTGTTCCAAACATGGTAAGTAAGAGAAGAGACCCCCTTGTTTTGCAGGTGAATATATATCTAAGCAGCACAAAATCTTTTTTAAGGAGGGTGTTTCATTGAGGGGTGCACTTTATTATAGAATAAAATGAAATGTGGTAACGGTAGATGACAAAATCAATAGTTTAAGATTTTATAAGATTATACGTGTGTGATAATCCCCTCTTTTACTTTTCTTATCAACAATTATGATCTCGCACTTTACTCTCTAAGTACATAGGGCAGTACTTTACTCTCTGTAAGATACTTTGCTAAATAATATGCCTATGAAAACCCAAAATTGTCATTGCAAGAAATTTAAAAAGAGACGTTCCTTTGAAATTGCAGTATTAATTATTCACACTCATGCGAGATGATAGCTTCTGATTAATGCATATATATACTGGCCTGCACCCGTGTGAATGATTTGGGAAAGTGACTGTTATGTAAATGGACTAAAAGAAAAAGTAAGATTTTGAAAGAAATACCTTGGACCACTAAGTAGTTCTCGTTGTTCTGATCAAGCAAAAACAATCGAAATTTGAAATAGATTTCCCCATCAGGATGAATTGAACTTGCTCCCTGCAACGCCAAGTACAGTGAAATATGGTCTTTTACATTCTTGCTCTTGTTTCCGCTTGGGTGCAGAACCAACTTCCTGTGAGGTGATATATTAATATAACACACTGTAATGTTTACTTAGAAGAAGTAGAGACCAAAATTATTTTCCATGGAATTGTGGTTAATTTCTAAGACGAATTAGCTGAACATATAATAGTTACAAGAAGCTACCTCCTATAACCAATGTTATATTATTGAGATTATTATCAACAACAACTTATATATAAATGCATACCACTTGTACCCTCCAGCTTCAAATTCCCTTGATTCGTATCTCTCTACTGAATTCTTTGTAAGCAGTGAAAATAACTGCACTTTCACTAGGTAATGGGCTGGTGGAGCATCTGATATAAATCGTGAAATGCCTGCAATATAAGCACATCACATATAGAATAAGCCAAAAGAGGCCAGATTCTTTTGTGCAAGGCATATATATGCTTGCCGTGAATTAACCTTTCTTGAGACATTGAATCATTATTAGTATATTGTTTTAGTTATTCAAGCAATTGTGAGCATAATGAAGGACATTTCAACTAGTATTAATGGAAATAAAAACAAAAAAATAATGATGGATGAGATCATCCTATATTGTTAACAAGCAAAAAGTGTTTTTGTTCAATAGACTGTGTTAACAGTCAAATTCATTGCTATTAATCAGGCTTATTGAATCTATACTTGCATGTCACAAAGACGCGGATGAAAATCTGCCGTCCCATTTTGATCTATCACATTTTGTCCCCAGCTATCGAAAATATTTTGTCACATAAGTTGAAATTTCTTGTAATTTAAAAAAAAAACAAAATATGTGACAAGACATTATTGGTGAGAATATGATATGATATAACAAAATGGGACAACAATGCAGA
The DNA here is from genome assembly GCA_039655645.1 of Ammopiptanthus mongolicus. Classification (NCBI taxonomy): domain Eukaryota; kingdom Viridiplantae; phylum Streptophyta; class Magnoliopsida; order Fabales; family Fabaceae; genus Ammopiptanthus; species Ammopiptanthus mongolicus. The sequence continues at coordinate 22,754,423 of CM077346.1, read as the reverse complement.
CAGAGATGCATGCAAACATACTTCAAGCTAAGAGGTACCATCCATGAAAGAAGGGAAAGAAGGGAAGAAGACAAACCATCTTGGAAATCCATGGTAAGACAGGTTATTGAAATATGACCATAATCGCTTATTATTTATATGGATAGAGAGAAGAGAGAGGCTTTAATTTGCTTCCTCAATCCTCATACCTTCCTTGAAGAATATTGCTATTAGTTCAAGGAACGAGGCTTATATTCTCTGCTTTTACCACGGTTATAAGAAAAAAATATTTTGTCAACTTTTTAAGAATGATTTATCTACTATTATTTCTATTGTAGAGATGGGCCTTCTCGTTTATGAATATTCTCTCCTTCAAGTTGTTTACGAGAAGTCTTGCAGAATTGCATGCATTTTTCCGTGTTACATATTTTAAAAAAAAGTTGAAGTGTATTAGTACCTCATTAATAGCATAAATACCTTGGACAAATTGATTTTCCAAGTTATCTTTTGCCTGAGCCAGCAAAAGCAACAAAAAAGTGACGCAGATTTCTCAATATATCCTGCAAAACAGAACTTGTTTGGAACTATGCATCACATCGTTGCTCTTGTTTCCACATAGGTAAAGATTGAGAATATTTATTACAAGGTATGCACTTTGAAGGTGTTCTGGCCCATTTCTGGCCCATTCCAATAGAAGAAGCCCAATAAGAGTCCAACAAATCGGACCGAGCATCAAGCCCGAACGAGCAACCATCACTTGGAAGCTATCAATAGGGGTCAGCATATGAAGAGACCCCATCTCTAGAGACATGGATGCTTCGTCCGGAGCCGACCTGAAATCACGCGACAGACTGTTCCCGTCGTCCAAAAACACACTGACCCGCGTACCTAGTCTTTAAGAGGGCATGGGGAACCATCCCCTAGGAGATAGGAACCCCTCATTTGGTCCAACAAGCAAAGCAACCCTAGGAAAGAAGTAGAGGAAGGTGCTCAGACTCATATCCAAGGAAAATTTGAAGGTTGTGTTTTGGGCTTGTCCAGAACAGAAGGTAGGATTAACTTAACGTCATCTTCCTTGTATGATTAAATCCTGCATTAGCTGCGCATAAAGTAATTGCCAAAATCACTATATAGTGGTACATATATTTACTTATGTACAAATCTTTTCATATTTTAATAATTTTTATCTCTTAGGAGCCAGAGGATGAGGACTGAGGAGGAGGAAAGCTCAAGAGCTTGAAGGAGATAAAATCTCAGGACGTTTCATTATGATTCAAAGATGCAAAATGAGTAGGATACATGCTCTATTTATAGAGCTTATTGAACTAGTAACTAACAACCGACAAACCTACTAACTAACTGAAAACTAACTAATCTAACAGTAACAGAACTAACAGTAACAACCTGTAACATTATCATCTAATTTTAAATACTTTTGTCTTATTTTAAGTACACTTACATTCTAGTTCTACCACTTCACATCTCAAATATGCACTTAAAAATTCTGCATCAAGCATTACTCGAAAGCATTTAGGTTACAGAATGCACTTATAATGAAATTTTATTTTGGGCATAAGTCATGGGAGGGTATAAATGGAAATGGAAAATAATGGTTTGTGCAAAGTATGAAAAGCATTTCGTATTAAATATCATTTTAATTTCTTTTGTTTTTGTTTTTATTATTATTAATATTATTTTTATTTTGAGATAAGAATATCATTAAAAGGTCTATGATAGTGTGAAGGCAAATAGAGAAGAGAAGAGAAGAGTTTGAGTTGCTTATATTTCAACTACCAATTAAGTTGATATCAATGAACCCAAGGCAATGAGTGGCATATATGCTGATTGCTGAGGTAATTAACGAACTTCTCTCCCAGAAACATCAATCATTGACATTCCGCACCATGTTTCGGAAAGCTGGATTATTATGCTCTCAGCTGTTTTGTATGAAAAAAATTATTTTTGAAATAATTTTTCTTGTTTGAAACTTTGCTTAAATTTATAAAAAAGTTTTTATTGGGGAAAAAAGTTGTTTTATGCAATCTAATTTGTTTTAGCTTAAGATTGTTGTGATTTGATTATTTTTCATTCTCAAAACTATTTTTCCTATCTATCCTTTTTTTTTTTTTCACTTGAATAAGATTTTAACTCTCATTTCTGGTAAAACACAATAAGCCACCGCACTTCCAATAAATCATGTCTGAGTTAAATGAAACATATTTCTAAAAGTCAATGCTTGAATTAAACAAAACTAAGAAAGCATGTCCATCAAAACATTGATTTGCCCTGTGAAAGTAGAACAAAGTAAACAAGACTTATTTCTTTTTGTCACCAGCTCCACCAGCCCTCATCTTCCGAAGAACATTGGACATCTCCTCACGCTTCTTCTTTGCACGCTTGTGGGTTCCGAGCTTTCTCTTTGCAACTTTCAGTGCCCTCTTATCCTTTCCAACCTTGAGTAACTCAGTTATACGCTTCTCATAAGGCGCAAAACCAGCAACCTCACGTATGAGGTTCCTTACAAAGTGCACCCTCTTGCTTGTTTTCCCCTTGCGATCTGAGGGGCGTGGAGGCAATTCCCTTTTGGTGACAACGTGACCCTTATTCAATCCAACAAACAGACCCGTACTAGGCTGTTTAGGAGCCATTTCCCTCTGGAACTCGTAGCTCGCGAAATCCTAACTGACAAAACTAACTTCCAAATAAATATTATTAAATTATACAAATAACTTCATACCCTTTTTCATAATTTACTTTGTAAAAGTATTTTTTTTTCATCACCCAAATGAAATAAATTATCTTAAAATCACTTTTCAGCAAACATATCAAAAAAAAAAAAAACAGATTCTGATTATAATCGATTATCACAATAATCGATTTATCAGTACAATCTATTTTTTCCAGTTTCCCAAATACACCGTAAGTCTTGGCCACCAGGTTGATAGCTAGCTCTTTCTAGTTTCATGATACAATTGTGATGCATTCTTAGGGAAGGGAGTGTATAAACTGGTTAGGCATATACAGGACTGTATTTGAGATAGAGCTGATAAAAATCCTCCGATAAGTCGAACCTCCAATCCAATTTTATGAAGAGGTTGCATATATACGTACTCCAGATTGCATATTGTGGTTTGGAATCATCTAGGCCAATTCTTACAATTAAGTTCCTAACATCATGGGAACTTAATTTTTGCTGCAATATAAGGCCTCATTTTCGCTTCGAAAATAACGAAAATGTTTCCTGCACATCTATTCACGACAACTTCTGATAACTTTTATTTTTATTAAGCAAAGTACTATTTTGCTTATAAAAAGCATAATTGTCTGAAAATTTTGTCCAGGGATGTCTTGCTTGCTAGCTCTTCTCTTCTTCCTTCCTTCTTTATATTTGATTGTAATTGCAGTGTAACAAAGTGGGGAAATGGATGGTCCGGATTCATTTTTTGACTGTAAGAAGATCTTGACCGTTGGTTAAATTTTATATAGGATAAATATATTAATGTAAAAACAAGTGTTTAAGATCCTCATAGTAGATTTAAGTGAAGGCGTGAATGCGTAAATTTTATGAATGGAGAGAATCTGGATCCGTATGACGTCACGAGCCTTCTCGCTTCATTGTTCCTTATTTTGCTGTCTGCTGTTTCCAAGGCTTTTTTTTTTAAGCATCTGATGCCAAGGCTTAATAAATTCAGATTTCACATAATTCAACCTTGGACCATCACACCAGCCACCATCCAGGTTGTTTTCCACCCAGCAGACGATCAACTCTCCTCCATTCTGTCATCGCACACCTTGGAATTGGGAATTGGGACTTGTTTTGTATGTTTTTCCATAAATAGTTGTTTTGCCAATTAATTGAAGGAGTACCAAAAAAAAAAAAAATTGTGTTTCCACGATTAATTAGGGAACATAAATTCTTTGTATTCTGGCAATTCACTAACCTGTGAGAATGAGATGGTGTGTGAATGATATTTTGAGAATAAAAAAATTAAAATAAAGATGTGGTGATGGATGGAGTAAATAGGGTGATGGAGGTAACAATTTCCCTTTATTTTCTACTTTTGTTTCTTCTTCCTTTTCTTTATTCACTTGGGCTTGGAGTATGAATTAATTTTGGTTTAAAGAAAAATCATATAATTGGACCAAGAGCATGAACAAAAATCGAATTTTTTTAATTGTGGTATTTTCTTATTTTATTTTATTTTTGGTATTTTTATAAGTTTTAATATAAAAAGGTAAAAGGAGCCTAAAATCCTAACTATTTTTTGTTGCCCAATTAAGCTCACATTTGACTTGTCATAAGTTAAAAAAAGAAGACTGAAAAATAGCCGGACAAATTTGGGCATCAATAATACCCTATCAATACCCTAGATATTGTACAGGTACCAGTACCAGTTTTATTTTTCTGAAAAACATATGAAGGGAAAAAAAGGAGAAGAATGAAAAATTAAAAGTCACACATAAAATTATTTGTAATTAATTGATAGTGTAAAAAATTTTATACTGACAATATATCAAAGTTAAACTCATCTTATATATTTAAAATCCTACAAAATTCTTCAAATTGCAGAACCTATAAGTGTTTATGGGCAATTTTGAATTATTAAAAATCAATAAGTCATTTAATTTATCTACAACTTTTAAGTTTCGGTAAGAAGTTGTTAAACATTCTAAAATTTACAAATGTAAAAAGCTTTTTTAATGTGAGCAAAAATATAAAGTGATAAAATAACGATGCATCCATCATTGATTTATTAAAGTGGGTTGAAATTTTAATGCACTTTAATTAATCAAAGATGAATACACCCTTATTTTCCCGCTTTATACTTTTTGCTCACTTTAGAAAAGGCTAATCCTTTATAAATAAATCTTTCTATTCATTAATTAAGCTACAATCGGTCTTCAAGTAACTTGTATGTATTAAATAATTAATAGGGTCTTTCGTAGGACACTGGTTAATAAATTTTCATGCGAAAACTAAAAGCTTGTTTATTAAGTCCCACCTGCTAGCTTATAGCGGATGGGTTAATAGTCCTGTTTGGTAAACGCATTTGTCATTAATTAGCGATTAACGTTTCTTTACGAGCTTATAGCATTTTTTCCAAACGCTAGTTCAAGTAGAGTTTGAGCTTATAGTTTATAGCGTCTAATTTTTCTATCTCTCTTTTACCCTTATTATTTTATTTTAATTCCTCATTAACTCTCTTCAATTTGTCATAAAATATTATATGATAACATAACATATTATAAATATTTCAATTCCACCTTTACCTTTCTCATTTTATAAATATTTTATTATAATGTATTATAATAAAATACCACGTATTATTTTTTTTACAACACTTATTTGATAATATAACATGTATATAATAATATAATTTTATATAATAATATAACGCATTATAAATAGTTAAGATTACCATTTATATAATTTTTTATATATAATAATGTCTCAACATTTTTTTTTGACTGAATCAACATTTTTCATATATAATAGTAACGTTCAACATTTATAATACTAACGTATATATAAATTTTTTTTATATATAAACAACATTTATATAAAAAGGTAGACACATGTCCTTTTATGTCATTTTATATTTATCAGCTAGTTTAACCGCTAGTTTTACCAAACACTTTCACACCAATAAAATAAGCTAGTTTATCCGTTATCCGCTAGTTTTACAAACAGGCTCTAGTGCATCACTTTTAAATCTATAAAATGCACATCTTCCCGATAAAAACATACCATTTTAAATTCCTTAACTAGTGCCTACTAGTTAGCTAGCATTTGCCTAATTAATAATAGACATATATGATAACATTTAATTTGAGGTCTTGCTAACGAGTGCCCCTAAGGATATTGTTTAAGGAATCAACAAAATGAAAGTTTGTATCGAGAAATTAAGTGAACCACTTTTCAATCTATTAAATACACTATTTTATCATGCAAATACTTCTTTCTCGATTCCTTAAACAATACACTAAGAGCACTTGTTAGCATTATCCTTTAATTTAACTAATATTAATTAATATCAAACGGTTTAAAACAAATTAAATTAGAAAGAGAAAACAAATTTAAATTTTTAAAATTATTATAAAGTATGAAGATATATTACCATATTTATTAATCAGCACATTTAAATCGTATTATGAGTGCATTTTGTTTAATTTATGTATATAAGGATTTAATTACATGATTCATTTATGTTTTGTAATTATTTATATAGAGTGAGGTAAAGCTCAAGAGTTGTTTATATATATGCTAACCCTGTTCATGTTGCTGTTCGTTTGAGGACCAATCCGGTCAAAATCGATTTCTAAAATCGATCTCTGAAAAACTGTTTTTTTGTAGTATAGGGAGGAAAGCATCAAAGAAAAATAAGAAAATTAAAAAAAATATATATGTTTGATAGAATGATTTTTTTTAGTTTCCTAAGAATCCTAACATGGGAGTCCTAAATTCTTATGTTTGGAGTGATTTTTTAATGAGTCTTGCTAACCAGTGTCCTTAGAAATAAAAAGAGTAAAATTTTATTGGAAAAAATCCACACTCCTCAATTCATTGACTATATAATTTTCCTATGAAACCTTGTCATTTTACATCATTTATTTGTTTCCTACGACTACACAATTTAATAAACACATTCTGAGCAGGAATTTTTTTTGCCATGTTTCCCCCCAAAAACATTGTCATGGGAGGGGTGAGAATTGGAAATAGATCCCCTGCAGTCACTTTTTGACTGTAGGGAGATCTTGATCATTGATTAAATTTTGTGTAGGATAAATATATTAATGTAAAAATGAGTGTATGAGATCTTGACCATAAATTAAGGTAAATGCGTGAATACGTGAATTTTGTGAATGCAGATGATCCGGATCCGTGTGAATCCTAATTTCACATTATCATGGAAAAGTATTATTATTTTAAAAGGCTATTATGCTCAGTTTCCCATGAACAATATTAATATAAAAGGCCATTAAGATAGCTTGTACAAAATCAAGGCATGAACAGATTAATGCCCGATAATGCCCTGTCCTATTTCTTAAATTATTTAAATTTTTATAATATTTTTAATTTTTTCAATGATTCTATATTCAATGGTATGTTTTAAAATAATACTAATATTCATATGAAAGATGTCTTTAAATCAAACATGAAAATCAAAATTACCGAATAACATCAATGCCATCACAAGGCCCAAGCTATCTATCACCTTTAGGCCTCAAAATTTTTTTTGTTAATATTACTATTGAATTTTTATAAAATTTAAATAAAAATATAATTTAATAAAATATTATTATTAGCTTTAAAAATGTCTAACCTTAAAGTTTACTTTAGACATGAATAAGTGTCGGGCCAATCTTAAAAAATATTTCCAAAATGTTCGAGACCTATCAAAAACATTTATAACATTCTCAAGAATCATCATTCATGATTATCATAAACAAATAAAAATATGCATACCAAACACCTCGTAAGAGAGACAGGAGGAAAACTTACATAATCTTGTTAAGTTAGGTTTTCAGATACACAAAAATAAAATAACGGCAACCAAATCAACCAATCTGTTCTTTATTTATACTTAAACTATTGAGGAAATTACATTAAAAATAACCATCAATCACCACAGTTCCCACCAGGTCCTCCAAATAAGAGAACATTTTCTAAGGCTCCATTCACAAACCCATAGTATTTCACATCATAGCAACTAGGGTTGTCAGCAAAAGTGTCCACCGTATCAAAATCGGGTTCACAATTTTTTCCAGATTCATCCTTGTATGTAAATTGTCTAAAATAGCATGCGTGAGTAGGATTGCCATCTGGAAGGTGTCCAGATCCCATTGGAGGACTAGGAGTGCCTACTATAGTCAATGTTCTCCCAGTCCAACAACCATGATTTGCAGTAGCCAAGTTAGAAAACAAAGTTACTGGGAAATATCCACTGTCTACGTTTTGAGCCCTTAGCCACCAGTTTTTAGTAACTGGATCCTATAATACAAAAGCAACATAAAAGAGAAGAATTAGTGTGCTAATGATTGAATTAATGTCTGTTCCTGGTAATGCTCGATGTAGTAAACTAAAAATTGAAATACTTTTTAAATGGTACTACTTAAAAGATGAAGGGTACTTTAAGAGTACGCAAATGTGTATGTGATGTTGCACTTTTAAGAACCATATAGTCTACCGTAAATTAAGTAACAAAAAACATATGAATTGGAGTGGGTTTGGTTACTAAGTAGAGAAGGATGTGTTAGCCTGTAAAGGGAAGACTTAGCCTTATGTGAATCTTTTGGGAAGTGCAATAAGTGGACTCTATGATGTAACTTGCTCTTTTTTGGAGCCGTTTTAACTAGGTGGCATATGATTGGGATGCCTTCTCCTCAAACCTTCCTAGAAGGTGGGGGGAGTGGTGGCGCTATGATGCTAAGGTTAATTAGAACCTATTAATAAAAACCAATTATCAAAAAAAAAAAAAGTAACCAAAAACAAAAACAGACCATATGGTAAAAAATTTTGATATTCTTCTTAGTACATTTGCATATATGCATACTAAAGAAGAACTTATGAGCATGAGGTTACCTGTGTAATCTTGACTACTATTTCAAACTGTTGTCCCTCATAAGTTGATGTACTAGGACAAGGTAAGCTAGGATAAACACTTCGGTCTACCTGTACAAAACCTGAACAAAACATATCGTAGCATCCTGTTTGTCTGGTCTTCTCTACCTACATTTATGAAATAAATTAAACTTTCGTTAGTCGCCAACATTAAAAATTATGATTTAGATACAAAATAATAATACCCTGAATTATTAATTTATTAGTCAATAAAGATACTACTCCTTTATTTTAAAGATAGAACTCTTAGACTGAAATTTTCTCACGTACCCAATATATGAAAAAATGAGTTCTGTCATCGTCGTATATTCTTGGATACACCTAGCACCAAAGTGAAAGAGATTATTATCAAAAAGTAATTAACTAATCTAGTATTTTATGGGATCGGGATCCTTTGTGGTCAAGGGAATCCCACATTCATATGGTTAAGTTAATTCTCAAAATATATTTCATAATCATTGGGAGGGGGGGTATGGGGAGGGGGGTACATTATTAAAGATAAATGGGGGATTAGGGATAAAAAAGAAAAAAAAACTAACCTGCCATCCAGTGAAGATACCATTAGCACCACCACCGGTTCCAGTTGCAACCCATGTATAAGCCGCACTCATTTGGTCTGGGGCGACAGTTACATTATAAATACCTATAGTTGCGCTAACTCCATAATAAGAATCACTTTTCTTCAAAAAGAGTTCTGCAAACTGCAAACAAGATATAATATATATAATTACAAGTTAGCAGAATCCAAATTTCACTATACAAGTATGCTTAAGAGAATAAGGACATTTGAACGGAGGTATCTTTAAGTTGGACCAGCATAAAAGTGGTGCAAACATGCATCATCTTTTGAGTAAATATCCAATTTGGTCCCTGAAATTGTAGGGTCATATCAACTTAGTCCCCCACATTATCAATTTTTCAAAATGATCCTTGAAATTGCAAAATATAGCAAATGCAACCCTGACATTATTCACTTAGTTTCAAATTCATCCCTGACATTACCAACTTAATGTGTCTATGCAAATATCAACGGAAGGACGAATCTGATTAACTTTCTGCAATTCCAGGATCATTTTGGAATATTGATAATGTGGGGGACTAAATTGATACGACCCTACAATTTCAGGGACCAAATTGAGTATTTACTCATCATCTTTTTGGAGTAATCTCAACTATCCATTTTGATATATGTGCTGATTTGCTTTTGGGTTGTTGTTGACCTGGTCAAGTTAACTGTTGTAAGTGGGTCAAATGTATACTTGTATTTGCACTTTTAGGTCTTTGATTAATTTTTGTGGCTTTAATAAATATAAAACACTATGATGAGTGACCAATAATAGTAATAAATATAATTAATAATCTTTATTAAAATAATAAAAAAATCTAATGTTTGAAAATTAATAAACTGACTTATCACAAAAAAAAAATTAATAAACTGAATAAAAAACGCAATTTTAAAAAAAACGTAAATAATAAATGTATTTATGTTGCAATATTTTGAATTTCAATTTAGTTTTATTAAATTAACACAAATTTTCTTATTAATTGTTAGAACTCTCACTCCCTCTCCCTCTCCCCCTTCCACTTTTCCTCCTCCATTCATTGCCACCAGAACTCAACTTCACTCTTCATCTCCAATATCTCAAACTCCCACCGAAAGGCATGCTTTTACAAAAACAGGGCGGATGAAAAAAGTTCCTCTGTTTTTATCGTTCTTTCACCAAGGCTTCAAGCACCATCCTACAGTCACCTCCTTTCTCTTCAGCAATCCTCCATCCCTTCCTTGTTTCCTTCAAGTTCCAACACCCAGTCGGTCGTCACTCTCTTCCTCAGCCAATCACCACCACACGTGAACACGAAAAGCCTCTGCTGCACAAGCTGTTTAACCACCTTGGACCATCACACCAGCCACCATCCAGGTTGTGTTCCACCCAGCAGACGATCAACTCTCCTCCATTCTGTCATCGCACACCTTAGAATTGGGAATTGGGAGTTGTTTTGTATGTTTTTCGATAAATAGTTGTTTTGCCGATTAATTGTCGGACTACAAAAAAAATTTGTGTTTCGATAAGTAGTTATCGGAACATAAATTCTTTGTATTACGACAATTAAATTGTCGGAAGGTCACGAAACTGCGAGAACGAGATGGTGGGTGAATGGTATTTTGAAAATAAAAAAATTAAAATAAAAATGTGATGATGGATGGAGTAAATGGCATGATGCACGTAGCAATTTCCCTTTATTTTCTATTTTTGTTTCTTCTTCCTTTTCTTTATTCACTTGGGCTTGGAGTATGAATTAATTTATTTTAAATAAAAATCATATAATTGGACCAAGAGCATGAACAAAAATGGATTTTTTTTTAATTGTGGTATTTTCTTATTTTATTTTATTTTTGGTATTTTTATAAGTTTTAATATATATATATATAAAGGTAAAAGGAGCCTAAAATCCAAACTATTTTTTATTGCCCAATTAAGCTCAAATTTGACTTGTCATGAGTTAAAAAAAGAAGACTGAAAAATAGCCGGACAAATTTGGGCATAAAAAATACACTATCAATACCCTAGATATTGCACAGGTACCGGTACCAGTTTTATTTTTTCTAAAAAACATATGAAGGGAAAAAAGGAGAAGAATGAAAAATTAAAAGTTACACATAAAATGATTTGTAATTAATTGATAGTATAAAAATTTTTATACTAACAATATATCAAAGTTAAACTCATCTTATATATTTAAAATCCTACAAAATTCTTCAAATTGCAGAACCTATAAGTGTTTATGGGCAATTTTGAATTATTAAAAATCAATAAGTCATTTAATTTATCTACAACTTTTAAGTTTCGGTAAGAAGTTGTTAAACATTCTAAAATTTACAAATTTAAAAAAGTTTTTTTAACGTGAGCAAAAGTATAAAATGATAAAGTAACGATGTATCCATCATTGATTTATTAAAGTGGATTGAAATCTCAATGCACTTTAATTAATCAAAGATGAATACACCCTTACTTTCCCGCTTTATACTTTTTGCTCACTTTAGAGAAGGCTAATCCTTTATAAATAAATCTTTCTATTCATTAATTAAGCTACAACCAGTCTTCAAGTAACTTGTATGTATTAAATAATTAATAGGGTCTTTCTTAGGACACTGGTTAATAAATTTTCATTGGAAAACTAAAAGCTTGTTTATTAAGTCCCACTTGCTAGCTTATAGCCGATGGGTTAGTAGTCCTGTTTGGTAAACGCATTTGTCATGAATTAGCGATTAACGTTTCTTTACGAGCTTATAGCATTTTTTTCCAGACGCTAGTTCAAGTAGAGTTTGAGCATATAGTTTATAGCATCTAATTTTTCTCTCTCTTTTATCCTTATTATTTTATTCTAATTCCTCATTAACTCTCTTCAATTTGTCATAAAATATTATACGATAACATAACATATTATAAATATTTCAATTCCACCTTTACCTTTTTCATTTTATAAATATTTTATTATAATGTATTATTATAAAATACCACGTATTATTGTTTTATAACATTTATTTGATAATATAACATGTATATAATAATATAATTTTATATGATAATATAATGCATTATAAATAGTTAAGATTACCATTTATATAATTTTTTTATATATAATAATGTCTCAATATTTTTTTTTTTTGACTGAATCAACATTTTTCGTATATAATAATAACGTTCAACATTTATAATACTAACATATATATAAAAAAAATTTATATGTAAACAACATTTATATAAAAAGGTAGACACATGTCCTTTTATGTCATTTTATATTTATCAGCTAGTTTAACCGCTAGTTTTATCAAACACTTTCACACCAATAAAATAAGCTAATTTATCCGTTATCCGCTAGTTTTACAAAAAGGCTCTAGTGCATCACTTCTAAATCTATAAAATGCACATCTTCACGATAAAAACATACCATTTTAAATTCCTTAACCAGTGCCTACTAGTTAGCTAGCATTTGCCTAATTAATAACAGACATATATGATAACATTTAATTTGAGGTCTTGCTAACGAATGTCTCTAAGGTCATTGTTTAAGGAATCAACAAAATGAAAGTTTGTATCGAGAAATTAAGTGAAACACTTTTCAATCTATTAAATACACTATTTTATCATACAAATACTTCTTTCTCGATTCCTTAAACAATACACTAAAAGCACTTGTTAGCATTATCCTTTAATTTAACTAATATTAATTAATATCAAACGGTTTAAAACAAATTAAATTAGAAAGAGTAAACAAATTTAAAATTTTAAAATTATTATAAAGTAAGAAGATATATATTACCATATTTTTAATCAACACATTTAAATCGTATTATGAGATAATTTATGTATATAAGGATTTAATTACATGATTCATTTATGTTTTGTAATTATTTATATAGAGTGAGGTAAAGCTCAAGAGTTGTTTATATATGCTAACCCTTTTTATGTTGCTGTTAGTTTTAGACCGATCTGGTCAAAAACGGTTTCTAAAATCGATCTCGGAAAAACTCTTTTTTTGTAGTATAGGGAGAGGAAAGCATCAAAGAAAATTAAGAAAATTAAAAAAAAAAAAATGTTTGATAGAATGATTTTTTTTAGTTTCCCAAGAATCCTAACAAGGGAGTCCTAAATTCTTATGTTTGGTGTGATTTTTTAATGAGTCTTGCTAACTAGTGTCCTTAAGAATAAAAAGAGTAAAATTTTATTGGAAAAAATCTACACTCCTCAATTCATTGACTACATAATTTTCCTATGAAACCTTGTCATTTTACATCATTTATTTGTTTCCTATGACTACACAATTTAATAAACACATTATGAGGAAACTAGCATTCTCAGGATTTTTTTTTGCTATGTTTCCCCCCAAAATCATTGTCATGGGAGGGGTGAGAATCGGAAATGGATCCCTTGCGATCACTTTTTGGTTATAGGGAGATCTTGATCATTGATTAAATTTTGTGTAGGATAAATATATTAATGTAAAAATGAGTGTATGAGATCTTGACCATAAATTAAGGTGAATGCGTAAATACATGTATTTTGTGAATGCAGAGGATCCGAATCCGTGAGAATCCTAGTTTCACATTATCATGAAAAAGTATTATTATTTTAATAGGCTATTATGCTCAGTTTCTTATGGACAATATTAATATAAAAGGCCATTATGATAGCTTGTACAAAATCAAGCAGATTAATGCCCGATAATGCCCTGTCCTATTTCTTAAATTATTTAAATTTTTATAATATTTTTAATTTTTTCAATGATTCTATATTCAATGGTATTTTTTAAAATAATACTAATATTCATATGAAAGGTGTCTTTAAATCAAACATGAAAATCAAAATTACCAAATAACATCAATGCCATCGCAAGGCCCTAGCTATCACGTTTAGGCCTCAAAATTTTTTTTTGTTAATATTACTATTGAATTTTTATAAAATTTAAATAAAAATATAATTTAATAAAATATTATTATTAACTTTAAAAATGTTTAACCTTAAAGTTTGCTTTAGACATGAATAAGTGTCGGGCGGCCAACCCTAAAATATATTCCCAAAATGTTCGAGACCTATCAAAAATGATTACCATTAACAAATAAAAATATGTATACCAAACACCCTCTTAAGAGAGACCGGGGGAAACTTATATAATCTTGTTAAGTTAGGTTTTCAGATACACAAAAATAAAATAACGGCAACCAAATCATCCAATCTGTTCTTTATTTATACTTAAACTATTGAGGAAATTACATTAAAAATAACCATCAATCACCACGGTTCCCACTAGGTCCTCCAAATAAGAGAACATTTTCTAAGGCTCCATTCACAAACCCATAGTATTTCACATCATAGCAACTAGGGTTGTCAGCAAAAGTGTCCACCATATCAAAATCGGGTTCACGATTTTTTCCAGATGCATCCTTGTATGTAAATTGTCTAAAATAGCATGCGTGAGTAGGATTGCCATCTGGAAGGTGTCCAGATCCCATTGGAGGACTAGGAGTGCCTACTGTAGTCAATGTTCTCCCAGTCCAACCACCATGATTTGCAGTAGCCAAGTTAGAAAACAAAGTTACTGGGAAATATCCAATGTCTACGTTTTGAGCCCTTAGCCACCAGTTTTTAGTAACTGGATCCTGTGGTGTATGGTGGATCATCATTGCTAGCTTGTTAGTTTATACCTTGTTTATCCCTAGGCTAAGTGATAATTCTGTTTTTCGGTTTATTCCTTATCTGTTTTAGTTAGATTCAGTTAGTTGGTTGTAACTAACTTTATCTAACTGTGAGTAGGTTGAGAGCAGCATATATAAGCCTTGCTTTAGGGGTAGATGAATTCAATTTTCAAGATTATTAGATTCTGAGTGACTTGAGTTAGGATTGTGAACACAAGTGTGAGGGAGAGTGCCACAAATCTCTTATTCTGTAAAACTTGTATCTGTATTCTGATCATAGTGAAAGACTCGGCATCAGTGTGGATGTAGGAGCTGTTCTTTGGCTCTGAACCACGATAACCTTTTGTGTTCTTTCTTGTTTTGCTCATCTGCATTGTTGTTTCATTCGTGTTCTATCTCATATCATTCGACATTTTCATTACAAGTGGTATCAAGAGCCAGGTTCTTGAGAGATTGCACGATGGGTTCGGCTAAGTTTGATGTGGAGAAATTCACAGGTGACAATGACTTTAGCCTCTGGAGAATCAAGATGAGGGCCCTTCTCGTCCATCAAGGTCTTGAGGATGCTTTGGGGGGCGCCGCAAGAATGCCTAGCACTCTCACCGAGAAGCATAAGAAGGATATTTTGAGCAAGGCTCATAGCACTATCATCTTATCCTTGGGTGATGAGGTGCTAAGAGAAATCAGTGATGAAGACTCTGCTGCAGGGGTGTGGTTGAAGCTTGAGAGCCTTTATATGACAAAGACTCTGACCAACAAATTATATTTGAAGAAGAGACTGCATCAGTTGAAAATGGAGGAAGGAACATCAATCAAAGAACACATTTCAGAATTCAACAAAGCCATTCTCGATCTGAAAAGTGTTGATGTCAGGATTGATGATGAAGATCAGGCAGTGATCTTGTTGTGTTCTCTTCCCCAATCTCTTGACAATCTAGTTGACACCATGATGTTTGGAAGGGATACCTTGTCCCTTGAGGATGTGAAATCTTCTTTAATTTCTAGGGAATTGAAGAAGAAGATCACTGATCCTAAACATAATGGTGAACAAGCAGAAGGGTTGATTGCTCGTGGAAAACCACAGAAAACTGAAGGCCACAAGAACAAGCAGAAAAACAAGCCTCAGCAGAAAAAGAATTGTTATTTCTGTCACAAGGATGGTCACTGGAGAAAGGATTGTCCTGAGAGGAAGAAAAAGAATCAGGGCAAGAACAAAGATCACAATGACATTGCTGATGTTGCTGATGGTTATGACAGTGCTGATGTTCTTGCTGTCACTGCTGAAGACTGTAGTGAGGAATGGATCCTTGACTCAGGCTGCACTTTTCACATGACCCCTAACAAGGAGTGGTTCCAATCATACAGTAATGTTGATGCTGGAAAGGTGCTAATGGGTAATAACAAGGCTTGCAAGATTGTAGGCATTGGAAATGTGAAGATAAAATTGATAGATGGTTCTGTCAAGACTTTCACTGAAGTAAGACATGTGCCCGAGTTGAAGAGGAACCTGTTGTCACTTGGTATGTTAGCCAAGGCAGGCTGCATCTACAAGGGTGAAGGTGATAGTTTGAAGGTTTTCAAAGGAACTGGTTTGGTCTTGCAAGGCACCCGGATCAATGGTCTCTATAGACTTCAAGGTAATACTTTTCTTGACTCTGCTGGTCTAGTTTCTGCACCTAAGTTTAAATCTTCTTTACTTTGGCATCACAGACTAGGACATGTGAGTGAGAGAGGGTTACAAGAATTGCATAAGCAAGGGTTGTTAGGCAAAGGAAAATTTGAGAAACTAGATTTTTGTGAACATTGTGTCTTTGGTAAACAAAAGAGAGTTAAATTTCCCACTGCCACTCATACTACAAAGGGTATAGTTGATTATGTACATTCTGATATTTGGGGGCCAGCCAAGGTCCCTTCTCTTGGAGGGGCTAGATACTTCATTACCTTTATAGATGATTGGTCTAGGAAGGTATGGGTTTATTTGTTAAAGCATAAGAATCAAGCATTCAAATCCTTTAAACAATGGAAGCTCCTAGTTGAAAATCAAACTGGAAAAAGGGTTAAAGTTCTTAGGACTGATAATGGTCTAGAATATCTAGATGGTGAGTTCAATGAATTTTGTAAAAACAATGGAATTGGTAGGCACAAAACCGTGAGATTGACACCTCAGCAGAATGGTCTTGCTGAAAGGATGAATAGAACTTTATTAGAAAGGGTGAGATGCATGTTATCCAATGCCAAATTATCTAAGTTTTTTTGGGGAGAAGCTGTTAATACAGCTTGTTATTTGATCAATAAATGCCCCTCAGCTGCTATTGAGTTCAAAACCCCAGAAGAAAAGTGGACAGGTAAACCCCCTATCTATGAAAATCTTAGAATATTTGGTTGCACTGCATATATTCATGTGAATGAAGGAAAATTGGAACCTAGATCGAAGAAAGGTATTTTCCTTGGCTACCCTGAAGGTGTCAAAGGCTACAAATTCTGGATAACAGAACCGAAGGGATCAAGATCTATTATTAGCAGGGATGTAGTCTTCCAAGAGGAGACTATGCTTGGCAAATCTGAAGGCATCAATCAAGTAACTCAGGATCCTATTGAAGCCACAGATGAAGTTCAGTTGGAGGTGGAGCAATCTGATACTGTGCAAACTGACTGTGCTAACAATTCTAATGATACTTCTGCAGTACAAAAAGACACTGCAGGAAACTCATACAACTTGGTTAGAGACAGAGGTAAGAGACAGGTTAAAGCTCCTCAAAGGTATGGTTATGCAGACCTTATTGCCTATGCTCTTGCTGTGGAACTTGAAGCCAACAGTTCAGACCCTGCAAACTATAGAGAAGCCATTTCTGGTCCTGATAAAGACAAGTGGCAGATTGCTATGGCTGAAGAAATTGAGTCCCTTGAAAAGAACAACACTTGGGAACTTGTTGATAAACCTACCAATAAGAGGATTGTTGGGTGTAAGTGGCTGTTTAAAAGGAAAGCTGAGATCCCTGGTGTTGAGAAAGAAAGGTATAAGGCTAGGCTTGTGGCCAAAGGGTTCACACAAAGGGAAGGTATTGACTTCAATGAGATATTTTCCCCTGTTGTGAAACACACAAGCATTAGAATTATACTTTCTTTGGTTGCTGTAAATGATCTTGAACTAGAACAAATGGATGTGAAGACTGCATTTTTACATGGTCAACTTGAAGAGAAGATTTTGATGAAACAACCCGAAGGCTATGAAGAAACAGGAAAGGAAAACATGGTTTGCTTGCTGCATAAGTCACTCTATGGCCTCAAGCAATCACCAAGGCAATGGTATATCAGGTTTGACACCTTTGTTGTTTCAAATGGTTTCAATAGAAGCTCATTTGATAGCTGTGTTTACTTTAAGCAAACACATTCAGGTTCTTTCATTTACCTTCTCTTGTATGTTGATGATATGCTTATTGCTAGTAATGACTTAAATGCTATTAACCATCTTAAAAGATTGTTGAGTTCAGAATTTGAAATGAAGGACCTAGGTGCTGCTAAAAGAATCCTTGGAATGGAAATCATCAGAAGAAGATCTGAAGGCATTCTGTATCTTGGTCAGGCTTCTTACATTGAGAAGCTTCTAAGGAAGTTCAACATGCTCGAAGCCAAGACTGTTTCTACCCCTTTAGCTGCACATTTCAAGTTATCAGTCAATCAATCCCCTAAAACTGATGAAGACTTGAAGTTCATGGATGGCATACCCTATTCTAATGCTACTGGAAGTCTCATGTATGCCATGGTGTGCTCAAGACCTGATTTGGCATATTCTGCAAGCATGGTCAGCAGATTTATGTCCAATCCGGGTAAGGAGCATTGGCAAGCTGTCAAATGGATTTTTAGATACTTGAAGGGGACCAAGTCCATTGGTCTTGTGTATGGTAAATCTGAAGCAGCTCACAGTGGATTAGAAGGGTTTGTTGATGCTGATTTCGCAGGGGATGTGGACAAAAGAAGGTCTATCACTGGTTACATTTTCACACTCTATGGAAATGCAATCAGTTGGAAGGCCAATTTGCAGCATATAGTGGCTTTGTCCACCACTGAATCCGAGTACATTGCTCTCACAGAAGCAATCAAAGAAGCAATATGGCTGAAGGGAATTGTGAGTGAGCTTGAAGGAAAGGATATGCAAGGTATTGTTTGGTGTGACAGTCAGAGTGCGATCTGCCTATCCAAGAATCAAGTGTTCCATGATAGAACGAAGCACATAGACATAAGATTACACTTCATTCGGGACATCATTGCTCAAGGCATTGTTGAAGTGAAGAAAGTGGCAAGTGAAGATAATCCTGCAGATATGCTAACCAAAGTACTACCAGGAGCCAAGTTTCTGCATTGCTTAAATTTGGCTAACATCAAGTGTTTTGAACACTGAGTCTCAGATCTGAGACTGAAGGTGTGCTCTAGCTTTGCTTGTCTTTGAAGATCCAAGGTGGAGAATTGTGGTGTATGGTGGATCATCATTGCTAGCTTGTTAGTTTATACCTTGTTTATCCCTAGGCTAAGTGATAATTCTGTTTTTCGGTTTATTCCTTATCTGTTTTAGTTAGATTCAGTTAGTTGGTTGTAACTAACTTTATCTAACTGTGAGTAGGTTGAGAGCAGCATATATAAGCCTTGCTTTAGGGGTAGATGAATTCAATTTTCAAGATTATTAGATTCTGAGTGACTTGAGTTAGGATTGTGAACACAAGTGTGAGGGAGAGTGCCACAAATCTCTTATTCTGTAAAACTTGTATCTGTATTCTGATCATAGTGAAAGACTCGGCATCAGTGTGGATGTAGGAGCTGTTCTTTGGCTCTGAACCACGATAACCTTTTGTGTTCTTTCTTGTTTTGCTCATCTGCATTGTTGTTTCATTCGTGTTCTATCTCATATCATTCGACATTTTCATTACAGATCCTATGATACAAAAGCAACATAAAAGAGAAGAATTAGTGGGCTAATAATTGAATTAATGTCTGTTTCTGGTAATGCTTGATATGTAGTAAACTAAAAATTGAAATACTTTTTAAATGGTACTACTTAAAAAGATGAAGGGTACTTTAAGAGTACGCATATGTGTATGTGATGTTGCACTTTTAAGAACCATATAGTCTACCGTAAATTAAGTAACAAAAAACATATGAATTGGAGTGGGTTTGGTTACTAAGTAGAGAGGGTGTGTTAGCCTTTAAAGAGAAGACTTAGCCTTATATGAATCTTTTGAGAAGTACAATAAGTGGACTGTATGATGTAACTTGCTCTTTTTTGGAGCCGTTTTAACTAGGTGGCATATGATTGGGATGCCTTCTCCTCAACCCTTCCTAGAAGGTGGGGGGAGTGGTGGCGCTATGATGCTAAGGTTAATTAGAACCTATTAATAAAAGCCAATTATCAAAAAAAAAAAAAGTAACCAAAAACAAAAACAGACCATATGGTAAAATTTTTTGATATTCTTCTTAGTACATTTGCATATATGCATACTAAAGAAGAACTTATGAGCATGAGGTTACCTGTGTAATATTGACTACTATTTCAAACTGTTGTCCCTCATAAGTTGATGTACTAGGACAAGGTAAGTCAGGATAAACACGTCGGTCTATCTCTACAAAACCTGAACAAAACATATCGTAGCATCCTGTTTGTTTGGTCTTACCTACCTACATTTATGAAATAAATTAAACTTTCGTTAGTCGCTAACATTAAAAATTATGATTTAGATACAAAATAATAATACCCTGAATTATTAATTTATTAGTCAATAAAGATAGGACTCCTTTATTTTAAAGATAGAACTCTTAGACTGAAGTTTTCTCACGTACCCAATATATGAAAAAATGAGTTCTGTCATCGTCGTATATTCCTGGATACACCTGGCACCAAAGTGAAAGAGATTATTATCAAAAAGTAATTAACTAATCTAGTATTTTATGGGATCGAGATCCTTTGCGGTCAAGGGAATCCCACATTCGGTCAAGTTAATTTTCAAAATATATTTCATAATCATTGGGAGGGCGGGGGTATGGGGAGGGGGGTACAGTATTAAAGATAAATGGGGGATTAGGGATAAAAAAGAAAAAAAAAAAAAACTAACCTGCCATCCAGTGAAGATACCATTAGCACCACCACCGGTTCCAGTTGCAACCCATGTATAAGCCGCACTCATTTGGTCTGGGGCGACAGTTACATTATAAATACCTATAGTTGCGCTAACTCCATAATAAGAATCACTTTTCTTCAAAAAGAGTTCTGCAAACTGCAAACAAGATATAATATATATAATTACAAGTTAGCAGAATCCAAATTTCACTATACAAGTATACTTAAGAGAATAAGGACATTTGAACGGAGGTATCTTTAAGATGCACCTGCATAAAAGTGGTGCAACCATGCATCATCTTTTGAGTAAATATCCAATTTGGTCCCTAAAATTGTAGGGTCGTATCAACTTAGTCCCCCACATTATCAATTTTTCAAAATGATCCTTGAAATTGCAAAATATAGCAAATGCAATCCTGACATTATTTACTTAGTTTCAAATTCATCCCTGACATTACCAACTTAATGTCATTATAGTCCGTGCAAATATCAACGGAAGGACGAATCTGATTAACTTTCTGCAATTCCAGGGATCACTTTGGAATATTGATAATGTGGGGGACTAAGTTGATACGACCCTATAATTTCAGGGACCAAATTGAGTATTTACTCATCATCTTTTTGGAGTAATCTCAACCATCCATTTTGATACATGTGCTTATTTGCTTTTGGGTTGTTGTTGACCTGGTCAAGTTAACTGTTGTAAGTGGATCAAATGTATACTTGTATTTGCACTTTAGGTCTTTGATTAATTTTTGTGGCTTTAATAAATATAAAACACTATGATGAGAGACCAATAATAGTAATAAATATAATTAATACTCTTTATTAAAATAATAAAAAAATCTAATGTTTGAAAATTAATAAACTGACTTATCAAAAAAATAATAATTAATAAACTGAATAAAAAACGCAGTTTTAAAAAAAAAAACGTAAATAATAAATGTATTTATGTTGCAATATTTTGAATTTCAATTTAGTTTTATTAAATTAACGTAAAAATTTATGAGTTTAATTACTATACACTGTCAGTGTAAAATTTTTTATATTGTCAACCAATCAGAAATCATGGTATGAGTGACTTTTAAGGTAGTTAGGATAAGAGTCAAATATTTTAGCTTATGTGTCAATTTCTGATTAGTTGATTGTGTAAAAAATCTTTACACTGACGGTGCATACCAATTAAATCCAAAATTTAGGCCAGCATAGATGAGATCAATATTTTTTTTTTTGACAAGAAATATATTTTATTTTTTAAAAAATATGATTTAGTGAATAAAAAATATTAATGTTTTTTTTCCGCAACAAAATATTATTTTTTTAAAAATTATTTAGTGAATAAACAAAAAATTAACTTTTTAATTTAAAAAATATATGTTGTATCTACAAATATCAATATACAAGTACCTTGTGTGGTGCAACTACAGTAACAAACTCAGGTACTCTTACCGTTTGAAAACACAAAAAGTTTGAAAATTCAACGTCCTATCCAAATGCATTTTTGAGAATGCTCCAAAAACAAGAGAGCACACCTGCACCACTTTGGACTAGATGCACCATAGAATGCACCTTGAATGGATTATCCGGTATAGTTTAATTAGGTGGATAGTTTCTTATTGGTATCAATTATCCTTAGTTAGCCTAATCCCTATAGAAGGCTGGTTTGGCATATTTTTAGCAGAATAGAAAAAAACAATAATGAATCAAGATCGTGTTGGGAACACCGGTAACGTGACTCTCCCCAACAAAAAAGACACAAATTCGATTCCTGGAGTCGCCCATTTGGGAGACAGCCCAATTCTGCATGTAAAAAATCGGAGGTCCGTCGTTGCAAAATCGAGAATTAGTCTCATAGCCGGTCCAAGGGCCGCCTGTGAGGACAATCCGGTGGATCCACTGGGTAGTTAAAAGTCCTAATTACGGTGAGTTTAGAACAAAAAAAAAGGAAAAACAATAACGGCTTTTAGGATATAAAGAAGTCGGGTTGTAAGACTCAAACCAATAACTTGATGAACCCGAAAATCCAAACCGAACCAATTACGGGTGTGTTTGGTTTAACGTTTGCAAAACTGAGTTTTGATGAACTCAGTTTGCAAATTGGATTTTGATTAAAAGTGGTTTTGTAGTAATTGATTTATGTTTGAATATTTTATTGTTAAAAGTAGTTTTGGCAGAATGAATGTTATTTGGATTGTGTCATTTAAACTGACTTTTGAATATGTAGTTACACAAATGTCCTTCAACTTTTAGATGAGTAGGAAATGTGATTAATTTTTAAGGGTAGTATGATAAAAGTAGTGGTTTTAAAAACCCAAAGGCAAGCACAAAAACAACAAATTTTTGCTTCTATCCAAACCCAAGTTTGACCGTAAAATTAATTCTGCCAACTGAAAACCAAACATTATAACAAAATAACAAAATTAATTTTGGAGCTACGGACACACGTTTGCCCTTAGCACAAACGGTACTCCAAACATAGCATAAATTGGTTCAGCAACGGTGATTGATTCGGTTCTCGGGTTCAAAAATTTTAAAACCGAACCAAACCAATTGCAATATTTTAATATATATTATTTATATTTATATATATTTTAATAGTTTAATGTTTTAATATTTATTATATTTTATTTTTTATATATATTTTAATTTTTTTTATATTTAATATTTGTATAAATTTTAATATTTAATAATTTTTGGACCCGAACCGAACCAAACCGTTCTTGAATGGTTTGGTTTGGTTCGGATTTTGTAGAAAAAGTTACTTAAAACTGAATCAACCATTTTTCATTGGTTCGGATTTTTTTCACATAAAGAAGTAATTTTTTTGATCAACGTAAAGAAGAATATTTGATTTGCTTTGAACTAAGAAAACATATATAGTTCTTAAATAAATTTTTTGTGCATTACATGAAAGCTTAAGATGAAACTAGTTTTGTTGACAGATTGTGTTTATATAAATATATTAATTTAAAAAAATGCTAGCAACACAATCACTCTTATTGGTTAAAATTGATGTGGGTCCTACAAAATTAAGTGGGACCCACGTGAATTTCAATCAATAGGAGAAAATGTACTAAAAAGAAAATATTAGAGAGTATGTTATTAACCCTTCTATGTTAATTAAATATTGAGAGATATATTCATATGACCCACATTTCAACAAGATGAGAGATGCGGTTACGGAGAAAGAAACTCACATGTTGACCAGGAAAACTCTGAGTTAGGATGCCATTCATATTTGATAACCAACTTGCTAGAATGAGATCATCTTTGGTTGTCCTTCGAATAGGAACACTTCCTCTTGGACACAAGTCCTTTTCAATTCCAATCTGTGAGAGTCTAGCTGATCTATCTTTTACATTCATTGTCGCTGTTGTATCTACAAAACTAGGTTTTAGCCGCAAGTAAACCAAAAGAAAAATCATATAGAAACAATAAAAATTAAACAAATAAGTGAGATTTAAACATTAATACGTGTTAAATTGCTTTTGTTAACGATAGAGTATACCTGGAGCTTGTGATTCTTTAGTAAAGGGTGGTCAAAAGCTAACTGCTTATTAATATCAACACAATCAACAGTGTGCCCAAAATCTGTCTACAAAAATCACAACAAATTAATAAATTTGTGATAATGATCTTAAGATCAAATTTTAGCGAAGGGGTTTCGAAATTAAGGATGATCAATGTTGATACCTGAATAGTCTTGATTGCGGGCTTGTTGATGAGTTTCAACTGTTTCTCCAAATTCAAATCTTCATCTTTGGATATACTTGGCATACTACCATCAACTATGTAGTTGTTGGTCACCAAACATAGGCAAAGCAATACGATAATTATCATCTTTGCACTTCGATCTCAAGTAAAAATATGAACTTGTGGATCAAACAACTCGTAGGTTAAATTGTATCCGGTTTAGATCAGCTACTATTGTATATAGCTGGAATATATATGAATCGTCAATAGAAACAATTTGTTACATGTGCTGTGAGAAGGAATAAAACACTTCTTTCCACTAAAAAATATTGAAAAAATTTCGGTAGGTCAATAAATATTAATTCAAAGTATTAAATTGGGGTTAATAAAAAAAAAGGTATTAAATTGCGTTAAATACGTTATTTGAGACTTTAAGGAAATATATGATTACAAAATATTCATTCCCATTTTAAGTGTTAATTATCTATTGTCTATACTGTAATATTCTTTTAGTAATGGCAGGGCAGAATGTTTCTTTGAGAAGATTAATTTAAGTGCAGGGCAAGATATACTTATGCATTAATTTTTTTTTTAAAAATTATTCAATGAATAATTTCATAAAAATAAATGCAATGTAGTATAATAAGAAGTTAAATGTCTCAAATAATAAATATTAATTTTGGTACATGGGAATATATTGATATGAGATTTTGGAGAATAAACATTGCAGAGTATCAATTAAGATTAAGATGCTCATTTGCTTGAAATACTGATCTTATCTTATATCTTAAATAATCTTATATGAACTATAAAAGAAATAGTCAAATATTTCAGAACTCACCACACATGACACTCCAGCCATTAATATCAATTATGAATAATACAAATTTTCCTATTATTCACATGTAATGAAATTATCAAATCGAGCACTTTTTACTAACAATATCTTATAAAGCTCTCTTTTTCCAATACTCAGGCTTCATTGCACAAAAGGCGAAAAGAGCTATGGTTTTTATTATGGTTCACCATTGTGTGGTTCCTTTGGATGCATAGAAATAACATTATGTTTAGGGATGATGCTTTAGATTTCGATAACCTTGTGGAATCGATAAAGGTGAGATTTTAGAATTGGGTTAGAGCAAAGGTAGATGTGATTTATTTTTCATTTATAAAAAGATGAATGAAATCTTTGGATTGTATCTAATAATGCCACAGGTGTTAAGTTTTCTGGGTGTGAAGAAGTATTGATGTAAGGGTTGGAATACTCCTAGTACTTCTTTTTTTATTTAATTTATGCCTTTTGTTGATCAAAAAAAAATCTCAGTTCTTTTGTCAAATGAAATGAAATGAAATCAGTTACATTCATTCATATGACTTTGATTTACTCAAAATAAACTAAGCCAATTAAATCAATTGACATTATCTACATTATCAGTTTTTCCATATATAATCAGGTTCAAAATTATTTTTACCCAAATGTCATGATGTAGATTATTAAATTTAAAAATTATGCAAATCATCAATTTTTAGTTTATTTTTCATTCAATTGAAATCAAATCAACTAATTAATATCATGACTCTTATTTGATGAAAATAAATTAAATCAATTTGCATTATTAGTTTTTTCCATACATATAATTTAGACTTTGCATGTATAAGAAGTGTTCAAATTAAATCAATTTCAAAAGTATTGTTATCCAAGTGTCATTATGTGGATTATTATATTTAAAAATCTTGCAAATTTAATTTTAAAATATTTTGAATTGAAATTAAATTAATTTATTCATGTGATTTTTATTTTATCAAAATACATTAAATAAGTTAAATCAATTGACATCATAAGTTTTTTTTTTTTCCAGAGTATCCTCTCATCCGATAGGTAAGAGGCTAATCTCTCGATTTACTGTCAGACACCTAAGCGGAGATCCCTCTCAATATTGCTTTTTTCATACCCATGAATCTAGGGATCAAACCTAGGACTACATTTTTAAAGAATCTAAATCCCTTCCACTTGGACCAAGTACATTATTAGTTTTTACATATATAATAATGAATTTAAAACTTTACATATATAACGAATATTGAAATTAAATCAATTTAAAAATTATGTTTACCCAGATGTCATCATGTAAATTATTAAAATTAAAAATCATGCAAATCATCAATTTTAAATTAATTATAATAATTATTATTATTGTCTAAATGTATCATCATGATATTATGGTTATTATTGTCCAAGTAAGGAAATGTGAAAGTATTGGATTTTCAATCTCAAATATTTTCTAAATTGAAATTAAATCTATTTAATTTATCTATTATCTATTTTATATTTATAATTTAGAATCAGATATATTATTTATTTACTACATATATAAGTCATAAATATATAAGTCATAATTATTATCCTCTAAAATATATGAGTTACTTAATTTTTTTCCCTCTCAAATAGTCTCCAAATCATATAATAGATTAATAGCAGCCTTAACACAAGTTATACTTAAATTACTCCCAATACATTCATTAACCGAAAATCAATTACAAATGTGGAAGACTTAAGATAGCAATTTATAATATATATAAATTATATATGCACACACACCAATGTCTTTTAATGCTAGCAACACACTCTCCAACACCCTTTTACCAATACACTATTTACTATTGGTTGAAATTCATGTGGGTCATACTAATTCATGTGGGTTCCACTTGAATTTTGTAGGACGCATATAAATTTCAACCAATAGGAAAATATGTATTAAAAAAATACCGTTAAAGAATTTGTTGCTAACATTACTCTAATTACCAAATAGTTCACTGTGACAGCATTTGTGAATAATGTATACTTAGGACAACTCATCAACCACTCCAAGAATTGTAACCTCCGCCTCCACCAAGCACTTGTCGTTAACCCGATAGTCCCAGTAGAAACTACCAAACGAAATTAACCTGGGATAACCATTTTCATGTCTTGAGGCACTAAACCAGCAATTAACTGCAATAGGGGAAAGAAAGAAAGAACTGTGAATTATTCATTCAACTATCATTTTGTGTCACTAGTATTACTCGAGTATGTACGTCTTGAGAAATTACACCCCATAAAAAAAATTTGAGAGAACCAAAACTTACGTTTTCGAACGACATGGTTGCTTTGATTTTGGTCAAGGATGCGTAATGTTATCTGTGTATATAATTTGGAAGCAGGAGGAAGGGTTGTTGGGTCTGCTAAGCCCAGGTACAAAGAAACATAGCTACTGCTACTAAAGCCTTTCCCGTAGGGATATAGTTTTATTACCCTGCCAAAAAACATTATTATGTCATGACCAATCAGTAAATATCTCATCTATACTTTGCACTAAAACAAAGATTTAATTAATTTGTAGGTCCTGAACTATTTAAAAAGTTAGAGTTATGCTTCCAGTGGGGAGTTCAAATCACTCCAATGGTACTATCGTGTAAAAATCGATTCTTATTTTTTAAGTAACTCCTATCAAAGATACTATTAGTTAATAACCTTTCCAAGTTTAATAGTTAATAACCTATCTAGACTTGATAGCTAAATTGTTGAAAAAGAGAAAGAACTGATATTTAAAAAGATTTATAATTGAATCCTTCGTACACATCTCCATTAGGGTTCCGTTAACTGACCTATCTACTCGTGCATTCGTAGGTCCATGAACATTATGAGAAAATTCAAATAAATCTATATTTTTTAGGAAAATTCAAATAGGTCTGTATACTTTTTGAGCACCCTACGGATATATGTATGATGAGAGACTCGATTACAAACTTTTTAACATTTCAATGATCCAATTACAAATTTTTAAAGTTTAGAAACCTATTTGAAAATTCTCAAATAATTCAAAAGCTACGATTTATTCAACCTAAAACAAACATCAACTTAGAAACAAAACAGACAGGGTTGATTCTTTATACTATACCACTTGTAGTTTCCAGCATCGAAGGGCATAGATACATAACATTCTGTATACAATTTTGAGGATAAGTTGTCAATCCCCCAGAGGTGCTTGTCGGTAATGGCATCCTTCACCATTACTAAAGATTCTCCTTTACCTGTGCTTCTTTCCCTGCAAACAATGACTTCTGCTCCAAATGCACACATATCATCCACCAGGTAACCTTTAGATCCATCGTTGAAATCTTTGAGAGGAATAAATTGATCAAATCCCCATTCAGCGTTCATTTTGTGAAATCTCCTTTCCTTTCCCAATGTATCTATTAATTATCAAATGCAATGTTCCAAACATGGTAAGTAAGAGAAGAGACCCCCTTGTTTTGCAGGTGAATATATATCTAAGCAGCACAAAATCTTTTTTAAGGAGGGTGTTTCATTGAGGGGTGCACTTTATTATAGAATAAAATGAAATGTGGTAACCGTAGATGACAAAATCAGTAGTTTAAGATTTTATAAGATAGAGAGACCTGCATAAAAGATTATACATGGGTGATAATCCCCTCTTTTACTTTTCTTATCAGCAATTATGATCTCGCACTTTACTCTCTAAGTACATAGGGCAGTACTTTACTCTCTATTAGATACTTTGCTAAATAATATGCCTATGAAAACCCAACATTGTCATTGCAAGAAATTTAAAAAGAGACGTTCCTTTGAAATTGCAGTATTAATTATTCACACTCATGCGAGATGAAAGCTTCTGATTAATGCATATATATACTGGCCTGCACCCGTGTGAATGATTTGGGAAAGTGACTGTTATGTAAATGGACTAAAAGAAAGAGTAAGATTTAAAAGAAATACCTTGGACCACTAAGTAGTTGTCGTTGTTCTGATCAAGCAAAAACAATCGAAATTTGACATAGATTTCCCAATCAGGATGAAGTGAACTTGCTCCCTGCAACGCCAAGTACAGTGAAATATGGTCTTTTACATTCTTGCTCTTGTTTCCGCTTGGGTGCAGAACCAACTTCCTGTGAGGTGATATATTAATATAACACAGTGATGTTTACTTAGAAGAAGTAGAAATGGTTAATTTCTAAGACGAATTAGCTGAACATATAATAGTTAGACAGAAGAAGCTACCTCCTATAACCAATGTTATATTATTGAGATTATTATCAACAAGAACTTATATATAAATGCATACCACTTGTACCCTCCAGCTTCAAATTCCCCTGATTCGTATCTCTCTACTGAATTCTTTGTAAGCAGTGAAAATAACTGCACTTTCACTAGGTAATGAGCTGGTGGAGCATCTGATATAAATCGTGAAATGCCTGCAATATAAGCACATCACATATAGAATAAGCCAAAAGAGGCCAGATTCTTTTGTGCAAGGCATATATATGCTTGCCGTGAATTAACCTTTCTTGAGACATTGAATCATTATTAGTATATTGTTTTAGTTATTCAAGCAATTGTGAGCATAATGAAGGACATTTCAACAAGTATTAATGGAAATAAAAACAAAAAAATATTGATGGATGAGATCATCCTATATTGTTAACAAGCAAAAAGTGTTTTTGTTCAATAGATTGTGTTAACAGTCAAATTCGTTGCTATTAATCAGGCTTATTGAATCTATACTTGCATGTCACAAAGATGCGGATGAAAATCTGCCGTCCCATTTTGGTCTATCACATTTTGTCCCTAGCTATCGATAATATTTTGCCACATAAGTTGAAATTTCTTGTAATTTAAAGAAAAACAAAATATGTGACAAGAAATTATTGGTGAGAATATGATATGATACACCAAAATGAAACAACAATGCAGACAGAGATGCATGCAAACATAGTTCAAGCTAAGAGGTACCATCCATGAAAGAAGGGAAAGAAGGGAAGAAGACAAACCATCTTGGAAATCCATGGTAAGACAGGTTATTGAAATATGACCAGAATCGTTTATTATTTATATGGATAGAGAGAAGAGAGAGGCTTTAATTTGCTTCCTCAATCCTCATACCTTCCTTGAAGAATATTGCTATTAGTTCAAGGAAGGAGGCATATATTCTCTGCTTTTACCACGGTTATAAGAAAAAAATATTCTGTCAACTTTTTAAGAATGATTTATCTGCTATTATTTCTATTGTAGAGATGGGCCTTCTCGTTTATGAATATTCTCTCCTTCAAGTTGTTTACGAGAAGTCTTGCAGAATTGCATGCATTTTTCTGTGTTACATATTTTAAAAAAAAGTTGAAGTGTATTAGTACCTCATTAATAGCAGAAATACCTTGGACAAATGGATTTTCCAAGTTATCTTTTGCCTGAGCCAACAAAAGCAACAAAAAAGTGACATAGATTTCTCAATATATCCTGCAAAACAGAACTTGTTTGGAACTATGCATCACATCGTTGCTCTTGTTTCCACATGGGTAAAGATTGAGAATATTTATTACAAGGTATGCACTTTGAAGGTGTTCTGGCCCATTTCTGGCCCATTCCAATAGAAGCCCAATAAGAGTCCAACAAATCGGACCGAGCATCAAGCCCGGACGAGCAACCATCACTTGGAAGCTATCAATAGGAGTCAGCCTATGAAGAGACCCCATCTCTAGGGACATGGACGCTTCGTCCGGAGCCGCCCTGAAATCACGCGACAGACTGTTCCCGCTGCCCAAAAACACACTGACCCGCGTACCTAGTCTCTAAGAGGGCACGGGGAACCATCCCCTAGGAGATAGGAACCCCTCATTTGGTCCAACAAGCAAAGCAACCCCAGGAAAGAAGTAGAGGAAGGTGCTCAGACTCATATCCAAGGAAAATTTGAAGGTTGTGTTTTGGGCTTGTCCAGAACAGAAGGTAGGATTAACTTAACGTCATCTTCCTTGTATGATTAAATCCTGCATTAGCTGCGCATAAAGTAATTGCCAAAATCACTATATAGTGGTACATATATTTACTTATATACAAATCTTTTCATATTTTAATAATTTTTATCTCTTAGGAGCAAGAGGATGAGGACTGAGGAGGAGGAAAGCTTGAGAACTTGAAGGAGATAAAATCTCAGGACGTTTCATTATGATTCAAAGATGCAAAATGAGTAGGATACATGCTCTATTTATAGAGCTTATTGAACTAGTAACTAACAACCAACAAACCTACTAACTAGCTGAAAACTAACTAATCTAACAGTAACAGAACTAACAGTAACAACCTGTAACATTATCATCTAATTTTAAATACTTTTATCTTATTTTAAGTACACTTACATTCTAGTTCTACCACTTCACATCTCAAATATGCACTTAAAAATTCTGCATCAAGCATTACTCAAAAGCATTTAGGTTACAGAATGCACTAATGAAGTTTTGTTTTGGGCATAAGTCATGGGAGGGTGTAAATGGAAATGGAAAATAATGTTTTGTGCAAAGTATGAAAAGCATTTCGTATTAAATATCTTTTTTAATTTCTTTTGTTTTTATTATTATTATTATTAATATTATTTTTATTTTTATTTTGAGATAAGAATATCATTAAAAGGTCTATGATAGTGTGAAGGCAAATAGAGAAGAGAAGAGTTTGAGTTGCTTATATTTCAACTACCAATTAAGTTGATATCAATGAACCCAAGGCAATGGCATATATGCTGATTGCTGAGGTAATTAACGAACTCCTCTCCCAGAAACATCGATCATTGACATTCCACTAAGTCTCGGGCACCAGGGTGATAGCTAGCTCTTTCTAGTTTCATGATACAATTGTGATGCATTCTTAGGGAAGGGAGTGTATAAACTGGTTAGGCATATGCAGGACTGTATTTGGGATAGAGCTGATAAAAATCCTCTGATATGTCGAACCTCCAATCCAATTTTATGAAGAGGTTGCATATATACATATACGTACTCCAGATTGCATATTGTGGTTTGGAATCATCTAGGCCAATTCTTACAATTAAGTTCCTAACATCATGGGAACTCAATTTTTGCTGCAATACAAGGCCTCATTTTCGCTTCGAAAATAACGAAAATGTTTCCTGCACATATCTATTCTCGACAACTTCTGATAACTTTTATTTTTATTAAGCGAAGTACTATTTTGCTTATAAAAAGCATAATTGTCTGAAAAATTTGTCCAGGGATGTCTTGCTTGTTTTCTTTATATTTGATTGTAATTGCAGTGTAACAAAGTAGGGAAATGGATCGTCTGTACTAACTTTTTAACTGTAAGGAGATCTTGATTATTGATTAAATTTTATGTAGGATAAATATATTAATATAAAAATGAGTGTTTGAGATCCTCATAATAAATTTAAGTGAATGCATGAATGCATAAATTTTGTAAATACAGAGGATCCGATTCTGTTTGGCGTGAAGAGCCTCCTCCCTTCATAGTTTCTTATTTTGCTGTCTGCTGTTTACAAGGCTTTTTTTTGAAGCATCTGATGCCAAGGCTTAATAAATTCAGATTTCACATAATTAAATAAATATAAGTTCTTTCTCTTTTTCAAAAATTTAGCTATTAATTTCTGTTTTTAACGATATTGAATTTGTGTTGTTTTGGATGTATTTTATTAATTTGAATAAATGGATATTTTTTTAATTAAAAAAAAACAATTAAGCTATCAAACGTAGATTAAACTTGGACCGGTTAAATCGAAGTAATAGTTCAACCGGTAATTTTGTAATTTAATCTCGACAGATTATTTTTTTATTAAATCAACGCTCACCCTTTTTAAGAGTATTAATTAAAGACAGCCCACCCTTTTTTCCTTAGATTTTTGACACCTGATACCGTATTTTAATTTTTTTGTGGAACTACATCCATTCCGTGTAATTTGTTAAGTATGGTAATCCATTTGAATTGATTTTGAACTAAAAAATCATTCCAACTAAAAATAAAAACATGTTGCGATTTGGATTTGAATGGTTTATATATCAAATTTGGACCAGTCCGATCCGATTAAAATTAAGTTGTTTGGATTAGATTGGATGATTTGGGTTTTAGCAATACAATAACTAAAAAATAAGTTTAAACATCTTAAAAATTACAATATTATATTATTAGGAACTAACACGTATCAATTTTATTTTTGGAACATTAAATATAGTAAAAAATTTCACCATATCAAACTAATAAGTATTAGTAAAAAAACAATAACCAACAAATAAAAAGACAATAACTCACCCGACTCTGAACAACTCAGAAGCAACAACAAGGCGGCAACTATATATAAAATAAATAAGAAAGGTCCAAAAAACGTCAAAAAAATTGAATCGAACCAATCGATTCTCACAAAAAAAAGTTTAAAAAATTCAATAAAAGTCGGTTTTGATCAATTTGCAATTTTTTTTATTAATTTGATCTGAACACCATATTAAACCTATCGCATTATAATCTGAGTTTTGTTATTTGAACATCAAGAATTGGACAATGTATTTGATACCGTATGCATTTATTTCTATCTCTCACTTACTTTTTATCTTCTTTGTATACATGCATTTCAAAACTATATAACAAAATCAAAGGAGACACTATTGAGTTAGTTAATTCAGTTAGAAATGTATTGAGTTAGTTATTTCAATTAGTGATAGTTAGAGTGTAATTGTAATTGTAAATCAGTTAATCCGTGTGGGATTAACATCTATATGTATAAATACTTGTGAATGAATCAATAAATGTGTGTGAGCAATTATTCAGTGATTTTTTGTGTAACCCGTCTATACACTGTTCATCTGTCTATATCGTGTTTTTAACCCGTCTGTGCTCTGCGACCCGTCTATCTTGTGTGTGTGTGACTAATCGAAGGCGATAGAACAGGTGATTGTTCTAACATTTGGTATCTAGAGCCTTACGGCCCTGGGATCAAGAGTGTGATTCTGATAATTGAGTGAGTGATTGTGGGTTATTCACAATGTGAGTGTGCATATCGATTAGTTTTTTTTGCGATGGAGAAATCAAATGGCATTATGGGCGGAAACCTACCAGTTCTTGATTCCAAGAACAGGGACCGATGGAAGAACCAGATGGAGGTAATCTTTGGCTTCAAAGATGTGACTGACGTGGTGAAAACTGGCTTCCAAGAATTGGGGGCACACCCCACAGAGGCGCAACGAGCGACCTACAAGGAGTCAAAGAAGAAGGACTACACGGCTCTGTTCTTGCTCCATCAATGTGTGGACTCGGCCAATTATGAAAGGATTTCTGCTGCGAAGACCTCAAAGGCAGCCTGGGATATGCTTGAGAGGAGTCATGCGGGTGGTGATAAACTCAAGAAGGTGAGGCTCCAGAATTTACGCAGACAGTATGAACTATTGCAGATGGAGGGGCAAGAAAATGTTGCCGATCACTTCACAAAGGTACTGACCCTCACAAATCATATGAAAGCTTGTGGTGAAACATTTATCGATGTGATGATAGTAGAAAAGATTCTTAGGACTTTGGTTTCCAAATTCGACCATATTGTGGTTGCTATTGAAGAATCTAAGAATCTTGAGGAGTTGAAGATTGAGGAATTACAAGGGTCCCTGGAGGCTCATGAACAAAGGCTGAATGAAAGAAGTGCTGAGCGAAATTCTGAGCAAGCACTCCAAGCTCAGATCAGCAAGAAAGGTGGGAAAGACACTGGCAAGAAGTGGAAGGGCAGAGGAAAATTCAAAAGCGGCAAGTGGAGAGCCGATGGAAACCCCAATTCTGGTCAAGATAGTCACTCCTTTGATCAGAAGCAAGGGGAAAGTTTCAGCAAACAAGGAGGTGGCAGAGGGTGGAAAGGTCAGAGGAAATTTGACAAAAGCAAGGTAAAGTGTTATGCTTGTCAAAGATATGGCTATTTTGCTGATGAGTGTAGATCCAATAAGGCTTCTAACAACAGAGATGAACAAGAAGCGAATGCTGCCCATGGTGAAAGCTCAGACTCAGATCAGGTTCTTCTAATGGTTACTACTTGGTCAGAAAGCACAAATTCTGGTTCTTGGTATCTTGACACAGGGTGCTCCAATCACATGACTGGGAATAAAGGTTGGTTTGTAGAACTTGATGAGACAGTCAAGAGCAATGTGAGGTTTGCTGACAACAGTACCATAAAATCAGAAGGAAAAGGGAAAGTGTTGATTAAAAGGAGAGATGGGAAACCAGCCTACATATCTGATGTTCTCTATGTACCAACCATGCAAAATAATCTGCTAAGCATGGGGCAGTTACTAGAGAAGGGATTTTCTATGAATCTTAAAGATAGTCAGATGAGTGTCTATGACAGCAACGGAAAGATGATCTTGAAGGCTCCTTTGTCCAATAATAGGACCTTTAAGATTGATATTCAGGTAGCTGAGTTACTCAGTTTGTCAGCAGCTATCCACGATGAAAGCTGGCTGTGGCACTTGAGTTGGCCATCTCAATTTCAGAAGTTTGTGTCAGCTGAAAAACAGTCAGATGGTGTATGATCTTCCCTCCATTCAATCACCAGAACAAGTGTGTGAAGGGTGCATGATAGGGAAACAACCGAGAAACTCTTTCAAGTCACATGTTGCTACACGAGCCTCTGAACCTCTTGGAGTCATCTTGTCAGATGTCTATGGATCGTTTGAAGAAGTTTCTCTTGGAGGTAACAAGTATTTTGTTTCTTTTATTGATGATTATACAAGAAAAATGTGGTTGTTTCTCATTAAAAGAAAATCAGAGGTATTTGATGTCTTTAAGAAATTTAAAGTTCTGGTTGAAAAACAAAGTGGTAGGTTCTTAAAGATCCTAAGAACAGATGGTGGAGGTGAGTTCACATCAAGAGAGCTTGAGAATTTTTGTGATAAAGAGGGCATAATTCATGAAGTTACAGCTCCCTATACTCCACAGCATAATGGCACTGCTGAGAGGAGGAATAGGACTATTTTGAATATGGCTAGGAGCATGATGAGAAGTAAGAAAATGCCACGCTGCTTCTGGGGTGAAGCAGTAGCAACTACATTATACATCTTAAACCTGTGTCCCACCAAAAGACTGAATTGTATTACTTCTGAGGAAGCTTGGACAGGTAAGAAGCCAACTGTGGGCCACTTGAGAATTTTTGGCTCTCTTTGTTATAGACATGTCCCAGATGAAAAGAGAAGTAAGCTGGAGAACCAGAGTGAGCAGATGGTTATGCTTGGTTATCATCCTACAGGGGCTTATAAACTATATGATCCTGTTAGCATGAAGGTGATCTTTAGTAGAGATGTAATCTTTGATGAGTCTAATGCTTGGGATTGGAACCAAACCCCACATAGAGGCACGACTGATAGAAGGGTCTCTGTCACCTTGGCAGATCCTGATCAGAATGCAACCCAGCTGCAAGATGCTGCTCCTGATGATGCTCATACAACAAGACCACAGAGGAATAGGCAACCACCAACCAGATTGACTAATTATGTGATGTTTCCTGACAGTGCAATAACAGGAGAAGGTGATCTGGTTCAGTTAGCATTGTATGCAGATGTGGAACCTGTGACTTTCGGGCAGGCAGTTCAGGAACCTAAGTGGGTTGCAGCAATGCAGGAGGAAATACAATCCATTAATAAAAATGACACATGGGAGTTGGTTGCTCTGCCCAAGCAAAAGAAGCCAATAGCAGTGAAATGGGTCTTCAAAACCAAAATGAATCCTGATGGTTCAGTAGCCAAATACAAGACTAGGTTGGTGGCCAAAGGGTTTCTACAAAAAGAAGGGCTGGATTATGGAGATGTGTTTGCCCCTGTGGCTAGAATTGAGACTATAAGGCTTGTTGTAGCCTTTGCAAGTGCAAAGAGGTGGACTTTACATCAGCTGGATGTAAAGTCAGCATTTCTAAATGGATCACTTGATGAGGAGGTCTATGTGTGTCAACCTCCCGGGTTTGAGATAGCTGGCAGTGAAGAAAAGGTGTATAAGTTGTATAAAGCCCTATATGGGTTGAAGCAAGCTCCTCGGGCTTGGAACAAGAGGATAGACAATTTTCTCTTACTGTTAGGTTTCAGCAAATGCAGTGTGGAATATGGAGTGTATGTGAATGCCTCTAATGCATCGGACCTACTATTAGTATGTCTGTATGTAGATGATTTGCTTGTGACTGGGAATATGAGTGAAGAAATTGAAGAGTTCAAGAGGAAAATGATGGCTGAATTTGAAATGTCTGATTTAGGCATACTTTCATATTTTCTGGGAATGGAGTTTGTGACTACCAGAAAAGGAATATTGCTGCACCAAAGAAAGTATGCATCAGATGTGTTGAGAAGATTTCATATGTATGACTGTAATCAGGTTGACACTCCTGTTGAAAACAACTTAATGCTTGAGAAAGGTGAAAGTGAGAAATCTGTTGATTCCACTCTTTTCAAGCAGATTGTTGGTTTCAAGCAGATTGTTGGTTCACTTAGATATTTGTGCAATAGTAGGCCCGATATTACCTATGGTGTTGGACTTGTTAGCAGGTTTATGGAAAGTCCTAAAACCTCACATCTTTTGGCTGCAAAAAGAATTTTGAGGTATATAAAAGGTACACTTGATTATGGTCTACTGTTTTCTAATAGTTTAGCTGTTTCAGAGATTAAACTTAGAGGGTATTCAGACTCTGACTGGTGTGGAGATAAAAGTGACAGAAGAAGTACAACAGGATATGTGTTCATGTTGGGAAATGCCTCTATTTCCTGGAGTTCAAAGAAGCAACCTGTTGTTGCACTCTCATCCTGTGAGGCAGAGTACATTGCAGCCTCTTATGGTGCATGTCAGGCTTTGTGGCTTGAATCATTTCTAGAAGAAATACATTTGAAGAGTGATGTTCAGATGCAACTTCTTGTAGACAACAAATCTGCTATCAATCTTGCCAAAAATCCAGT
The DNA here is from genome assembly GCA_039655645.1 of Ammopiptanthus mongolicus. Classification (NCBI taxonomy): domain Eukaryota; kingdom Viridiplantae; phylum Streptophyta; class Magnoliopsida; order Fabales; family Fabaceae; genus Ammopiptanthus; species Ammopiptanthus mongolicus. Next base: position 22,716,071 of record CM077346.1, on the reverse strand, counting down.
GGCACATGGAAGAAGTAAACACATTGAGACTAGATTTCATTTCTTGCGAGATCAAGTAAATAAGGAGAAGTTGAGCTTAGTCTACTGCCGAACTGAAGATCAAAGAGCTGATATACTGACTAAAGCTCTAAAGGGAGATAAATTCAAGCTGTTAAGAGATAAGTTGAGAATTGTGTCATTGTCAAAAATTCAGTAGAGTGTGATATGATGCAAATGAATGGTAAAGTCTAGGGTGCCAACCTAGTTGGGATGTTAGACTTCATAGTGATGCTTCTTTGCATATCACACTTAGTGTTGACTGAATTAAAGGGAGTGTATTGAGTTAGTTAATTCAATTAGAGATGTATTGAGTTAGTTAATTCAGTTAGTGACAGTTAGAGTGTAACTGTAACTGTAAATCAGTTAATCCATGTGGGATTAACATCTATGTGTATAAATACTTGTGAATGAATCAATAAATGTGTGTGAGCAATTATTCAGTGATTTTTTGTGTAACCCGTCTATACACTGTTCATCTGTCTATATCGTGTTTTTAACCTGTCTATGCTTCACGACTCGTCTGTGCTTCGCGACCCGTCTGTACTTTGCGACCCGTCTATCTTGTGTGTGTGTGACTAATCGAAGGCGATAGAACAGGTGATTGTTCTAACAGACACCGTATGTTGTCTGAAAGTTGTTGTCCAAATATCATTTTTGTTATAATCTTAAGGTGGTTCAGACCCACAAAATTTTCTGGAGCATCAAACGCATTGCTTTTCTAATTTGTGGGTGATTTAAACTCATGGTATTTTGCCAACAAAGGTTGGTCCTCGGTAAGGATATGACTCATATCTCACAAGGATGTGAGTTTGAATCTTGTTACCAACGTGAGGACTCGTTAGTGGGTAATTTATAAGTATCTCTATAAACGTTCTTTGAGTCATGAGGGCTGCGTTGATCCTTATGAGCTCTCCGAAATCAAACTCACCTAAACTTTATGTCAAACAAAGAAAAAACTCGTCGTATTTTTAATTTTTGGGTGCAACCGACCCACTGCATTTTTTTGGGTGATTGACCCACTGCATTTTAAAATTTAGGTGCCTTAGACCCACTGTCTTTGCGTGCATTAGACTCATTGCGTTTTCAAATGCATTAGACCCCCTTCATTTTAAAATTTTAGATGCATTAGACCCACCAAATTTTTTTTTGGGTAATAGACCGACCAAATTTTAATCGTTGTGTACATTTAACCTGCCACATTTTAGTTGTGCATCAGGCATAACATACTTTAATTTTTGGATGCATCAGATCCACCGCAATTTTAATTTAAAAAAATTATATCAACCTCTTTTAAAATTTGATTTAATTATATTTGATATCTTTCTTTTTTAAAAAATTATATCAATATATTTTGATGTTTATGTTATCATTACACTTATCCTTCTGAAAAATAATGAAATAATGATTAAAATACATTATTCTCTCTTAAGAGAAGTAAGTAATTTTTTTAACACAATATAAATGTCAAATATAATTAAATCAAATTTCAGTGGAGGTCTGTATAACTTCTCATTTTAATTTGAGTTTAATTGCTATATACTGACAGTGTAAAACATTTTTACACAGACATTCAATCATAAGTTGCCACATCAGTAAAAAAATTGACTTTTATTCTAATTAGCTTAAAAGTCATACATATCATAATTGGTGATTGGTTGTCTATGTAAAAATACTTCATACTGTCAGTGTATAACAATTAAACTCAATCTAATTTAGGTTCATCAAGTCCACCCCATTCTAATTTTCAGATGCATCATAACCAATCTACATTCCTTTTTTTTTTTTTTTTTTATGTGTAGACCCAATCTACATTCTAATGTTCAAGTGATTCCTTCAATTAATTAATAAAAAGAAGCCTGAACCATAAATCTCTCTCGAACATTGTCTGTGTTGTTGAATTTTGGGTTTCTGATGTTGGTTTGATTATTGTGAACACCTAATTTTGTCCGGGTTAATTAATCTTTGATTAGGTGATTAGAAAAAGAAAGAAAAATTGAGTAGGCTTTGGCCCATAATCCCATTTTTTGTTTAGTCCACTTAGAGGTCCATTTCTTATTTTAAAAAAAAAAAAAAAAAAAAAAGTAAAAAAATAATAAAAAAATAATAGCAAAAATTCAATTCAAAGATGGGGTACGTAGGTTTTTGCTTTCACATTTTTAGAGGTCTTCTCCTCTTTCTTTCTCTCCTTTCTTTTGTTTTCTTTTGCTTTATTTCCCTTTTTTGTTAAGCAATACCAGCAGCACCAATGACACACTGCTCTCCTCCCTGTTGCACCACCAAGCAGAGGGACAAAGCTGATTTGCTCCCTCTTGAGGTACCCATCTCCTGCAACAAGCTAATGACAAATTTTGGCATCATTTTCCTTTTTTTTTGCCTATAAATTCAACCTCTCACAGGGAGCAAAGGGGATCTTTTTCGGGGGGTTTTTTCCAATCTGGGCAGAAGAGAGGGGATTGGAGGGAGAAACAGATTACAGTCATAACACTTCAAAAACAAATCACACTCATCTCCATTTCCCCTTCTTCATTCCCTTCACCCCAATCCCATAACCATTGTCTTCTCATTCTTATCTCCACCCAAAGTTTCCCCTTCATAACCACCACCAGTAGAACTACCCATATACACACACAACCACTGTTCTAAAATTCCAAATAAGCAAACCAAACATAGAAAAAGGAAGCTTAACAGGCCCTGACTTTGCTCACCACCGCGAACCTGTCGGAGCCATCAAGCGCCGCTGCTCCCGGCTGCACGTGCCTCCACAGAGCCACCGCACTTGTCGCTCAAACCGCTGGAACCTCCGTGAACCAGCGTCGCCGTCCCAGCTCTGCCGCTCCTCGTCGTAGCTCTACCACGGGCTCGCAGCTGCCGTTCCAACCGTCACTCCCAGCTCCCGTCGCACCGCACGCCAGGGAGCACCACCGCGAACAAGCCACACCGCCGCTCCAGACTCGAGACACCCAGCTCTGTTCAAACTCGCAGGCCGCCGCTCGCCGATCAGCCCACCGCCGTCATCCGGTCCAGATCGCCGCCGCCGTGGCCTTGTCGCTGCAAGTCTTCTCCTCTGCTCTCTGTGTGGGAAGCGTGAAAGGGAGATGGCTGAAGCCTCTCTTATTCACTTCCTTTATTTCTGTTTCAGTTTTAATGTATGGGTCATTTTTTGTGTCTGTTTATTCTTGTTCAGTAGGAAAAAAGGACCAGCTAAGGATGAGAGTGTTTAGTATTGGGTTGGGCTTGGTATGAAGGATTAGTTTAGGTTGATTTTTTTTTTTTCCTTTCTGATTTCCTTTTTTATTTCAGGCCAAGCTCATACTTTTGTGTGTGTCAGACTCTGGTTTTAAATAAAAAAAAAAGAGGGGAAAAATCTTTATAAAAATAAACCAATAATAATCACTTTCAAAGAAATTCATGCAACAATCTATGACGTTGATGTATGAATTTTTCTTCCTCAAGTGTCATAAGAATTGTAAGGGTTTATCGTATAGCACTGCTATCTTGAATCCTGTGCAAGAGTTTTAAGAATAAAATCCCTTTTCAAAATTATTCTCGAAATCCAATCCTTTCTAAAAAAAAAAAAAAAAATAAAATAAACCAACCAATCAAACTTTTTCTATTAAGAACTACGTGGCTTTGAGTTTCCTATCGCACCGGGGAATACGTAGGAGCAGAATAATCATTCTGTCAAGCCAAAATTTTATTTTCTTCCTTTTATGTTTATTTTCTTTTTGTTTAGTTTTAAAAATGGGGTAAAATAATATTTTCAAAGGTTATTAAATTTTTTGCACGATTAACTTGAGGTACCGTTCTTAGAACGGACGATGTAGGGTGCTAACACCTTTCCTACTCGCAACCGACTCCCGAACTCAAATCTCTGTCTTTTTTAAGGGACCAGTTTTCCTTAAATAATTGGGTTTTCCAAAGTTTTCCCAAATAAAAATCTTGGTGGCGACTCCTCTGTTTTTATCTTTTTTCGCGGCGCCCAGACGGGACGGTCGCGACAGCTGGCGACTCCACTGGGAAATTTGGAGAGTCAGGCCCATCATAGTTGATTGTGCAAATCTTTAATAACTTTTATTTATTTATTTTACCTTTTTTTTATTGCCTTGTAAATTAGTTTTTTTTTCTTTCTCTAATACTTTTTTGTACATATTCTTGCAACCTTAGGATAGAAAACCATTGTGTTGTGGGTTGTTCTTCTTGCAGGTTTGGGGAGTTTTTATTTGTGTAGGATTTGGTATACGTTTGTATGCTCTCAGCACACACCGCACTATCACTTGTTTCACACACTGTTGGGCTCTATACCCGAGTCCTGGAATGCCATAGGATTAGAAGGGGTTTCAGTGGTGTTATTGTAATGCTTTTGCATCCCTGGCAGTCACTGATTCTCCCGCTCAGATTGCTACCGGTACATGGACTGCCATATTGTGACTTAGTTGTCCCTGTGGTGAGGTTCATAGATCCGGGTCCTTATCTTTTTAGATGAGGGTAATCTGGGGGCCTTTTAGGAGTCTAGATCTACGCCAAGAGTTCTGCACATAAGTTGACAATAGAAGCCGTCCAAATTAGGGTTTTAACTTAGAAATCCCAACCATAGGGTGCAACCTGTGTAGGACAAAGAAGAGCACATTCTGCCGTTCTTTCTGCTGCATACATATTCACACCTATCATGATTTCAAGCATCCTAGCATATTACCCATTTTCTTTTTTTCATGCATTGTTGCGCCTAAGGTCAGGCTCGGACGACCAATGTCGTCCTTGACTTGAGCATTATGCTACGTTTCCATTGCATTTCGAAACGCAGTCAATTGTAAGGATAGTCATGCGCTAGTAATACCTGGCGCACCCTAAGGGGTTCACAACCCTTTCATGTGTACCTGCACCCTCATTCATTCATAAAGTGCATTCATTTTCCAATTTTGCTAATAAAAATTTCCTTTTCACAGATTAATCTGGTGAGAGTTAACCTTTTCTTTGATAAACAAGAGATGGAAAAAGCCAGGCACACTAGCAAGAGCTCCAAGGTGATAATGAACTCGCTGGAGAACCTAAGGGAGCTAAGTCGGTCATTACCTCAAGAGAATCGAAAAAGCTTTGTCAAGAAGTATGGAGGGATCCTGGACCTTATCTTTATACCAGTTGAAACTGCCGTTTTGAGCACTCTGAGTCAGTATTGGAACCCGCAGCTCAGATGTTTTGAGTTGCCTCACATGGCCATTACCCCTACCATCGAAGAATATGCTTGTCTATTAAGGTTACCGATGCAGACCGAGCCTGTCATTTACTTCCATATGGGGCAATACCTGATCGTCACCAACATAGCAGGGTTACTGGGGCTTCCTGAAAAAGACGTCCACTTGACCGGACACTCAAACTCGTGGATATTGACTCGAACATTCCTTGAAAATCTCTTGAAAAGGTTGAAAGATCAACGAGATTGAGGGACTTTTGAAAGGGTATTGGCACTTGTCATCTATGGGTTGGTTTTGTTTCCATCAACACTGGATATGATCGACCAAGCTGCACTGGACGTATTCTTCACAGTAGAAAGGAAAAGGAATCCAGTGCGCGTAATATTAGCTGAGACGTTTCTGACTCTAGATTTTTGCCAGCGCCATCAAAAGGGGAAGCTTCGATGTTGTGCACAACTGTTGTATGTATGGGTCATCACTCACATGTATGCGAAAGGCCATGTCAGCCGACATTCAGATCCACTGAGAGGCTTCCACAATATCCCAGTAAAACAGCAAAGTGAACATGAGTGGAGAAACGAGTTTGACAAAGTGGATGGCAGCTCTTTCAAGTGGGTATGCCCATGGTACGAAGGTCAACAAAGATATCATTTACAGTTGTGGCGAGTTCCCAAATGTGCCTTTAATGGGCCCGAGAGGATGCATATCCTACACACTAACCATAGCCCTGCGACAGCTTTGTTGGACACAAACTGTACCGCGAGAAGAACAACTCGGTGGATGTTGTTTCCGATATGAGGACGGTGAAGATACCAAGTTGTCAGCAAAAAGGGCCAGAGATGCATGGAAAAATGTGAGGATGGCGGGGAGAGCCGAATTAGGCAGGCCGATCCTAATCATTGTCTCAGAGTATGAAACCTGGAGAAGAGCAAGGAAGGTTCCCATCAGCATTCCGAAAGAGGATCCGAAAGGCGAAGATCATTCCCTTTTGGTGACTCAGATGGCAGAAAAATTAAAGATCATGGAGGCACAAATGAAAGCGGTGGAGCAAGAAAAACAAGATGCTGAGCTGAAGGCAGTCACCAATCAAAGGCGATACGAGAAGTTGGCAAGAGAAAATGAGCACTTAAAAAACATGTGCGCCGACATCACCACAACCTCAAGTGTCAAAAGAGCAACAGGTAAGGTCCCAGCGAGCCTCATGGCCAGAATCCAGAAACTTGAAGGGAAAATGTTGACTTTGACAAAGGAGAAGCTTCAACTGAAGGAGGAGACACGCCAGTTAAAAGATGAAGTTAATCGGCGAGATAAGAGAGGAAAAGCATTAGAGGCGGAAATTAATCGGCAAAGGGAGGCCAATGGCGATTTAAAAAACCAGATCTGTACACACAACAAGGTGGAGGCTGGATTGGCACGGAAGGTCAAGGACCTGAACGCCTTGCTGTTCGAAATCAAACAAAGTTGCGACCTAGGGTGGACGTCAGCCAAACATTATCATGACCAGGTGACGCGAGTGGTGAATGCCATGAAATGGTGGAGGGGAGAAGCCAAAGAGCGAGGATGGGATGTCGACATATGGAGGAAGAGGTATATAAGTATGACTAATGAGCTAAGTCATTGCATCCCGACCTTTGTTCAACGCTTTGAGAAGGCTAACAAGCGGATTCGCGTGAACCCTATGCTACGTCTCCCTCCGGAGTTAGAAGATTTCATGCGAATGTGTGATGGGTTCACCCGAGGCCTAAAAAGGAAAAGATCAATGTTGTTGACTTTAGGATAAAAGCTTTGTAAGGATGTTGAGAATTTATGCTTTGATGTCATTTCAATCTATGTACTACCCTTGAGAGGTTTCAATGAAAAGAGATGCATTTTCTCGCCTTTACTTTCTCTCGCTCTCCATCTCTTATACTTGATTCATGACAACGCCTATCGTGGAGCGTAATCTCCCTTTAGTACGTTGCTAACTACGTCCTTGCCTTATAGGAGTTATCCTTCTGTGTAAAGTGTAGTTGTTACTTCCTTGACTCGGAATCAACAATGCTAGTGTGCCTAAGACGACATCTATTGTGGAAAGGATCCTCTCCCCTAGATTCGTTGTCAACCCCATGCCGTCTTATGGGCAAATGCCCTCTGAATGGAGTGGAGGGACCATCTCTTGTCAATCATTGGGGCGTTAACTCTCTGAAAAATAAAATTTAAAGCATCTCGAAAGGGTTAATACATTTTCTGTGTTTTCTTATCCCTTTTTGTTTTTATTCATTTTCCTTTCGTTGTTGTAATTAAACAGTGATCTTTTGAACCATTGCTCCGCGACACCCTTACCGCACTCGTTCACAGGCTAAAGTTATGGCTGACCTAGAACAAACCCAAGAGATGAGAGAAGAGGTAGACCAACTCAAGGAACAGATGGCAAAGATGTTGAAGTTGTTGCAAGCGATGCAAAAGGAGAAAAGCACAGATGAGAACCCTTCGGCCTCGAATGAAGAGCATCCGGCTACGCCTCTTCTCCCACCTGGGTTCACTCAGGTTCCTGTGCAAATGCAAGGATTCAACCAACAAGGAGTCATGGTGCCCTTCGCTATTTATCCAAACAACCAGACTCATTCCTCAGCTGCCAATCATCATGAGTCTACTGTAATGAACCATCCTCCATACGGTCTTCCTCCAGGTTACGTGCCACTAACTGCTAATGGCCCACAGGACAATAACCCTAACCACCAAGATACTGCCCAAGTCCCTCAAAATTCTGTCCCCACATTCCCAACACAGGGGGTTCCTCTGCCACAAACCATTAACCCTCCGGAAGGTAGTATCCCGGCGATGATACCTTCTTCTAATCCAAAGCTCCCACCATACACCCTGCACTTTGGACCCAATGGGGCTCAAGCGGCACCAAACTTCACATCTGCCTACATGCCACAGTACCTTCCCCGGAACATGTACGGTGAAGCTCATGTGGATCAGTCAGGTGAGAACCCCCGATCTAGGGGAAAGTTGGAGACACTAGAGGAAACATTACGGGTTATTGAAGGAGCAAGTAGTTATGGCCTCAGAGATGCCTCAGAGCTTTGTCTTGTGCCCAATGTCGTAATCCCACAGAAGTTCAAGGTCCCGGATTTCAACAAATATAAGGGAACCACCTGTCCCAAGAACCACTTAACCATGTATATCCGAAAGATGGCATCACACGCGCACGACGATAAGCTGCTGATTCACTTCTTTCAAGACAGTTTGACTGGGGCAGCTTCGAGTTGGTACACGCACCTGGAAAGGGCACATATTCGATCTTTCAGGGATTTGGCTGATGCCTTCTTGAAGCAATACAAGTACAATGTTGACATGGCGCCTGATCGGATGCAGTTGCAAAATATGTCTAAAAAGGACACAGAAACTTTCAAGGAATATGCGCAGCGTTGGAGGGAAGTGGCCGCCCCCATTGGCAGAAAAAGAGATTATTGCGATGTTTATTGACACGCTTCAATCACCTTTTTATGATAGGATGATTGGTAGTGTATCGTCAAATTTCTCAGATATGGTCGTTATCGGTGAGAGGATCGAAGGAGGAATGAGGAATGGCAAGATTGTCGAGAATTCAGTTGGGGCACCTGGCCCAAAGAAGCCCCCGTTTATAAAGAAGAAGGAAGGAGAAGCGCATGCTGTGACTTTCGATCAGAATAAGTCCGGCCAGTGGAGACCAAACTTGATGCATGTCCACCCTCAACAATATTTCCAAGCTCAATATTACCCGCCACCTCCATATCACCAAACTAACCATCCGTATATCGCCGCCACCTCGCAACTTCCAAACCCCCAACCTCAGCATTACCGACCGTCGTACCCTACCCATCACCAAACACTTCCCACCATACCATCCCAAACAGTTCAACCACCGCATCACAACCCAAACACAAACCAAAGAAGGCCACCTCATGACCTGGAAAGAAAACTTGTACATTTTGATCCGATACCCATGACCTACACCGAGCTGCTACGCCAACTCGTGAAAAGCGCTATGCTAGCTCCTATCCCAACAAAACCAATGGAACCCCCGTATCCCAAGTGCTTTGACCCAAATACTAAATGTGACTATCACTCAGGGGCATCAGGTCATTCCACCAAAAATTGTAGGGCTTTGAAGCTTAAGGTGCAAGAGTTGATTAACGCCAAGTGGTTTAGCTTCGAGCAGCCTTATATGGGGCAAGATCCTCTACCAAATCATGGGGGTCCTGGAGTCAACGCCATAGAGGACTTCATGGAGTATACTCTCATCAGTCAAGTCTCCAAGGTTAAGACCCCCATGAGAGTGTGAACACCCCATTTTGACCGGGTCCCTTTTGCTTTTCACTTAAAATATAATTAAAAAAAATCAGAAAAATATTTCTTGTTAATGCAGTTTCTTTATAGATAAAGAAATGAAAATGGAACATTTTGTTGTTTTTAAGTTATGTCTTGTTTATGATACTAATAAGAAAAAATAAGAAGAAAAATGTCTTTGGGCCAATAAACCAAGTTTCAGCCCATACCCTTGCTCCAGAACCCATTTCCTTGCTCCAGAAACCCATTTCCCTTCTCCTTGCTCCATAATCCATAACCTGGTCCCCTTTTCCCGTTCAAACCAAAACCCTAGTCGCCTAAATCTCACCCTCCCCCATTCTTTCCTTTTCCTCTTCACCTACCTAAATCCCCATTTGCCCTTTTCCTTCTGTGCGCGCCTCTCAGTCCCGAAATCCACGGGATCCTGATTTTCTTTGCATGTTTGCAAAAGAAGAGTTTCCTTCCTTATCTGGCGGTCAATCACGAGGAGAATCGCGCGGCTACCGGAGATATGCGAAGGGAAGTCACAATCTATTTCCTTTTTCGTATATCTGAGAAAGAAATCAAATCTTGAACCTCTGTTTTTAAAGCAAGGTAAGAATCGATCCCCTTTATTTTCGCTTCAAAATCGTGGGATTGATTGTCTTTATTTTTTGGATTTTCAAAGTTGAGAAGACGCAAGTTCGGCACCATAAAACCCCAAGTAGCAGAACGAACAAGGGGGGAGAGAGGCAGAAATTCGAAACAGAACGGGGAGAGAAAGAAAGGCAGAAACGCAGCACCAAAAGGGAGGCAACAGGGGCACCAGTTCGAACAGAAGCAAGAAGCAGAGATTGGTATGCGCCGATCGTCATTTCTCATACCTAGATCAGCGTATCATCACAGAAACGCAGAGAGAAGGTGAAGGAGGAATTGTCAAGTGGTGGGTGTGACAGAGATTGGGAGAACAAAGTGCAGGAAGTGTCTTAATCTCCTTCAAGAAGCTTGAGATCGCACACCTATAGGTTTCAGTTCTTTGTTTCTTACTTAATTCGTGAGTAGCTTATTTGAATTTGAATTAATCATGTTTGAGAATTCTGTGATAGGACACTTTGTAACAATTTCTAGCGAGATGGTGAATTTTCCTCTCTGAGTTCTACTTGTTTGATGAAATGCCCAAACCAGTTACTCTTTGTTTTTCCTTCTGTTTTGTGTTATCTGTTCTGCTTCTGATAATTACGCCTTTGTGAAGGCCGTCAATGCATGAATTGCTCCTGGCTACGAATTTGAGGATGATTGTACTGTTTTATGTTGTCCGATGTGAAGCCTGAATGGCTATAACATGAAGTTTGGTATTCTTTTTTGGGATAATTTGCTTATGATTCATGTGATCAAGTCAATAAAAAATTGAGTTTATTCTCCTGATAGGTTGCTTTAAGAGTATTCACTATTTTGGATATTTTTGGTGATTCATGCGTTGCTTTTATCATTCTACTGACATGCTTCATTTGTGAGTTGTGTATTGTTCCTTTGGTGATTGAACTCTCCAAGTAAATGATGTAACCTTTGGCTTCATACATGAATGGTGCATTGGCTGAGTACAAATTAGAGGCATGGGTATAATAGATCAGGTGGTGCTGATTCTTTTTGTATATAAAACAGCTGCTGTTTTACTTTGAAATATATGAGGATAAAAATTTTTGTTTGGTGCTAGGCATGGTTACTGGTGGAATATAATACTTCCCTACTCAATTGTTATAAATAAATAATAATTTAACAGATGTTACTTAGGGATGCTCTATGGATTAAAATGCCCTGTTCAATCCCCTAGATTCGAGGTTACCCTATGGTTATGTGCCATGTTTAACCTCACTTAGGATTTTTTTCAATCTTTAACAATTAGAAGTAAAATAAATTCAAAATAATAAATTCAGAATTAAAAAAAAAAGTTACAAAAGAAAAGCCAATTTCTTATTTTAGTTCTTGAGTCTTATTAATTAAAACATTTAAATCTGCTTTTTTGGGATTGCTCTATGAACAGTATCATGCTCAATCCCTTAAATTCGAGGTTGCTCTGTGGATTTATGTATCATGCTTAACCTCGTTATGAACCTGTCAATGTAAATTTTAAAATACAAAATCAACAAAAAACTAAAATAGATAACGTAATAAAATAATTTTCTCCTCAACCTTTTATTTTATTTTTGTGAAGTTTGATTCATTTTTCATTTTATATTCTCGTAAATTTTTTTTTTTGGGGTAAAATACGTATGTTAAAATTCGTTAATTATTTGCACAATTAATTTGGGTAACCGTTTTTTGACGGGTGCACTAGGGGTGCTGTGGGGTTAAGTCCTCATCCTTCCTTATGCACAAGCGACTCCCGAACTAGATTTGGTCCCAAAGACCATTTTGAAGGTCTTCCAATTTTTTTCAAGTTAAATAAAATTGGTGGCGACTCTACATGTTTTTAATAAAATCCCTTTTTTTTCGTCGTCCTCCTTTGCGATTTCTGTCGCGACAGATGGCGACTCCACTGGGGAAGATTTTTAGAGAGTCAAGCCCATTAAAATTAATTGTGCAAATCTTTAATAAATTTTAACTTATTTGTTTTACCCTTTCTTTTTTCTTTTTTTGTTTTGTTTTGTTTCTCTATCCTTTATGAAAATAAAAAAAAAATATTTTTGAAAAAGAGCAAAAAAAAAAAATGAAAAAAAAGTCATTTGTGTTTTTATATATGTTTTGCTTTTTTTTTTTCCCTCTCTCAAAATATAAAAAAAAATATATAGAACCAAATTGGAAAAGATGAAAAATAGCATGACTTTTGTATAAATATGCTCTGCTCTGTTTTGTTTTGTGAGAATATGTTTTTTTTAACCTTAGGGTAGATGGTTTTTTTTCTTGGAATATATTTTTTTGAACTCTAGGGTAGATGACATTTGATTTTTTGTATATATATGTGTGACTTTGTTTTGCAGGTTGTTTTTAGGATTTTACAGGTTTGTATGCCTCCAGCACACACATCACAATCACTCGTGTCACACATTTTCAGCTCTATACCCGAGCTTGTGAAAGCCTTAGGAGTAGGCGGTGCCTCAACACTGTCATTGGAATGCCTAGTGCCCCTCTGATATTTGTTGATTCACCACTCAGATTGTTACTAGTATCATGGGTTAGTCATCCTGGAGGGTTTATCCCTACTTGTGGCTAAGATCATGAACTGGGTCCCTGTCTTTCGTGATTGGGACAATCTGGGAGCCATGACCTTTAGAAGTCTAGAACCACCAATGCACTCATAGATTAACCTAGTGGCTGCCTAATTTAAGACTCGTCATAGGTACCCTTGACTATAGGACCGCCCTCTTAGGACAATTGGAGGCGTGCATCTTCTCTCTTCTCTTTTATGTGTTTTATTTCGTTCTTCTTAAAAAAAAAAAAAAAAAAAGATAAAAAGGTAAATGGGTCCCCATCGACTTGGGCCCAAATGAGCCATTGAAATGGGTCACAAGAGGGACAATGCATTAGATGTCCCATGTCCTTTGGGTTTACAACCCTATAAGGACTCCTTTTTGCATCACATTTTTGTGCTTAGTTTCTCATTTTTTTTTATTTTATTTTATCTTATTTTATTTTATTTTATTTATTTTTTTTATTTTTTTAACAGGAGAGTTCTTTTTGTGAAGGAAAGATCCCCTTACAACCCGCTTAGCAAGTAATGGAAATATCTCACTCTAGCAATGCGATCAGCTCAAGGAAGAACATTAGGATCGATGTGAAGGTAAATGATGTGAAGACCTTAATAGAAATCAGTCAGTTGATGCCAAGAGAGACACATTCAGAGTTTGCAAGAAAATATGGGAGAATTTTGGACTTGTTGTATATTCCTATAGATGTTGTGGGCTTGAGCGCTTTGGCCCAGTATTGGAATCCTACCCTGAGATGTTTTGAGTTGCCAAATCTGGATACGACACCAACTATAGAAGAATATGCTTACATGATAAGGATACCTCTTCCGAAGGAGCTTCGTGTTTACCTCTATTATGGCCAACATGTCGGTGATGGGAAGGTGGCAGAATTATTAGGAGTTCAACCGAAGCCATCAGACAAAATGGAAAAAGGAATCGTCAAAGGCTTGAAGAGGAGATTCCTCGAGGTTTATCTCAGGGAATTGGCTCGACAACAAAATTGGGTTGTTTTCAATCGAGTGTTAGCTTTGACCGTTTATGGATTGGTGTTGTTTCCTTTTATACCGGACATGGTGGATTATGCAGCTATGGATGTCTTCTACAAAGTTGAAGAGTATGCTGTGAATCCTGTCCCTGCTATTTTGGCAGAAATGTTCCTCTCACTACAAGTTTGCCACGAGGTTCAGCAAGGTAAATTGCGGTATTGCACACAATTGATGTATGTTTGGATCGTGACTCATATGTATGCTCGCAAGCACATTAGCGAGACGGATGACCCTTTGAAGAAATTCCACCGCATACCAGTAAAGCCAAATAAATCCTATGAATGGAAGCGAGAGTTTGATGAGATTGATTCAGAATCCTTTAATTGGATGTGTCCATGGTATAGAGGAGATACTGTTATTTTCAGCTGTGGGAATTTCTCGAATGTCCCCTTGATGGGGCCAAGAGGTTGTGTTTCATATTCCCCAGCACTTGTGATTCGACAACTGAAGTGGACTCAACGTGAACCTCCTGAAGAAGTGATGGGTGGGATCTCTTTCTTATTCCAAGATTGCGAAGTTGTCAAGAATACATCAATAGCGATTAGATTGGCTTGGAGTAATATCCATATCGTGGGATCAAATGAGTTGGGGAGGCAAATCATTGCTTACACTAGAAACTACCTCGCTTGGAGGAAAGCAAGGAGAGAGAACATCACCGATCCTGAGCCGATCCCACACCATGATGAGATTCCTCAGACTGAAGCACAGTTGCTAGAGAAGACTGAGATTTTGATGGCTCAGATGGGGGTGCTAGAGGAGGTGAATCAAACGGCTCGAATCACCATTGCCACACTTCAACACGAAGTCCATAAGTTAAACATGAAGGTAGAACGGTTGAGAGATGAATGTGCGGATGCATATGAAGCCGCCGGTCCAGCAAAGAGGGCAAGGAAAGAGAATGTGAAAGGGTCAGAAGTCCGAGGGTTGCGAGCAAGGGTAGAAGATCAAGAAAGAGCACTGACAAAAACTCTCAAAGAAAAAGAAAAGTTGGAGGCAAATGTCGGGGTACATGTCCAAACGATAAAGACATTGGAGGAAAGAATAGGATCCTTGCAAGAGGCATTTGCCCATACTGAGCGCTACTCTGATCAAGGTTGGAATGCAGCTGCAACGTATCGCGAATCATTAGCAAAGGCACAAGAGAAGGAAGACCAACTGTGGATGAAGATACGAAAGCTTGAAAGAGAGAAAAAGCAATATGAGGATGAGATCCATCAGCAAGAAGAATGGTTAGAAGACTGGCATGTAGTGGCAGAGAAACTGAAGACTGATAGAAATGCTTGGAAGAGAAGATATGAATACTTGTCAGGAAACTTGCAATACCATGCTTCTCGATTCATGGATCGCCTCGAGGAGGCGTCCATCCAGGTTCACATAAGCGCTGAATCTCTAATACCTCCAAAAGTAGCCAGCTTCATAAAGTATTGTAGAAGTCTTGCTAGTGGATTCAAAAAGAGAACCTCGAAACTTTTGATGTAATTTTTGTTAAATGTCGGACGTTGTACTGCTCTTCAATCAAATAAAGTTATCTTTCACGTTATGTCCATCGATGAATTCTCCTTTACTTTCCTCTTTGTGTTATAAGTTTGCCTGCATGGTTGCACTGCTAGTGAGTGATGCGATCCATTGAGGGATGCACGCCCTCACGGATATGTCATCAACCATGCACAATCTAAGGGGGACGTACCCCTAGAATTGTGCATGGGATGGAAATTTCTTGCTACAGAGACGGTCTTTCCTTGACAAAAAGAATTAATAAGTGTAAATGAGATAGACGTAACTTTGATTTTACTAATTAAATTTCTTAATGTATTCGTATAGGTTTAAATTAGAAAATTCATGAACCATTGCGCGACCCAGGAAAGACGACACCAATCAAACCCGAGTTCACAACACCAGATCTCGGACTAGAATGGCTGATAATAATGCCGAGGTGGGAAGAAATTTGAGCTTAGAGTTAGATGAAGTAAGGGGAAGAGTAGCTGAGATGACTGAAACCCAAGCAAGGCTGGAGGCGATATTGCAAGATATGAGAGAATCTCTCAATAGGCTTGGCGCAAATAGAGGTGCAAATGAAGATGATCCCTATGTGAGTGTACAGCCAGCCCTTTCCACAGTATCGGCACCTATGTTTTCAAGCATCAACACAGGTCTTACTCAGGGAATGCGTGCCCATGAACAACAGCAACACACAGCACCAATAATACTTCCCATCGGAGAAACTTTTGAGAATGCCTATCATGAAGCTCCTGGCTATGCAGGACCCACATGGGAGCAACCCCATATATCCATCCCTGGACCGTTCATAGGAGCTTAGGTAGAGAAGGATAAGGTGAAAGATGAGTGGATGGAAAAGATGGAAGAACAGATAAAAGTGATAAAAGGATCAAGTACCTATGGCCCTCTAAAAATAGAAGAACTTTGTCCTGCCACGGACGTGGTGATACCTAAGGATTTTAAGATCCCTGATTTTTCAAAGTATGATGGAAGTGGGAATCCTCGGTTTCACCTTATCAGCTATGCCACCAAAATGGCCATCTAGTCAAAGGAAGACAAGTTCCTCATTAGCTTCTTTCATGAGAGTTTGACAAGTATTGCGTTAGAATGGTACCTTCAGCTAGACCACTCTAAGATTTCGCGATGGACGGAATTGGCTGACTTGTTCATGGACCAGTATAAGTTCAATTTGGATGCAGCTCCTACCCGTGAACAACTAACCTCAATGCAGAAAAGAAATGAGGAATCCTTTAAAGTATATGCGCAAAGGTGGAGAAGTTTAGCAGCACAAGTTCAGCCCCCGTTGACATTATCATAAATGTGCTCATACTTTTTGGGAACTCTCACGGCCCCTTTTATAGGGGCAATGGCAGGAGCGGCTTACAGGGATTTCTCCGACTTGATAGCTGCAAGAGAAAGAATTGAATTTTTAGCTAGAGCTGGGAAACTGCCGGTTGATGCAAAAAGTAGTGCACCTAAGAAGGGATTCCAACCAAAGAAGAAGGAAGCTGAGGCGAATTATGTACAACACCAACAGAATGTTGGACCTCGACATGTTCCCTCATACTCAACGTACCAAGCACCATATAACCCGAACCTTCACATCCCATACCTTCAAACACCACTTTACCCACCTCAACAAGCCTTGCCAAGCACCACTCAACCACAAAACCAGGTAAATAATGTCCCCGCACCTCAGCCATATAACCCTACTCGCCCTGCATACGCACGTTATCCCCCTGCAATCCAACCATATCGCCCAACCTATAATCGACCAAATTTCCAGAATCAAGGACACCCCACCACTCCAAACCTGCCACCTTTCCCTAGACTATCCGTTTCCAATGCAGAATTATTCCAACAATTGTTCGACCGTCATTTGATTGCTGGGAATCCTATACGTCCCCTTCAACCACCTTTCCCTGCTTGGTACAATCCGAACTTGACCTGCAAATATCACATGGATGTCTCAGGGCACTCCATTGAAGATTGCGAAGCCTTTAAGACAGCAGTGAGAAAACTAATCGCTTGTGGAAGATTGGGGTTTGAAGAGGAATCGGGGCCTAGCATTGTTAACAATCCAATCCCAAGCCATAATGTAGAAAACAGGGTGAATAGCTTGGAAGTAGAGGGGTATCAAGTCAAGAAGGTCCTCCACTTACGAACGCCTATGCAAGAGGTGTTTGATGGACTAAAGAAAGCAGGGTATGACACTGTCGCGCCGGGGGTAAAAGAAGAAGAACAAAAGGATGATGGAATTTTGAATTGTGTTTATCACCATGGGCAGGCAGGGCATGACATTGAGAGTTGTTGGGACTTTAAGGTCCGAGTTTAGGGACTACTAACCCTCGGAGTGATACAAGCCAGGCGAGATACGTTTGAGGGAATCAACATAGTCGAAAAGATTGTACTTCGAGTGCCACCCCTTAATAAGGCCCCGACACCAGAAAAAGTGATCTTAAGGGTAAAAAAGCCCGTTCCTTTTGCTTATGACGACACTCATGCTGTGCCATGGAACTATGAAACAAAAGTTGAGCTGACGGCTGTAGGAGAGACTTCGAAGGCCCAAGTTGCTAATGTGATAAGGACCGGGGGTATTACGAGGAGTGGGCGATGTTATGGCCCTGAAGAAGAAGAAATAAAGAAGAATCCCAAAGAAAAAAAGAAGAATGAAGCTGTGGAGGAAGAGGAAGAAGAGTTCCTGAAGATCATGAAGCAAAGTGAGTTTGATGTGATAGAACAGTTAAAGAAGACTCCAGCCAGGATTTCTCTCTTATCACTTATTCTAACATCAGAATTGCACCGTAAGGCGTTGTTGAGGGTGTTGGGTGAAGCTTATGTCAAGCCTGATGTCACTCCCGAAAATGTGGTAGACATGGTAGATCCGGTGAAGCGCGTCAACATGATTACCTTTTCGGAAGATGAGGTGTTTCCAAGGCAGGGTAGTGGGCCCAAAACCCTGCACATTACTTTAAAGTGCAGAGGTTTTGTGATTGCGAAGGTACTCATAGATGGCGGCTCGGCATTGAATGTGATTCCAATGTCTACTCTGGAGCAATTGAACATGGGTATAATAGATTTAACACCACAAGAGATGATTGTGCGGGCCTTTGATGGAACAACAAGAGGAATTTTAGGGGAAATAACTCTGCTACTTGAAATAGGGCCTAGTCATTTCCCTGTCCTATTCCAAGTCATGGAAATTCAACCAGCATATACTATGCTTCTAGGGAGGCCTTGGATTCATAGCGCTGGAGTTGTTCCCTCAACATTACATCAGTGCTTGAAGTACATCCACAATGGGGCGGTAATTACCATTCGTGGTGAAGAGGAAATCATGCTGACAAAGCCCGTTTCAGTACCTTATATAGAGAATACAGAGCAAATTGAGGATAAATCTTTGCACAATTTTGAAATTTTGAGGTCAGAGATCCAGAGGAAAGAGCCACCAATAAAGAATGTGAATGAAGTGATATTTCGTATTATGGAGAGGAGTGGATACCAGAAGGGAAGAGGCTTGGGGTCTAAGCTTCAAGGGATCCCACAACCGATCGAAGCCATTTCTAGAGAGGGAAAGTATGGACTAGGGTATGAGCCTTCTCTGGCCGAAAAAATGAAGATCACGACTCTCAGAGGAAGAAAAGAAGGAGTGGGAGAAAACAAATATGTTCCCCATCTAAAGGAGACTTTTCCAACACCAGCTGAAGTGATCAAGCCAGAAAAGTTGACCTCCCCTCATTTCACCATCAGTGCACTTGAAGAAGAGCAAGAAAGAAACCATGTTATCTATCTCTCTGGTGACAATGAAGTTCTTAGCAATTGGCGGTCTGAACCATTTGTTGATGTTATTTCCATAAAGTAATTATCTCTTTGTACAAGAAATGAACTGGTGTTTACTTTAATTGAGACATGAATAAAATGTTTTAGCATGATTTTCCAGCATGTTTTCTCATTGTTCCACTCTTTTACTTCCTCTATTCATTGCTTTATATTGCTTGCACCTTCTTCAACAAATAAAACTCTTGTCTATATTGTTCCTATTGCAAAAAATTTCTTTCAGGAATCTCCCTCCCACTGAAAGTTTGCTTCATAAAAGGAACCCTGAAGCCTCATTTATTGATTCCCTTGCGGCTGTGAACAAAGGTGATCCTAGGTCTGATGATGAAGAAGAAGCAATTGAGGAGTTCTCCAAGTTAATGGAACACTCTGAAAAAGGGTTCACTTTGAATGATGAGGTCATAGAAGTGGTTAATATGGGGACGAGGAAGACAAGAAGGAGTTGAAGGTAGTGGATAACCCAGAGCATGCAGAAATGGTCGCACTATTCAAAGAGTATCTGGATGTGTTTGCATGGTCCTACAGAGATATGCCAGGTTTAGATCCAGAGATAGCATCACATAAAATCCCATTGTACCCAGATATAGTGGCCAAGAAACAAAAATTGAGGAGGATGCATCCAGAAATGTCGCTTAAGATCAAAGAAGAGGTAAGTAAACAACTGGAAGCTGGTTTTCTGGAAGTGTCGAGACATCCGGAGTGGGTACCTAATATTGTGCCGGTACCAAAGAAGGATGGGAAGGTCAGGATGTGTGTGGATTACAGAGATCTGAATAAAGCCAGTCCAAAAGATGATTTCCCGCTCCCTCATATCGATATCCTCGTAGACAGTACAGCAAGGAACCACAGGTTCTCTTTCATGGATGGGTATTCTGGATACAATCAGATCCTCATGGACGTCGATGACAAGGAGAAGACAACTTTTACCACTCCTTGGGGAACTTTTTGTTACACAGTAATGCCTTTTGGTTTGAAGAATGTCGGGGCCACCTACCAACGTGCTATGGTAGCATTGTTCCACGATATGATGCATAAAGAAATAGAGGTGTACGTGGATGACATAGTGGCCAAATCCAAGGAAGGACAAAGTCATGTAGCAGTTCTGCGGAGGCTATTCGAGAGACTGAGGAAGTACAAGTTGAGACTCAACCCTACAAAATGTGTGTTTGGGGCATCAACTGGGAAGTTGCTTGGTTTTATTGTTAGCAGAGAAGGAATAAAAGTGGACCCGGACAAGGTAAAGGCGATAAGGGACATGCCCGCTCCCAAGAATGAGAAGGAGGTAAGAGGTTTTTTGGGAAGGTTGAATTACATTGCACGGTTTATTGCTAACCTGACTAGCACATGTGAGCCGATCTTCAAGCTCCTGAAGAAGAATAATCCTGGAAGTTGGAATGAGGAGTGCCAAGAAGCCTTCGACAAGATAAAAGCATATCTGCTTAGTCCTCCGGTGTTGTTGCCACCGATTCGAGGACGTCCACTGATATTGTATCTCACTATATTACCGACCTCAATGGGGGCAATGCTAGGGCAATATGATGAATTTGGCAAGAAAGAACAGGCGATTTATTATCTGAGCAAAAAGTTTAATGACTGCGAAGCCCGATATATGGCAAATGAGAAGACTTGTTGTGCATTGGTATGGACGTCCAAGAGGCTCAGGCAATACATGTTGTATCACACTACCTGGTTAATCTCTCGAATGGACCCTTTGAAGTATATCTTTGAAAGTCCTCACATCTCCTTAAGGGTTTCAAAGTGGCAAGTGATATTATCAGAATTTGATATTAAATACATGACTCGAAAGTCCATCAAGGGGAGTGCGATTGCTGACCATTTAGCTGAAAACCCTCTCGAGGGTGGACAACCAGTTACGTATGAGTTCCCAGATGGAGAGATATTGTCATTAGAGGAAGATGAAGCCGAAAATGAGAACGTGTGGAAGATGTATTTCGATGGAGCAGTTAATATGCACGGGAGAGGTGTAGGAGCAGTAGTGGTTTCGCCAAATGGCAAGCAGTACCCAGTGGCCGTTAAGCTTGAATTTGAATGCACCAATAACATCGCGGAATACGAAGCATGTGCAAGTGGATTACAAGCAGCAATTGACCTTGGAATAAAAAAATTGAAGGTCTTTGGGGATGCAGCTCTAATTATTTATCAAGTCAATGGCGAATGGCAAACCAAAGATTCCAAGTTGATTCCATATCAGAAGTACTTGACTCAGTTGATTGCGAAATTTGATGATATTACCTTTTCACATGTAACTCGAGACAAGAATCAGTTCGCAGATGCTTTAGCCACGTTAGCTGCTATGACCAAGCTGGACATTTGTACCACCGTCCAGCCTATCCAAGTGAAGGTCCAGCGTGAACCGGCATATTGTGCCCATGTGGAGGAAGAGCCCGATGGTAAACCTTGGTATCATGACATCAAACAGTATATGCAGAGTAGGGCATACCCAGCTGAAGCAAATGAAGGGACCAAGAAGACTATTCGCAGGTTATCCATGGCCTTTTTTCTGGACTGAGAAGTTCTATATAAAAGAAACCATGATGGGGTCCTCTTAAGATGTGTTGATGCTCGTGAAGCCCGAACTGTCATGACAGAAGTACATGAAGGGATGTGTGGAACGCATGCCATTGGTCATATGATGGCACGCAAGATTTTACGGAGTGGTTACTACTGGTCAACCATGGAAACGGATTGCTTGGAGTATGTCCGGAGATGCCATAAATGCCAGATATATGCAGATCGAATCAAAGCTCCTCCATTCCAACTTCACAAATTGGTGTCCCCTTGGCCCTTCTCTATGTGGGGAATAGATGTAATCAGGCCAATCAATCCTAAGGCTTCAAATGGGCACCGTTTCATCTTGGTGCCAATTGATTACTTCACAAAGTGGGTAGAAGCGACATCATATGCCAGTATCTCTCAAAAGGTGTTCACAAAGTTCCTCAAAAGAGATGTCATTTGTCGGTACGGAATACCTGAAAGGATCATTACGGACAATGCTTCCAATCTTAATGGGGCAGAGGTACAGAAGTTGCTCGAGACCTTCAAAATCAAACACCATAATTCTGGTCCTTATAGGCCCCAAATGAATGGTGCGGTAGAAGCGGCCAACAAGAATATCAAGAAGATTGTCGCTAAAATGGTCGTGAACTATAAAGATTGGCATGAAATGTTACCCTATGCTTTGCATGCGTATCGCACCAATATACGTTCAAGTACCGGGGCAACACCCTTCTCATTGGTGTATGGAATGGAGGCTGTCTCTCCCATAGAAGTTGAAATCCCTTCATTAAGAGTGTTGATGGAAGCAGACTTGGAAGAATCCGAGTGGATGAACGCTCGGTATGATCAATTGAACATGATTGAAGAAAAAAGATTGGTGGTCCTTTGTCACGGACAATTATATCAAAGAAGAATGGCTAAAGCCTTTAATAAGAAAGTTCGTCCTAGGGAGTTTCAACCAGGCGATTTGGTACTAAAGAAGATGCTTCCCAGTCAAGAAGACGCTCGAGGAAAATGGGCGCCCAATTATGAAGGGCCATATATTGTAAAGCAGGCATACTCAGGCGGAGCATTGATCTTAATAGATGAAGACGGGCAAGAGTTACCAAGGCCCATAAACTCTGATGCTGTGAAAAAGTTTTATGCCAGATAAAAAAAAAAAAAAAATTTGCTCGCTAGGTCGAAAACCCGTAAGGGCGGCTTAGGCAAAAGTTAGGGCAGAAAAATGTCCGTTAGGTTGAAAACCCGTAAAGGGCAACCTAAACAAAAATTAGGGCAAAGAAAATATATCTTGGGCTGAAAACCTGCAAGGGCAGCTTAAGTGAAGAAAATAGCACAAAGGCCACCACACTGAGGCAATTTTGCTTGTGATTGGGTACATGGGTGCGAAGAAAATTGTTGGAGGGTTAAAGGAGGGATGCACATCAAGAGAAGCTGAGACTAAGGCCAGGGCTTGCGATGTCAGTGGCCGATGGGAATCATCTGAATGAGGATCACAGAACCGATACTGGGGCAAATTTTTTATGTGGTTATCATATTTTATTCCTTTCCTCTTATTCGCTCTTATCCTTTGTGTTCCCCTTGCACTTTCCCTCCCCATGTTATCCTTTCTGATTCCCTTATGTATAATCCAAAGTCACATGTGAATGCAAAAGTTTATTCATGACCCCTTTGTGCTCAAATCATGTTTTATGCATTAAAATTATGTCTCAATCAAAGTACATATGAGTTTGATAGTATGATTTGATAATTTTAATGGTGATTTTAATGAATGGTTGGACCAATAAAGACTCAACACTTCAAAGTCAATAAGTAAGATGACAGTGCACGCCGAGTGGGGGACTTAAAAGAATAAGGAAAGTCTCCACAGGTCACAGTCCAGAATAAATCTCTTCATGACTGCGCCTTTTGCAAAAGAAACCATGTCATCAAAGGGAATAAATGGTGCTTCAACTCAAAGGTGTTAGTAAACAAGGGTATGATTGGTCGAAGTTTTCCTAGGAAGCGTTTGGTTCCAGTTTGTCTAAAAAAGGGTAAAATAGAAATAAAGAGAAAGTTTGATTTTGAGCTCAAAGGCTCATTGCAATTTAATTTTTGGGATCAGAGGCCCATTACCATTTAATTTTCGAGCTCAGAGGCTCATTGTTTTTTTTTTTTAGGATTAGAGGCCCAATGTCATTTACTTTTCGAGCTCAGAGGCTCTTTGTCTTTTATTTTTTGGGATCAGAGGCCCATTGTTATTTAATTTTTGAGCTCAGAGGCTCATCGCAATTTAGTATCTTTGGGATCAGAGGCCCATTACCATTTAATTTTCGAGCTCAGAGGCTCATTGTTTTCTTTTGGGATCAGAGGCCCAATGTCATTTACTTTTCGAGCTCAGAGGCTCTTTGTCTTTTATTTTTTGGGATCAGAGGCTCATTGTTATTTAATTTTTGAGCTCAGAGGCTCATCGTAATTTAGTATCTTTGGGATCAGAGGCCCACTATCATTTATTTTTTCGAGCTCAGAAGCTCATTGTCATTTATTTTTTGGGAACAGAGGCCCACTGTCATTTAATTTTTGGGATCAGAGGCCCATTACCATTCATTTTTCGAGTTCAGAGGCTCGTTTTCATTTTTGGGATCAGAGGCCCATTGTTATCTAATTTTCGAGCTTAGAGGCTCATTGTCATTAATTTTTTGGGTCAGAGGCCCACGATCATTTAATTTGCGAGCTCAGAGTCTCATGATCATTTAATTTTTGGGATTAGAGGCCCATCGCACTTTGTTTCTTTCATTTGTTATTATGCCTGCATCATTCGCATTAAATATCTTTGTATAGTTACATGCATTCCCGGACAAAATGCGTGTTCTTTTTCTTTACTCGTTGTTTACTATGATCACGTGTCTCCAAAGCAACAAGTAAAGAGGGGTAACTGTGAACGCCCCATTTTGACCGGGTCCCTTTTGCTTTTCACTTAAAATAAAAAAAAAATAAAAAAAAAAAATCAGAAAAATATTTCTTGTTAATGCAGTTTCTTTATAGATAAAGAAATGAAAATGGAACATTTTGTTGTTTTTAAGTTATGTCTTGTTTATGATACTAATAAGAAAAAATAAGAAGAAAAATGTCTTTGGGCCAATAAACCAAGTTTCAGCCCATACCCTTGCTCCAGAACCAATTTCCTTGCTCCAGAAACCCATTTCCCTTCTCCTTGCTCCATAATCCATAACCTGGTCCCCTTTTCCCGTTCAAACCAAAACCCTAGTCGCCCAAATCTCACCCTCCCCCATTCTTTCCTTTTCCTCTTCACCTACCTAAATCCCCATTTGCCCTTTTCCTTCTGTGCGCGCCTCTCAGTCCCGAAATCCACGGGATCCTGATTTTCTTTGCGTGTTTTCAAAAGAAGAGTTTCCTTCCTTATCTGGCGCTCAATCACGAGGAGAATCGCGCGGCTACCGGAGATATGCGAAGGGAAGTCACAATCTATTTCCTTTTTCGTATATCTGAGAAGGAAATCAAATCTTGAACCTCTGTTTTTAAAGCAAGGTAAGAATCGATCCCCTTTATTTTCGCTTCAAAATCGTGGGATTGATTGTCTTTATTTTTTGGATTTTCAAAGTTGAGAAGACGCAAGTTCGGCACCATAAAACCCCAAGTAGCAGAACGAACGGGGGGGGGGGGGAGGCAGAAATTCAAAACAGAACGGGGAGAGAAAGAAAGGCAGAAACGCAGCACCAAAAGGGAGGCAACAGGGGCACCAGTTCGAACAGAAGCAAGAAGCAAAGATTGGTATGCGCCGATCGTCGTTTCTCATACCCAGATCAGCGTATCATCACAGAAACGCAGAGAGAAGGTGAAGGAGGAATTGGCAAGTGGTGGGTGTGACAGAGATTGGGAGAACAAAGTGCAGGAAGTGTCTTAATCTCCTTCAAGAAGCTTGAGATCGCACACCTATAGGTTTCAGTTCTTTGTTTCTTACTTAATTCGTGAGTAGCTTATTTGAATTTGAATCAATCATGTTTGAGAACTCTGTGATAGGACACTTTGTAACAATTTCTAGCGAGATGGTGAATTTTCCTCTCTGAGTTCTACTTGTTTGATGAAATGCCCAAACCAGTTACTCTTTGTTTTTCCTTCTGTTTTGTGTTATCTGTTCTGCTTCTGATAATTACGCCTTTGTGAAGGCCGTCAATGCATGAATTGCTCCTGGCTACGAATTTGAGGATGACTGTACTGTTTTATGTTGTCCGATGTGAAGCCTGAATGGCTACAACATGAAGTTTGGTATTCTTTTTTGGGATAATCTGCTTATGATTCATGTGATCAAGTCAATAAAAAAATTGAGTTTATTCTCCTGATAGGTTGCTTTAAGAGTATTCACTATTTTGGATATTTTTGGTGATTCATGCGTTGCTTTTATCATTCTACTGACATGCTTCATTTGTGAGTTGTGCATTGTTCCTTTGGTGATTGAACTCTCCACGTAAATGATGTAACCTTTGGCTTCGTACATGACTGGTGCATTGGCTGAGTACAAATTAGAGGCATGGGTATAATAGATCAGGTGGTGCTGATTCTTTTTGTATATAAAACAGCTGTTGTTTTACTTTGAAATATATGAGGATAAAAATTTTTGTTTGGTGCTAGGCATGGTTACGGGTGGAATATAATACTTCCCTACTCAATTGTTATAAATAAATAATAATTTAACAGATGTTACTTAGGGATGCTCTATGGATTAAAATGCCCTGTTCAATCCCCTAGATTCGAGGTTACCCTATGGTTATGTGCCATGTTTAACCTCACTTAGGATTTTTTTCAATCTTTAACAATTAGAAGTAAAATAAATTCAAAATAAATAAATTCAGAATAAAAAAAAAGTTACAAAAGAAAATCCAATTTCTTATTTTAGTTCTTGAGTCTTATTAATTAAAACATTTAAATCTGCTTTTTTGGGATTGCTCTATGAACAGTATCATGCTCAATCCTTTAAATTCGAGGTTGCTCTGTGGATTTATGTATCATGCTTAACCTCGTTATGAACCTGTCAATGTAAATTTTAAAATACAAAATCAACAAAAAACTAAAATAGATAACGTAATAAAATAATTTTCTCCTCAACCTTTTATTTTATTTTTGTGAAGTTTGATTCATTTTTCATTTTATATTCTCGTAAATTTTTTTTTTGGGGGTAAAATACGTATGTTAAAATTCGTTAATTATTTGCACAATTAATTTGGGTAACCATTTTTTGACGGGTGCACTAGGGGTGCTGTGGGGTTAAGTCCTCATCCTTCCTTATGCACAAGCGACTCCCGAACTAGATTTGGTCCCAAAGACCATTTTGAAGGTTTTCCAATTTTTTCCAAGTTAAATAAAATTGGTGGCGACTCTACATGTTTTTAATAAAATCTCTTTTTTTTCGTCGTCCTCCTTCGCGATTTCTGTCGCGACAGAGAGTTATTTTCAGGGAGATGTTTAAGCGTGGGATGATGCAAGCCCCGATTAAGGAGGAAAGTGACCTTGACAAAGGCGTAAGATGTGACTTTCATGGGGAGAAAGAGCATGCAATTGAAGATTGTGCAAAGTTCAGACAGGTCATACAACAGTTATTGGATATGAAGATGATCCTGATTGGTTGCCAGTTGGATGAGGGAGGCATAAATGTGGTTGCTGAATCTACAGTCTCCCCGATGCGGGTCAATGTAACTCCTTTGACCATCCGGGTCGATCCTCAGCCAGTTGTTGAAACAATCGTTCCAAAACCGCTGGTGATATACTATACCAAAGAGGTACCATCACCAACTTCAAGTGGGCTGAGGCCACTCGGCATCCAAGTTCCACGTCCTTTTCCTTACAAGGACACCAAAGCAGTACCATGGAAATATGACGTGCAGGTTCAACCACAATATTGTAAAGATACCACTGTAGTCACCAATGTCTCGGGAGTCGGCGGGATGACTCGGAGCGGTCGTGTTTATACCCCGGAGGTGTTGCGAAAAGAAGATACAGAAAAGGAAGGAGGAAGCTGCAGGGGAAAAGGAAAAGAAACTCTTATTGAGGAGGACGCAAGAGGGAATGGATACAAAAAAGAAGTATCCGATGAAGAAGTCTCCGAATTTTTGAAGTTCATCAAACAAAGTGAATATAGGGTGGTGGACCAGTTGAATCGAACTCCGGCCAAGATATCTCTTTTGTCTTTGCTCATGAACGCTGAACCACATAGAAAGGTGTTGATGAAGGTTTTGAATCAAGCCCATGTTTCTCATGACATCACTGTTGATAAGTTTGATAACATTGTGGGCAACATCATCGCCGATAATTATGTAACTTTCACCGATGATGAAGTACCTGTTAAGGGGATGGGGCATAACAAGGCGTTGCATATCTCTGTGAAGTGTCGGGATCACATTTAGCTAGAGTGCTCATTGACAATGGATCTTCTTTGAATGTGATGCCAAGGTCGACCTTGTCTAAGCTGCCTTTCGATGGGACCCACATGAAGCCGAGCTCAATGATAGTAAGAGCATTTGACGGTACACGAAGAGAGGTCATTGGTGAGATCGAATTACCTATTCAGGTTGGTCCTTGTACCTTTGAGGTCCTTTTTCAAGTAATGGATATCACACCGACCTACAGATGCCTCCTTGGGAGACCTTGGATCCATTCTTCTGGAGCCGTACCCTCTACGCTGCACCAAAAGGTTAAGTTCATCATTGATAATAAATTGATAATTATTTCTGGAGAAGAAGACATGCTGGTGAGCAAACCAACAACAACCCCTTACATTGAGGCAGCAGAAGAAGCTCTTGAGACCGCTTTCCAATCGCTGGAGATTGCCAATACTACTTACTTAAGAGAGGGGTTTTGCTTTCAAAACCGTGGCCGTCAAAAGCATCTGTCATGATGGTGAGGGTTATGCTTAAAGGAGGATATCGACCTGGGAACGGATTGGGAAAAAGCAACCAAGGGGTTCCCGATATCATAATGCTTACTGAGAACAAGGATAGGTTTGGGTTAGGATACAAACCCACTAAGGCAGATAAGAGGAGAGTTCTAGAACAGAGGAAAGAGAAGAGGCTTGCTCGTTTGGAAAATCGTGAGTACGAGGCTGAAAGGGTTCCCATCTGTGACATACGACAAAGCTTCCGCAGTGCAGGGTTCGTGTTCCTTGACCAAGTAGCAGCCATTGGAGATGATGATTCCACCAATCACAGTGTTAATCTTGTTTATCCATGCTCTCCTGATACAGAGCTCAATAATTGGGAGACCATTGAATTCCCGAGGACCATAGAATCTTTGTCAAAGTAATTCTGTAATGCCTATCCTTTAGCTCTGCCCAAGGCTTTAGGACGTCTTTTGTACTGGGCTTACTTGTTTCTATTTCAGTATTGACTTATCAATAAATGCATGCATTTAGTCCCTTTTATTCTTCCACCCTTTTTTTTTTGTTTCCCTAATAATTGTCAATAATACAGTTTTCGCCTTTTCACCTTTATTTATTCACCTTTCCCTGATAATCATCAAAATGCAGATCTAAAAGTGACTCTCTTGAAAATGACATTGTTAGTGTTCCAGCATACAGTTTCGATTATCCCATTAATCATGCTGACGAGGATATTGATGACAGTGAGGAAATTCCCCCTGAGCTAATGAGGTTGGTAGAACAGGAAACCAAAGAAATTCGACCCCAGGAAGGGCCGACTGAGGTGATCAACTTGGGAATAGAAGATGATATAGAAGAGGTCAAGATTGGTATTTCCCTGAAAGAAAGTGAGCGACACAGACTGGTCAAGTTGCTACTTGATTTTAAGGATATTTTTGCATGGTCGTACCAAGACATGCCGGGGTTAGACCCCAGCATAGTAGAACATAAGTTACCTTTAAAGCCTGAATGTCCTCCGATGAAGCAAAAGTTGCGAAGGATGAAAGCAGAGATGTCGTTGAAGATCAAGGAAGAAGTCAAGAAGCAATTAGATGCAGGCTTCCTAGCAGTTGCGAAGTACCCTCAATGGGTTGCAAACGTTGTCCCTGTTCCAAAGAAGGATGGAAAAGTTCGGATGTGTGTCGATTACCGGGATCTGAACAGAGCTAGCCCGAAAGACGACTTCCTTCTCCCTCACATCGACGTTCTGGTGGATAATACCGCTCATCATGCTTTCTTCTCTTTCATGGACAGATTTTCGGGATACAATCAGATCAATGGCTCCTGAAGATATGGAAAAGACCACGTTTGTCACTCTGTGGGATACCTTTTGCTACAAAGTTATGTCTTTTGGTTTGAAGAATGCTAGGGCGACATACCAGCGGGCCATGGTGACTCTATTCCATGACATGATGCATAAGGAGATAGAAGTTTATGTGGATGATATAATTGCAAAGTCCAAATCTGAAGATGACCATGTTGATGATTTGAAAAAGCTTTTTGAACGGTTGAGAAAGTTCGAGCTTCGATTGAATCCGGCCAAATGCACTATTGGAGTGAAATCGGGCAAGCTTTTGGGGTTCATAGTTAGCCAGAAAGGAATAGAAGTTGATCCTGATAAGGTGCGAGCGATCATCGATATGCCAGCGCCTCGAACTGAGAAAGAAGTTTGTGGGTTTTTAGGGAGATTGAACTACATTGCCAGGTTCATCTCTCAGTTAACTGCGACATGTGAGCCAATCTTTAAGTTGCTGCGTAAGAATCAGGTGGTAAAATGGAATGAGGATTGCCAAAAGGCGTTTGAAAAGATCAAGTAGTACTTGCAAGAACCTCCGGTTTTGGTACCGTCGGTCCCTGGAAGACCGCTCATCATGTATTTAACAGTGCTAGATGAATCTACGGGTTGTGTGCTGGGGCAGCATGATGAATCAGGAATAAAGGAGCATGCCATCTATTATCTGAGTAAGAAGTTCACAAGTTGTGAGGCCAACTACTCATTGCTGGAACGCACATGTTGTGCTTTGGCATGGGCGGCTCGTCATTTAAGGCATTATATGTTGAGTTATACTACCTGGTTGGTGTCCAAAATGGACCAGATCAAGTACATCTTTGATAAGCCTGCTCTGACTGGAAGGATTGCCCGCTGGCAAGTCCTGCTATCCGAGTACGACATCGTCTATGTCACCCAGAAAGCAGTAAAAGGAAGCGCTCTCGCAGATTATCTAGCCAACCAGCCCGTAGAGGATTATGGGTCGATGCAATATGACTTCCCAGATGAAGATATAATGGCTTTGCTTGAGCAGGGGCAGTCGTCAGAAGAAGAAAAGTGGACCCTGTTGTTTGATGGAGCTTCTAATGCACTAGGGCATGGGATCAGAGCCATCTTGATTTCACCAGAAGGTAATTTTTTCCCAATCATCGCAAGACTTTGCTTTGGTTGTACAAACAACATCGCCGAATACGAGGCTTGCGCGCTAAGGATCCATGCCGCAATAGAATCAAAAGCAAAGATGCTAGAGGTATATGGGGACTCTGCTTTGGTCATTCACCAGCTAAGAGGGGAATGGGAGACTCGGGATGCCAAGCTAATCCCGTATCATGATTACATCAAGGGTTTGATTGAGAAGTTTGATGAAGTTACATTTCACCATATTCCCCGGGAGGATAACCAATTAGCCGATGCGCTGTCTACCTCGTCCTCAATGTTCAAAGTAAGCGACGAGAGAGACTTGCCACTCATCAAGATGGAGAGTCGTGATCATCCTGCGTATTGCCAAGCGGTAGAAGAAGAACCTGATGGGAAGCCTTGGTACCACGATATCAAAAGTTTTATCCGAAAAAGAGAATACCCCTCAGGTGCTTCAGAGAATGACAAAACGACTCTAAGAAGACTTGCAATGAGTTTCTATTTAGACGGGGATGTCCTCTACAAGAGAAATCATGATATGGTGCTTTTAAGATGTGTCGATGCAGAAGAAGCGAAATGGTTAATCAAGGATGTGCACGAAGGATCTTTTGGGACTCACGCGAGTGGACATGCCATGGCAAGAAAAATCTTGAGGGCTGGTTATTATTGGTTAACAATGGAAGGAGATTGTTTCTCTTATGCAAGGAAGTGCCACAAGTGTCAGACATACGCCGATCGGGTTCATGCGCCACCAACATCCTTAAACGTCATAACATCACCTTGGCCATTTTCGATGTGGGGAATGGATGTCATTGGACCGATAGAGCCAAAAGCCTCGAACGGGCATCGCTTCATTCTGGTCGAGATTGATTACTTCACAAAATGGGTTGAAGCTGCATCTTATGCTAGTGTGACTAGGAATGTTGTGATTAGATTTGTCAAAAGAGAGTGATTTGTCGTTATGGGTTGCCGAGTGAAATCATCACTGATAACGCGACCAACTTCAACAACAAGATGATGACAGAGGTGTGTGAAAGTTTCAAAATAAAGCATCATAATTCCTCCCCGTATCGTCCGAAGATGAATGGGGCAGTCGAGGCAGCTAATAAGAATATCAAGAAGATTGTTCAAAAGATGGCGGTGACGTATAAGGATTGGCACGAGATGTTGCCTTTTGCTTTGCACGGCTACCGCACTTCTATTCGTACTCCAACTGGGGCAACTCCATATTCCCTGGTTTATGGGATGGAAGCAGTACTCCCAATCGAGGTAGAGATCCCTTCACTAAGGGTGCTGATGGAAGCCGAGTTAGAAGAAGCTGAATGGGTACAAGCTCGACTCGACCAATTGAACCTCATTGAAGGAAAGAGATTAACCGCGTTGTGTCATGGCCAACTTTACCAAAAGAGGTTAATGAAAGCTTATGAGAAAAAGGTGCGCCCAAGATAGTTTCGGGAAGGGGACTTAGTGCTTAAAAAGATTCTACCCATCCAAAAGGATCACCGAGGGAAGTGGACTCCAAACTATGAGGGACCTTACGTTGTGAAAAAGGCCTTCTCCGAAGGAGCTTTAATCCTGACAGGGATAGATGGTGAGGATCTGCCACTCCCTATAAACTCAGATGCGGTCAAAAGGTACTATGCTTGAGCGTACTTCCAAAATAGCAAAAGAAAAGAATAAAGAGAAAAAAAAAAAAAAAAAAGAGATGGCTTGCTAGGCTGAAAACCTGAAAAGGCGGTCTAGGCAAAAGTTAGAGCGACCCGCTAGACTGAAAACCTGAGAAGGCATTCTAGGCAAAGGTTATAAAATACGAAGAAATGCAAACGTAGGAAGTGTCATCAAGCTAGTAAACTGGGGCAATGTTCAGTCTTGACCGGGGCAAATCATGTTCTTTGAAGTTGATTAATGGGTATCCGAGGTTAAATACGGGATACTAGCTCTAGTCATTGTAGAAAGTGTCATTAAAGAGATGCGATTCCACACTACAATCTTGCTTGTTAAACTTGAGTTTCTTTGTGATATTTACCTTGTACACCTTTCCATTTTCAATAAATGACATTTCCTTCCATTCCATTGTATACCTCTCACCTTTCATTATCAATTGTGTGCATTCATTATGATAAGCATATACTGGACTAGAAACATGTAATCATAAAAGCATTTATATTTCTTTGAAGGTTCTAAAGTTCGAGAAGAGCGTGGTGGTTTCCCGACCAGGGATGCTGTGGAAAGGAAACAACGATTTCTCCATCCATCGGGACAATCATCGCGGATGAAGCATGCCTTTGACAAACATACCAAGAGTAATGGGCTTTGTTCTAGTTCATCCCCGAGCCCCTGTGATCGAATCTTAAGGGTCGAGGATCAAGCAATGATTTGAAGAAACAAAATACCAAAAATAAAAAAAAATATATAGTAATAAAAAAAATCATCAAGGTTTCATCAAAAGCATCTCTTGCATATCATACCATCTTTTTCATCAATCACAAAAGCAGCTTTTACATCATGCATCATAACATCATTTCTTAGGCCAATCATTGCATTGCATTTGTTAGCTTCAGCGGATACCCGACTCCGCAAGTTTTGGTGCCTTTCTTGTCGAGCTTTTAACGGGCAATCCAACCCGTAGGCTCTTTGTCTTTTATTCGAGCTTCTAATGGGCACTCCACCCCATAAGCTCTTTACCTTTCATTCGAGCTTCTAATGGGCACGCCACCCCATAAGCTCTTTGTCTTTTGTTTGAGCTTCTAACGGGCAATCCACATCGTAGGTTTTTTGTTTCCGGTCGAGCTTCTAATGGGCAATCCACCCCATAGGCTCCTTATCTTTTGTTCGAGCTTCTAATGGGCACGCCACCCCATAAGCTCTTTGTCTTTTGTTCGAGCTTCTAACGAGCAATCCACCCCATAGGCTCTTTTTGTTTCCGTTCGAGCTTCTAATGAGCAATCCACCTCGTAGGCTCCTTATCTTTTGTTCGAGCTTCTAACGGGCAATCCATCCCGTAGGCTCTTTTTGTTTCTGTTCAAGCTTCTAATGAGCGGTCCATCCCACAAGTTTTTAGTTTGAGTCTCGATAGGCAATCTGACATTTGGGGAATCTTATTTTCCCGGACAAAATCGTAGCTCAAATCTTTACTCGTGTCTTATAACAATAAGAGGCTAACTACGGTTACACCTATTATTTCATAAGAACCGAGTAAAGAGGGGCAATTATCATGTTGTTAAGTGACTATATGCCCTTAATATGTAAAATATGACAAGTGTTATAGGTTCATTGCCGGCTTGCTATCCTTGTGGCGCTACATTTAAGCTGCAATTTTTTTTTGTCTTTAATGAGGTATCACAATAGCATTACTGAGCTGAATCTGGAGTAGACATATAGCTATGTTCCTTGCTTTTGTTCAACAGCTGTTTGTAACCTGCACGTGGTAAAAGTGCAGTTTTTTATTTTTTAACATAATCCATACCAAATAAAGTAACTTAAAATCATTTTTTCGTAAACATATACAAAACATAAATCGATTCTATTACAATAATATATGCGAAACTATGTATCAAATAAAATTATTAAACTAAAAAAATAAATTCATACTTTCTGTAATTTAGCGAATGTTTGGATAAGATTAATTTTGTATGGAAACAACTTTTTTGTGTGAGATAAAAAATATTTCGGGTTTAATATGATATGCAAGCCAAATTAAATTATTAAAAAGCAGCTTTTATAGGGAAAAAAACGATTTTTAGAAAATATTGAATTTTCAAGCTTATTAAAAAATTATTAATTATTTTGAGATTAATCACATTTTTATTATTTCATCCTTGTACAACTAACTCTCAAGCAAATAGTATTAATTTAAGCAAATTATATAACTTCATTCATTTTTTTTTTTTGTAATTTATATAAAAGTGATTTTTTTCCACAATTCTAACGAAACAAATTATTTAAAAATTAATTTTTAACAAACACATCCCAAACATAAAACTAATCATATTATCTTTGATTATAATAGTAATCGATTATATATAAAAATATTATTGAAATAATCTATTTTTCATAACTAATCCAAATACACTCTTATATTATATAAAAGTGATATTTTTATACAATTCAAACAAATTGAATTATCTTAAAATCGTATTTCAACAAACATATCCAAAAATATATTGATTTTATAATAATTGATTTATTAAATAATATATTATTCAGATATAATCTAAACACACTCAATATCATTTCTACATACTGATATCCTTATATCCCTTTTTTTTTTTTTAGATAAGCAAATGATTCATTGATATCGAGCACAAGACGTGCCCAAACAGTACAATGGGAAGGGGGAGGGCCTCCTCAAAACCTCCCTGAGCCAAAACCCATTGGGAAAAAGACTCAAGGAGGAAAAAGAGTACCTCGCACAATATAAGAAGTGTACAACAATGGGAATAAACGGACCTAGCCCATTGCTTCTCCCTCGCCTAAAAAGTGACAAACAATTAATTTAAACATCACAAGTAACATTATGGGACTACAACATAGATAGACAACCCACTGGGCAGTTAAACCAATCCGACCATTCAACCCTGCACCTCCGTCCTGCTCTAGCTTTGAACCAGCTCCACGCACTAAATTTAATTCCGGTAAACATTTCTGAAATTGTGCTCCTCTCACCTTTGAAGATTATTCTATTCCTTGTCATCCATACGTTCCAAATTACGGCCAACCAAATTAGATGCTTAACTCTCTTGCTTTTCTTTCCCTTGATCATCTTGCCAAATTCGTTGAAGTGAGTAGACATATCCTCATAGGCCCCAATCGGTTTCCCCATCCATTGTAAAATTCTCAGCCATACTGTGCATTCTAAGAACAAGTGTTTTGCCGTCTCATCTTCATTGGAACACAGCACACAGCAGTGATCACGCTGATTGTGTAAAATACCACGTCGAAATAAGGCATCACGCGTGGCCACTTTATCCAATAATACCCGCCATCCGAAAATTAACACTTTTGATGGAGCATCATTCCTCCATAACCGTTTGCATGCATCAGCTGTGGAACTCTCCAATCGTCCTCTATCCCCTGCAAAAAAAGGAATCATCCAGCAATAACAAGATTTCACAGAAAAACCAGCAGCTGCATCAATGGTCCACAGCCATCTGTCATCGGCCTGCTGTTCAAGCTGAACAGGCCGCAGCAGCTGTTGCAGATATGCAACGTTTTCTGCTTCATCAGCCACCATTTCCTCCGCCCAACGCCAGCACCAATTCCACCCGTTTTCATTCCAAAATCCCATATCCCCAACCGAAGCAGTCTGCACACCACACCTGCTGAAAATTGTTGGAAAAATATCTGCAAACTTCTCCGTTCCATGCCATAAATCGGTCCAAAATTGGACTTTGTCTCCTCTTCCCAATTTTAGTTTTGCTAACCTCTCAAACCAGCCCGATTCTAAATTTGTTCCTTCGCCCAACAGATTTAAATCACGCCACCATAGAGAGTGTTTGCACCAATCTCTCCGTACTTCGGTTTCATTTGGCCATCTACCTACCACACCGTACCTATTCATCACCACTCTTCTCCATAACGAATTACCAACCTCCGTTAAGACTCTCCACCTCCACTTAGATAGTAATGCCAAGTTGAAAGCTTCTAGATTTTTAATACCAAGCCCTCCTCTATCCTTCGATGTACAAATCAAATCCCAACTCACCCATGCCATCTTCTTTGTTTCTTCATCGCCTCCCCATAAGAATCTCCTTTGTAACTTTGTAATTTCTTCAATCATCTTCTTTGGGGCTTTGTAAAAGGAGAAGAGATACAACGGAAGTGAGGCCAAAACGGAATTTATCAAAGTAACACGCGTTGGCTGCCATGTACTCAATCTTCTTGGATTTGCCCCAACCGGAATCCCTAAGAACTTGAAGGACTTCGAACCCAATTTACAAGCTAAGAAATTTGAAATACCTTCCATTACACGGTCTTCAATATTGAAGCCTACAACATTACCTTTTGCAAAATTGACCTTTAACCCGGAGACTAATTCAAAGCTCCTCAAAATTGCCTTCAAACACCACACACTACTCTCGCTCCCGTCACAAAAGAAGATAGTGTCGTCCACAAATTGTAGTAAATCTACCGAAAGGGATGATCCTATATTAAAGCCACGGAGAGTACCCGAATCAACCCCCCTTTTGACTAGCCCCGCCAAACCTTCTGCTGCAATTAAAAACAAAAAGGGGGCTAGAGGATCACCTTGCTTGAGGCCTTTTTGAGCCACAAACTCCTCGGTTGGGCTTCCATTGACCAACACCGAAATAGAGTTTGAAGAGTAGCACACCTTCATCCATTTTCTCCATTTTTCAGCAAAACCCAACCTCTTCATCATATATTCAAGATAGGACCAGCTTACCGAGTCATATGCCTTTTCAAAGTCCGCTTTCAACACCATACACTTTTGCTTCTTCCTCTTTGCCAAATCCATAATCTCATTGACCACCACTACCCCATCAAGAATATTTCTCCCCGGCAAGAAAGCACTTTGGCAATCCGAGATGACATCCTTTAATGCCCTTTTTAGCCTTCCAGCAAGCACTTTTGCTAACATTTTGTATAAACTTCCAATAAGCAAGATAGGCCTATACTCATTTAAGCCTTGTGGGGTATGATTTTTCGGAATCAGTGTTAAAAAGGAAGCACTAACCGCCTTAGGTAGTTTAGCCATTCTGTGAAACTCATTAAAAAAACTCACCACCTCCGTGCTAATAAGATCCCAGCAGCTCTTCATGAAGTTAAAATTGAACCCATCCGATCCCGGGCTCTTGTTCCCATCACACTCCCAAACAACTTCCTTTATTTCTTCTGCGGTAAATGGTGCAAGTAACATAACATTCTCCCTTGCCTCTATTTGCTTAAATTGGATCCCATCAAGAGTGGGCCTATTGGAGTCTTCTTCCTTAAATTTTCTTTCAAAGTGGTCTTTCACCGCCCTTTTTACCCCCGTCACGTCCTCTACCCACCTATCTTCCACCATGATTTTTAAAAGTTGAGTTCTACGCCTATTGCCTCGGATACATGCATGAAAAAATTTGGTATTTGAGTCCCCCTCAGCCAACCACTTCACTCTAGATTTTTGGGCTATAAGACTTTCTTTTGCATGCAATTCTTCCCAAAAATCATTACTAATGACTTGTCTTTGAGCATCATCAATGACCCCCCCTCCACGGCTATTCTTTCAACTTCATTCAAATCCCGAACAAGACTATTTATCTTCAAATCTTTGAAGCCATATATCTCACGATTCCACCACTTAAGTTTCTCCTTTAGTAACCTCAATTTTTCTTTAATCACAAAGGAGGCCTGTCCTTCAACCTTAAAAGAGCCCCAACACTCTCTAACAAACGTGTCAAAGTCCTTATGCTCCAGCCAAGCATTATTGAAACAAAACGGTTTCGGACCCCAATTTAACTCCGATGTTACCAACCATACAAGGCAATGATCAGAAATCTCTCTATCTCCTATCCACTGAGCACTGATGTTCCATCTAGATACCAACCCTTCTGTCAACAAAAATCTATCTAGCCTGCTCGCCCTTCCATCAGATCTGAAACATGTGAATTTCTTTCCCAAAACTGGCACATCAACCAACTCCATGTCTTCAATGAAACCCGCGAATTCTCTAGCTTCACTATTGTTAAAGTTCTCTGTCTGGCCTCTCCTTTCAGATCTCAAGGTAACCGCATTGAAATCACCTGCTATACACCACTCCCCACTGTCAAATTGTTCTTTCAAACTTCTCAGATTATCCCATAACCTTCTCTTTCCTGCCATGTTACAAGCAGAATACACATTTACCATATAGCATATATGTCCTTGTATTTTAGCACAGACCCCTACAAAGTGTTCTCCCGAAAAAGAGAACATGACCTCCAACAAACCTTGCTTCCATACAGACAACATCCCTCCTGATTGACCAACTGCATTCTTACTAACCCAATCGAAATCTGGATCCCCCCAAATACTACCAATCATTCTTATATCCTTAGTTGTTAAACTCTCGCTAGCTCTTAAACTTACTATCTTAAGTCACAAAAATGATTTAATTAACTAATGGTGAATTCTATGGTATCCAAGGATAATTTTATCCTGTCTAGATGACCATATTAGATGGTAAGAATCGTTTGACTTGACTCACTAATAAGATTCATTTAATTGAGGTAGCGTATTCTGATAGGATAGGATAACTTTTACCTCAAAATTATTGGAGGTATCGAAAAATGCATCTTAACTAATATGTGGATTTTAATTTTGATAAACTCGTACGAGATCAAGTAATTAACTCTCATAAAATCAGCAAACTCTGGATTCTACCCGCCGGTTTACAAGCATATATTTATGAGTTTATTAGTTATGTACTGTTAGTGTAAAGTTTTTATATTGTCAATCAATCATAAATCTTGGTATGAATGACTTTTAAGGTAGTTAGGATAATAGTTAAACATTTTTACTGATGTGACAAATTATGATTGGTTAACAATGTAA
The DNA here is from genome assembly GCA_039655645.1 of Ammopiptanthus mongolicus. Taxonomy (NCBI): domain Eukaryota; kingdom Viridiplantae; phylum Streptophyta; class Magnoliopsida; order Fabales; family Fabaceae; genus Ammopiptanthus; species Ammopiptanthus mongolicus. The sequence goes on along the minus strand of CM077346.1, from coordinate 22,676,622 downwards.
CAAATCTTTACACCGATAATATATACCAATTAAATCCTATATTTATATATTAATTAGGTTTCAAAATGTATATTTTTGGTCGATGTAGTAGGGTATTCAAGTTGAATTATTTATGTACTGAAATATATATATTGAAACTATAAAGCTAATTTTATGTTTTCATTACTATTTTTGTTTTGTTTTATTTAGCTACAAAATAAAATAAGTGCTAAACATGTAAAAAAAAAAATTAGTGCTAGACTAACAAAGATATTTTTTTTTTATCTACTTCGAGGAGTATCCCACCGCCAACCTGAGACAAGGACTAATCTCTCGTGGGAGTTTATTCGGCACCTCGATGGATGGTATCCCTCCCAGCTGAGGTTTTTTTCATACCCAAGGCTCGAATCCGAGACCTTGATTAAAAGGCGAGAGCATATAACCACTCACCTTGGTTAAGTAAAATATTAATTTTTCTTTATACTTTAATACTTTTATTTACATTGTTATAAAGTTAAAATGTTGAATTTCAATTATAAATATATTTTAAAATTATGTTAGGTAGTGAAATATATCTTTTTAAATAATACTTTTGAAGGTTACAAATTTATTGTTCCAGTTTATCAATGCTTTGTTTGGCAAAAATAGTTGAAAAGTTAAATGATAGCTGAAAAGCTAATTATTAGCTGAAAACTAGTCGATTGAGTTTGAAGTGTTTGGTAAAATTGGTTATTGAACTAGCTTATAAATATAAATGATATAAAAGGACAAGTCTATATAGTTTTTTCATACAAATTCTATTTTTATATTATTTATTTAAAATAATTATTACTTTTAATGCCTTAATTTATATCAAATTATTTGTCATCTTATAAATTAGAATATTAATTTTTTATTTTCTTTATTTTCAATATTTTTACTAAATAAAATGAGATTATATAAATGAAATAATATGTTTATATGATTAATAAGGTGTCGGATAAAGTAGGAATTTCGTTAAAATAATAAAGTTAAAAATGAAAAAAAAAGTTAATAAGCTATAGGTTGTGTTTGGTAAAAACTCGTTGATAGCAGATAACCTAGCTTATTGGATTTAAAATGTTTGATAAAATTAGCGTTTGAAGTAGCTCATAAGTCTAAAATTACATAAAATGATAAGCTTATATGTTTTTATATATATAAAAATTCTATTATATTATACATGTGTGTGTATACACCAAAAAAAATATATGTTATTTATTTTAAAATAGTTATAACTTTTAATACTTTAATTTATTTTAAATTATTGATCATCTCAAAAACTAAAATATTAATTTTTTAAAATTATTTTTATGAAATAAAATGACATGTTGATATATATATATTTTTTATATACAAAAGTATAATCTCTATTATTTTTTATACTAAATATATATCTAGTTAGTGAAATTATTCCTTAAATATATATTTTGTTAGGATAATTTGTTTTTATTCAACATATGATATTTTATTTTATTTAAAAGAGGATAAAAAGAAATTTAACTAAAATAGTGAGGATAAAAATGAGAGAAAGAAATAATACGCTATAAGCTATAAGCTCAAATGTTACTTCAAGTGACATCTGAAAAAAAAACGCTATAAACTAGTGAAAGAACTATATAAGCTATCGAGAAAAACAATTATCAAACAAAGTTACAAACTCATCCGCTATAAACTATCCGTTATAAACTAACGGTTTGGCTTTACCAAACAGAGCTATTTAAAATAGCGTTTGTAAAAGGCTATATGTTAATGAGATAATATTATTTATCAAACAACTCTATTTTAATCAAACAACCTTATAAGTTAATCAAATAAGTTAAAGATTAACTCATTTCCAAACTTTCACGAATTATTTGAACTCAAATTTCATAGACAGTTCTATGCTAATTGCTTTTTTGGTCGAGAGTGGCTTTGGACCAAATGTCCACTTTCGAAGAGAAATCCAAGTAGAATCGGTGAGGCATTTCTTTTTGGCTTAATTGCACTTTTGGTCCCTCAGGTATCACGATTGTGCAATTTTGGTCCCCCGGGTTTTAATTGCGCCAATTGGGTCCTCTAAATATCATAATTGTGCAATTTTGACCCCCAAGTATCACGATTGTGCAATTTTGGTCCTCCAAGTATCACGATTATGCAACTTTTAACATCAACAGCCTACGAAGCACATGTGCGATTGATTTGACACTTAATGAGACTAGTTTGACAGCTTACGTGTCATTCTTACGTGACATTTAATGACGTGCATTTGACCATTAAATTATGTGATATGGCAATGTTGTCTTATAAGAATGTCCTGTAAACTGTCAAGTTGACTTCACCAAGTGTCAAATTAGTCCCACGTGTCCTATGTAGGCTACTGACGTTAAAAATTGCACAATCGTGACAATTGAGGGACCAAAATTGCACAATCATGATACGTGGGGGACCCAATTGGCGCAATTGAAACTTGGGGGACCAAAATTGCACAATCGTGATATTTGGAGGGCCCAATTGGCGCAATTAAAACCCGAGGGACCAAAATTGCACATTCGTGATACCTGGGGGACCAAAAGTGCAATTAAGCCTTTCTTTTTTCAGCATGCACACGCCAGTTACCCGCGAGAACCGTGGTCACTATGCACTTCGACGTTAGCGTCTGTTTGTGGATAGATTTGAATTGATTTTGAGGTAAAAAATCATTCGATTTAAAGATTTAAATAACATGCGATTCAGTTTGCAATGATTCTTTAAAAAAATCAGATCCGATTAAATGTAATTTGAATTGAATCGGTTGATTCGATTTTTACCGACACATAATTACATATTTATGCTACATCAAACAATCAAGATTACAATCTAAGTTAAACAAAATCTTAAACTTATTTATACTTGTTGATACATTCGCATAATAACATTTCATAAAATATGTCTAAAAAAATATCATCATCATCTAATTCCGTAACATCTTTTTTTTATGTTTGGAATATTAAAAATAAAAAAAATTACGTCAAATCAAATTAGTAAGTATTATTAGAAAAAATCAACAAATAAAAAATCAATAATGTAAAAAATAGAATAAATATATATTAAATTTTATATATGTGGTTTGGATTCAGTTTGATTCGGTTTTTAAAAAAAGGAATCAAAAATTCGATCTGATCCGATCAATTTTCACAAAATAAGATTAAAAAAAATTCAATATACATCTATTTTGTTCGATTTTTTATTTCTTTTAATGGATTTACAATTTTTTTTTTGGTATCGGTTTAGATATAACCATTCCTAATTCAACTCTCCATCATTCGTACTTGTCCTACTGAAATTATAACCATAGGTACATGCAAAATAGACTCGCGGTGTATTACACGTCATGTGTACATCTATATTTCTTATACACACATGATTTGTCACGTTTTTTATTGGCTTAATTGCACTTTTGGTCCCTCAGGTATCACAATTGTGCAATTTTGGTCCCCCGGGTTTTAATTGCGCCAATTGAGTCCTCCAAGTATCGCGATTGTGCAATTTTGGTCCCCCGAGTTTCAATTGCGCCAATTGGGTCCCCCACGTATCATAATTGTGCAATTTTGGTCTCCCAAGTATCACGATTGTGCAATTTTGGTCCTCCAAGTATCACGATTGTGCAATTTTTAACATCAATAGCCTATGAAGTACATGTGCAACTGATTTGGCACGTAATGAGACCAGTTTGACAGCTTACATGTCATTCTTATGTGACACTTAATGATGTGCATTTGACCGTTAAATTGTGTGAGATGTCAATGATGTCTTATAAGAATGTCCCGTAAACTGTCAAGTTGACTTCACTAAGTGTCAAATCAGTCCCACGTGTCCTATGTAGGCTACTGACGTTAAAAATTGCACAATCGTGATACTTGGGGGACTAAAATTGCACAATCATGATACGTGGGGGACCCAATTGGCACAATTGAAACTTGGAGGACCAAAATTGCACAATCGTGATACTTGGAGGACCCAATTGGCGCAATTAAAACCCGGGGGACCAAAATTGCATAATCGTAATACCTGGGGGACCAAAAGTGCAATTAAGCCTTTTTTATTTGTTTGTATCGATGCAGAGTCACATATATCGACATTCAATAATGCCTCAGCGGTGTTAAGGGCCGCCTAAATTCAAAGTGATGCACAAGCGTAGGGGTGTTAATCAACCGATCCAAACCAATTCAAACCGCAAAAACCGAACCGAAAAATCGAAAACCGAATAAACCGAAAACCGAAAAATCGAAAACCGAAAAAATCGCTTTTTTTTTCCTTGGATTGGATCGGATTTCGGATTCCCTAGTGAAAACCAATCCAATCCGACCTACTATATACATATACTATTATTTTTTAAATTATAATACTACTCATACTTAAGCATTATTTTTCATACTTTTATGAACGAACACTCTCATTCTCTTTAATATTTTTGTTGGAATTGTCAAATACTAGATGTATTGGAATGTGTATAGTTATTCATGTACCTAGGAATCAATAGTTATTCATTTACTAGAAGATTTTATGCATGTACTTAGGAACTAGAACTATATTAATTCTAGTATATATAGGTTTAATGTTGGTTTTCGACTTAATATAACTATGTAACAATGTATCGGTAAAAACCGAATTATCCAATCCAATCCAAACTGCATTTGATTGGATTGGATCGGATCGGATTTTTTTAAGTAAGCAAACCGATCCAATCCAAACCGCAAGTTGTTTTCATCTTTGGATCGGATGATTTTTTGGCTCAAAACCGATCCAATCCAATCCGCGAACATCCCTACACAAGCGTGCACTATCACCAAATTAAATTGATAATTTATTTGTAAAGTTTAATTTTTTTAAACTAAATGCAGTTATAAAAAATCATTTATTTATGTGGCAACACATATTATTGATATGCCTTTAATTACTATACACTAATAATATAAAACTTTTTCTATCAAAAAAAAAGTAAAACTTTTTTTTTATAGAGACATCCATTTATATCTCCCCACTCCATATCTTTTTGCCATGTCAAAGTTATCAATTAACATGTTTTCAATCATACTTAATAATTTTGGGATAAAAATTATTATGTTCTATCAGAATGTGACATCTTAATTAAATGGGCCAATAAATCTCATATAGAACTAAGTTTTAAATATATGATCGAATCATCAAGACAGGATAAAAGTTATCTTAGGATATCAAAAAATTCACCATCAATTAAACTAATTTAATTCAATTAAATTTTAAAAAAAGGAATCCTAATTATATTCCTATCGACTCCCCTTGTTCTCCCGCTCGTCAACCTCCCTCCACGCCATCTGCATAATCGATCTTCTACCCACAAATCTCAACATTTTATTTTCAATATTTTGTTTAATTTTCATATAATATCACTTGATTATGTTTCTTTAACTTAAATTTTTACACATTATCACCAAAAAAGAAAAAAAAAATTATACACATAAGCTATTAAGATTGAGTTATTGGTGAGGCTCTTGAGGAGTTTCTTAAGTTCAAAACTTTATTTCCATTATTGTAACAAAAAAAGATTCTATACACAATCCTTTCCATGTTAAAAACATTAAAAAAAGAGTTTAATTGTTATATTATATTAGTACAATGCAAACGTCATTTTGGATATTGAAGAGCTTAACGCGTGTGCTGATTTCTTGGTCAAATGGGGTGCTAGGAGTTGTGTAACCTGGAAGTTTTGGAAAGATGTTCCTCCTGATATGGGGTCTCTCATCCTGCGTGATGAGTTAGGATCCCTGCCCAGCATTTTGCTTAGTTTCTCTCCTTTTGCTTTTCTTTACTTCCTTACCAAAAAAAATATAAAGTTTTTTATACGGTTAATCAATCAGAATCATGATATAAATGATTTTTAAAGTAGTTATGATAAAAGCCAATCATTTTAACTAATGTGACAATTTATGATTAATTAACAGTGTAAAAAATCTTTACACTATAAGTGCATACCAATTAAATCTTTAAAAGATTTCAAAATATACAAAAAAAATATCTCTTACCAAAATTTTATATGTATAAGGGTATTGAAATGAAGCATAGATAAAAAAAAAACTATAATTCTATCATAATTTCTTATTTTCAGAAAACAATTATGCAATGATAGTTCTATATTTCTTAAACAAAAAGCGATTTAAAGCTTTAAAATATGAATTTAATTTGTATGTATTATAAGTGTAAAAAAATTTTACACCGTTAATTAATCATAATTTAACACATCATTAAAAATATTTGACTTTTATTCTAAATATCTTAAAAATCACTTATACCATGATTTCTGATTGATGGACAGTGTAAAAAAACTTTACACTACCAACAATTCCTACCAATTAAACTAACATGTGTTAAAGCCAACAATACCTTACTAATACTAGTTTTAATGAAAACCACACCCAAAATATTCCAAAATTTTAACATCAGTTTATCTCAAGGTTAAACATCAATTTTTAAAATTGGGTCACGCTAACTAAGTATTTCAATTCTTCAAATATTAAATACCTAAAGTTTGGATGAAAATTTTCTTTTCTGAATTCTTTAACTTGTGCCCTTAAAGATTCTAATTCCTCAGAATTGTTTTTAATTTAATTTAATTATTTAATTATAGCCATCGCTATAAGACTATTAGTTCTCTCCTCCCCTTCCCCTTCCCCTTCCCCTTCCCCTCCCCCGACCACCGTCGCTATTTTCCTCCTCCGCCACTTGAGGTTCCGATATGAAACAAAGCAACGTACCATAAAAGTGTTTGTGTGGGTGGTGGTTTGAAGTTAACCTATGCGACAGCTACATATGAATAACAAGGTACCTCTGTCTCTGGTGCACAAATGCAGCACCACGACCTCACCGAGAGAGGCGCGTAGAATCCACGCCCTCATATTAACCTCCACCGTCTTCGCTTCCCAATCATTTGTCTCTGGTTCACTCATTGGTCTCTCACCTCGTGTTCGACAAAATGTCTCACAGAGCTCTTGTTTCTTACATTTCCCTCATTGCATCTTATTCTCCATTCTCTGTCTCTTTGTTTCAATGCTGAGGGTTGGTTTAGAATTCATGTAGTCGTCTGAAAGACTATCATTTTGGGAGGTTGATTCATGCCCATGATTCAATGACCAATGTGTGCCCCTACATAATCAATATGTGACTGGACTTGTGATGGTTCTGTCTTTGTGATTAATTATAGGTTACTGCAATGGTGATAACAAACCTTAATAAAATATTTCATGTTAATTATGGTGGAAATAATGGCATGCGAGATTGCACTAGCACGAAACAGAAACAACCGACACAAAATCACTAACACTAATTTGAAGGTCATGAACATAGCAACATCTGCAACAAAGCAACGAAACATTGTAGGAAAGCCTGAGACGTGTGAAATCACACTGTCCTCAAGGATTTATCCGCGTGATGCGCAAATCCCCCTGGATATAACAGGCCCATCCCGATATGAACCGAGATATCAGAACAGCAGAATAATAATAAAATGAAGAAGTAACCCAAGAGAAGAAAACATGGAGGAAGAAGAAAAAGTCATTAGAGATATCAAAGTGGTATCTATCATAATTTATTTAAAACAAAATTAACTAATTCTGTTAGGTAAGATAAAGATAAAGATAAGATGAGATAAGATATAAGATAAAATCAAATCAGTTTCTAACCGTTTTAAAACTAATAAGAGACCAAGTCAAAATTATACCCACTTCCAGATAAAACCAAGCCACATGAGATATTAAACTTTAGAAATACACCAAAATATCCAACAATCCCCCACATATTTTAAAAGTTTAAAGAAAACATTTAAGAGATTTGAAAAAGAATTTCCTGGGTTAACACCATGAATGTAATGCGTCGGATCTGGTTAGCAAGCTATTGAACCAGACCTGGACTGATAAGACTTAACACACGGTGAATTGGTATTCCAAGCAATGGAACCCAAGACACTTTGTGTGTGTTAGAGGTCTACCAATCACACTACACCCCCACAATTCTTGCTGTTACGCCGTTTTGCGCTAATAGGCCATGCGCGCGCTCGGTATTCATGAGTGCTCTAGAGATTTCGCCATTATCTCATGCAAGCGGCCCCACTTGACACTCATATAGGTGATTTCATCAAGTGTATGCTGCAAATCATATACCACCCATAAGGGATATGAAAATCATTAAAACTTTATAAGTTTATCCTCTCAATAATGTAGTATCTAGCACTTTCTCAATCACACCATAGGAAATGGACACAAAACAAAATTAATTTTAATTTTGTGTGCTAGCAGAACTAACAAGTGACTTGTTCTTTTCCATTGAACCTTCTTCATGGGATATCCAATCACAAAGATTGGGTTCCCATCACTTATTAATTTCAATTGGCTTAAGTCTCATTCCTTCCCAGGGGCTTTGTCGGAGATCTGCCAAGTTCACTTCTGACTTCACATAATCCATGGATATAATCACATACTCACATTTATTAGCAACTAGATTGTGTCCCGCACGTTGCGCGGTTACAACTTTATTTGAATTATTGCCAATTTAAATATTTGAATTACATATTTGGAGATATCATTCAAAGATGATTGTTAATTTTGATTTCATATTTTTTTTTTTTTGCATTCTTTCTCTTGGCCTTGCTATTGTTGTTTCTAGCTTCTGTCTTATCCTTTTTGTTTCTCCTTAAGCTTTCTATGAGGATTGGTTCTTCATTAGAGGATGTTATCTTTTGCATTTTTTGTTGAATTTTTGCTTGTGTTGTAGTTGTTCACATTCAGGTCATTTTTGGAATATTATCATACCCTCTAATGCTTTTCTAACATCAAGAAAGATCAGAACACTGACATCTCGCCCTCATACCTGGGAAAAAATAGAAAAAGGTAAGTAATCAAGTACAGAGATGAAGCTAGTCATTCTCTACCAGAATTTATTGCATTTATGGGGAAAAGTGAAAACTATTTGAGAGCATGTTGCATGTTAGACAATATAGCAGTAAACCATGCTGGATTGTCAATACAATATCAAACTGAGTTACAACATCCTAAAATCAATAATAAGAATGCTTTCAAGTAAAACACGTGACAACCGAGAATATATTACACTACACAAATACAACATTTTTATAATATAAGTTAGCTAAGTGAATAGAAACATTTGCATAATAAATTCGGCATTTCCAAACAATAGTTCAATCAAAATACATACTTGTATTCACAAAGACGATAAAATTCCTTATGAAATTAAGCTGTTGTCTCCTTCTATACCTCACTCGTCGGAATTCAGAAGTATTGATCTCCTTTTGTTGTATTGCACTGTGGGACTTGAGAAGTTATTATTTTGAAAGTTGCAAGAACAATTGTGTAGTTGAGTATATATAAACAAAGCTATTAACTTGTATTTCAAAACATTAAATGAACAACAAAAGAAAGTTACAGACTATGTTATTGATAACAATGGAGTTCCAGTTCCAAAGTGATGAGTCTCTATATCAATTTGTGTTTGAAGATGTAAACTTTAGCTTTTTTTTTTTAAACTTTTCCTTTTCTTCACAATTAAATATACATGCACCAAAAACAATTGGATTTTGTTGATTTTGTCCTTTAGAGTTTTATGGTTTCCAAATTAGGCTACTGAGTTAAACAATTTAATGTTTGCATTTCAGTAAATATAAAACTCGGGGAGTGTAATTGCACATAAATATTTTTTTTGTTGTGGATATGCTAATGGTTGTTTCTGTTGTGGGTCTTTAAAGGCTCTTTATGTTGTAGCAATAGCATTATCCCCTCAATCAAAATTCTTTCTTCCCCTTCCTCCTTCTATCCAAATTGCTAGTGTGCTAGTTGTTCCTTGTAAATATCCTTTGTCATGTAGTTGGTACTCAACTTCTATCTTGCATTAAGTCTATCTATTGCAATAACTTCTAAAAGCAAATTTGATGAAAAGATGGATCCATCCTCAGCAAAAATGTATTCTCATTGTTAAGGACAACTTATACATCAGCAAAATATGTTGCAGGAGCAGCAATATGTAAGGATATAAGAAGCAAAATATGTAGCAGGAGCAGCAAAATATTGTTGCTCAAATAGCTCAACACCTTAGTTGGCTAAGTCTATTAGTGGCATATGTCCATTGCTTCTAATAAAATGAAAATTCTGGTTGCTTCCCCTTCCTCCTCACTCCAAAAATTTGTACGTACCAAGGCTATACAAGGAAAACACAGATGATATATTGTTGTTCATGGCACAACTACAATTAAGAAACAAATTAAAATGTGGATTTCTATGTTTCAGCGTACCTTTTTATTCAAATTTGTTGCCTACAATGCTCCAACCCTAGTATTCTTATCACAGGGAACTCATAAAATGGCAACTAATTTTAGGCAACTTTACAAAGACATAAACTTCACAACACACTCAGTTTAAGAAAGAAAGGTTGCCATCAAGATAAATAAACTCTAACCTGCATGTAGAAGTTAAATGTCATATACTCCTTAACAGGCCGTAGACCATAGTAAGGAGTTGAGATCCTCTCCATTTCCTCTCTCCATTTTCTTTCTCTATTACTATAATTTTAGGGATACAAATATGATAATGTGATATTGGACGGGATTCAAATATCTTTTATACACCATAAAACTATAGTAATGGCGCTCTCCATTTCTCATGAGAAATGGAGAGAATCTTTATCCCGTAGTAAGCAGCACCAACTCCAATCCCAGCAAACCCAACCTGCATTATATTTAACAACTTCATGAAGTGTAAAACAGAAGATGTCTTCAATGAAAATAATGCCTCTAAAATTGCTAAATGATTATTCTAACAGACTTGGCTATATCTCGAACATTATTGGAATCTGAATGATTACCCCTACGATGCACAGTGCGAAATATTTTTGTGGAATAATAGTTTACACTATTTTAAATTAATTTTCATATTTAAATCTAAAAAATAACAAATTACAAGAGCAACAAATAAGTTTTCGTTTATTTTTCGAAATGAAATATTAAATCATTGCATGGTTGTTCTGAGTTTCGAAATAATATTTTTTAGTACGTTTAATTTCAGCTTACCTGTAAATCACTAACATAATTACATAATTAAAATAGTAATAATTTAATATTGTGACTACCATTCAAGCATTTCAATATGGAAAATTAACATTAAAAAACTAAGACATAGATAATGCTATTGAAAAGACTCTTTATTTGAAGCATATAACTGAAAGTTATCATACTACCGACCAACTTCAACATCAAACTGCAGCTAGTTCAAGGACCACAGGAGGAGGACATGGAAGAATAAAAGTTTTTGAATTTGATGATATAGCATATACAAAATAAATTCTGAATTTCCTACTACCACAAGGTCTTAAAGAACTTGTACAGAAAAAAGATGAAGATGTGACATAATGTAACAATTCAAGCAAGACCAATTGAGGATCCTACATGGTAATCAAATGCACAGATTAACTCTTCTCCTCCCCTTCTTTCCTTGTCAACTCAACCTTGGACTTTTGAAGTTGTGTAACTCTACTCGTGAGTCTTATATAACTACACTTTGTATTGACTATAATTCAACTAAGACTACATAGTGAATCAATTATATTACCTGCATCATGAACACATCAAAAGTATCATTTGGTTAGTTTTATATGACTGAAGGATATAAAAAATTATAACACCTTGAATATGAAAGCACATTAATGTTTATTATTGGTGATCAGCACATAAAGAAAGATTCATGATGTTCACGTAACCATAGTTTAGGATCATGATTCTAGATTCTCCTCACTAACAATTAGAAATAAAAATACTTTGACACCGCTTCACATGTTCTGACAAATTCATTAGTTCTATATTGGACCAGCAGATCCGGCAGCTTCTAGAAATATGCCTTTCGGTGTTTTTTGTCATAAAAACATTATCTGTTTTTTTTATTCAAGCACTATTCATCTTCCAACATAAGGCACATCTTTTCACCGTGTAGAATGCAGTTTTAAATGACAGCTTTAGAATATCACAACATTAAACATATTTAAATGCTTTTGAAAAATGTAGGTGATCATTCCTGTCACAAGTTGGATTTACCTACTTTATGATGCGAAGTTGTAGTATAGATCTAGTAACATCCACATCACCACTTTAGATGTAAAATGGTTTTATGACACATAAATTTATGCAGAACATTTTTTTTATGATGACTATTATAGTGTGTCGACTTTGTAATGGCTTAGTCCACTGAAGTTGTGTAGTGTAACTATTTAGAACATTTCTACCCTATGACAGAGTGTGTCCATTTACAGGGTAGTGAGCTTATTAGCACTAACCTTTGAATCCATTGCAAAGTAACTGTCTTAGTATGAGAAGCTATTTCTTAACAGGTTCTAGAATCCTTACTGCAATATCATGACTATTGTTGTGCAAGATGTTAGAAGTAAATATAATAAACATAAAAAATCAATAGAGATTGCAGAAGGAAATGACATAAAGACTGCAATCGAGCAAAGAGTATACATAAGAGCACAAATGCTGCTACAGGACTTTGCTTCTTCATTTTACTATTTTTTGCTTTCTGGCTTTCAAAAATTGCTTGCAAGACCTCAAAAAAACAGATAAGACATCCATCAAATTTTTTTTTCAAACCTGTAATGAACCAAATCGTTGTCAGAGTTATGGACAAAATCATTTGCATAATGCAATATACTATTTTATAAAAGATTGAGCTTAAATCCTCAAGCGGAAGCTTGCCGTAATCTATCCTACCCAACTGCATCGGTACATATAATCTAAGATAGAAGAAGCATGACCAATTCATCCTCTTCCACAATATGCAACTTATGACTGATCCAAATTTAAATGGTATTATAATTCCTAAGTCATGACATCATGTGCATTTAAATTTTGCCACATCTGAGAACCTAAATTGGAAAGCATAATATTATATATTGTTGGGTAAGAGACACTTAAGCTATTCAGAAACATGTAAATCTGAAGGTTTCTGCAGAACATAGATATCCATGCAAATAAGTGACCATCTTAGAGTTTTATGAGGCTTTCCATTTTTTTTATTTGCTTCAAGAAGAATACCTTAAGTAGCTCAAGTGGAAACTCACCATGCCTGGTCATCCGAAAAAGTTTTGTGTAGATGTTTAAAATCCAAAGCAATCATGCAAATTGTGTAAAAGAGGGAATTATAGAAGACATCTGAAATAGCTGACAAGTAAAAACATCCAAAAACCTTTAGTCTAGTAACTTGATAATCCAGATCTCCTGACCCGAGTCCATCATATGCCCTGTTCATAAGAATTTCAACTTTTAAGCCTGAGCAAAAGAAGTATTTTCAAGTAATTATTCAACTGATTTTATATGTTGTGCATTGTTTAATTATTTTTGTGTAATGTAACAATAAATATTAATAACATTTGAAGTGAGTTAGAAGAATTCATTATTTGCTTACAAAATAAGATGAACTTACATGTTTAGCCATTCCAAAGTCTTCCAACTTGATTTCAGCATTAGGATCAACTAATATGTTAGCCCCTTTGATATCCATGCCAGAATAAAAATGCCATCATAATTTGAAAGAGTATATAGTAGCTCCAATGCCCTGTTATTAATAGAAAAACGATAACCTAATTACCTGTGTACTGTATTTCTTCCATGCAGATAGGCAAGTGCAGAGACAAACTGTGTGGTATGAATTTGAATTATTGGCTCCTTAAATGGACCATATTCTTGAAGAAATTTATGAATAGAACCACCAGAGACATACTCCAAATAAACGGAAAGTGCTTATTCACTCTGAAAACATGTGATAAGTATACAAGTGGATCTCATTCATTAATTCTTCAACTTCCCTTTTGTGTGTTAGTATTATGAATCTTTGGTTGGCTTGGTTCAGCTAGATGAAGTTGGAGTTAATTGTTTCATCCTGGATGCAGGATCTTATCCCATTGTTCCCTTGAACTGGATCATAGAATTTGTAATATAAATTTGTGAGGCATATATGTTCCAATATTTTGGTACAAATTGCTATAACTATGCTAGTAAATACTGAAAGAAGAACAGAATATCCTGTCGTAATTCAAAACAACTCTAGTGAATTATTTCTAACAAATAAAAGTTATGGGCATTGATTAGAATGTCACCTAGGAGGCAAGGCTGCAAAGCATGTCATGAAGACACATCACAGATCATTTGTATCCCTTCCTTGTCGGCAACTATCTTCATATGCCTCTTTAATCAGGCTATTTTGCTTGTTACATACCTATGACCACATGAGTGAAAGGCAAATATATTATTACTCATGATACAAAGAAAAGTGACAACCAAAAGTCATTACATTCAAATGGGGATTTTGAGTCCTGTAAAAAAACCTTTATATTTAAATATGTTGTAATTATCATCTCGTGATTACATCATCTGTGAAAGGGTCATTTTGTATATATGATTTCTCATTGTGTTGTCCTTCTGAAACTACACCAAAATGTTGCTGATTTGATACATTAGCTAGTTCTGCTAACATCCTGGACTTAAACAGAGTGACAATATCAAAATAAGACATGAATAAGGACCTATGCATTAGGAAATGCACAAGTGTTCAGAAGAAAATAACTCACCGGATAAAAATATAAAAAAAAGCCAAATGACAGATGCTAAATTTTTCAAGTCAAGATTCTAGGCACTTTACACTTATAGCTTTCTCATGGTAAAGGATCAACAGGAAAGCCACAATAATTTATTTGCAAGTCTATACCAGATCCGCAAGCTGCCACCTCCAGACCAGTCTCGCTCAGATACGACGCTGCTGTGCACCTAGCACTGCTGCCGGCTCCTCCGTCGTCGTTCCAGCCACGTACCAAGCCGTGCCACCCGTAGAAGAGCCTAATTTCTGGCTAGGCTAAGCGCTTCCAATCAGAGAGGGACTGTGGGGATGCGAAGATGTGGCAGCGAGGAGGGTGGAGGAGGTTGAGGTTGTTAGGGTTTGATGATTATGAAACGATGAGAGTTAAAGGGAAAGAGGGAAAGGGGCATCCAGTGGTTTCGTGGTTGGGTTTGAAGAAAGAGGTGAAGATGTGAAGAGTGAACAAATTGCAAGGGTTTTTTTCTATAAAGCCTAGAGACAGCCAGATAGGACTAAGTGGTGATGTGGAAAATATTGCAAGAGCTGTCAAAAATAGGCTGAGATGTCATTTGCAGATTTTGAGGGTGAACTTTAATAGAATATAATAGATTTGCTTTGTGAGAAAATTGGTCAAATTCATTTTTGACCTCACAATAATTAGGCCTCTTCATTTAGTAGCTATTTTCCAGAATTGTAACACATACGTATGTCTCTATTTTCAATTATAAAATATGTTCATTGTTGTCGTTTTGACAATCACAGTGTATAGATAAGGAATACACAAGTCTCTTCCATCAATGAAAATTGGCTAAGAAATTTCTTAGTCAATTAGCCACATATCTTACCCAGTCGAGAGTAATAAACTCAACCTCTAAAATAGGTTGGGATACAGGTCTGCTTAGACGATTTCTAAGCGACAACACCTCCACCGAGAATAAAGTAAATCCACTTTAGATTTATTCTCACATGTGAATCAACTCCAATTAACATCACTGTATCATTCTTGTATAGTGGGAAATCAATTATATATAATATCTGTTAAATATTTCATGAGCCTAACAAGCATCGTAAAAATATTTGAGTGTTAACATTATAAAGGATTCTCAATATATTCGCTTTAAAGAATTCAAACTTCCTAAGAAGTTTCTCAAAATAATAATTTTATAATAGTATTATACTATAACACTTCCTTATGATTTAACACCCAAAATTACGCTTCCTTCACTCATGACTATCATATATTGGACCATGAACACAACCATTTGTGGATTAAACTCATAAAAAGCATAAATCAAGTTTCAGTTTCACATTCCAATAGCATGTATCAGTATACAAAATAGTTGCCCATTGCACTTTCAAAGCTCATTAATAAAAATAAGCTCGTGATGTCCAACATCAAAATCATAACTGCAAAAAATTTATCAAAAACATCTCACAATTCAACAAATTAATGCACGATAATGCCAAATTAAAAGGAAAAAGGGAAGTAGCCCTAGTCTCCTAAAAGATTTAAGAAGAGATGTTGCAAAGTTAGCTATTGATAAAATTTTAATTCTGAGATATTGATAACATTTTCAACGAGTGAAACTACTTCTCATCATCTAGAATTTTCTTTCCCCAAAGCACCACATGTTTACTGTGTTACACACTTACAACACTTATACTTGACAAGGCAATAGACAAACAAGTAAACCAACACAGTCTCAAATGCCAAAACCACATGATAAGCCTAAGAAAAGATCCCAACAAATATATCATTTCCTTGGACCAATTTTGCCTGTGACTTAAGAGGATTGTCATACCTTTACATACATAAGCACTCAAATGTACAATGACATAACTTTACACTTATAAAATATAACCCCCACGGATAAAAAAAAATTATATCATTGTCAAGAATTGAATCATGATTACATCAATCACAATCATCATAGTTTTTTTTTTTTTTTAATCTCATGTACACATCATTGCAATTTCAGCCTAATACATATATTTATATCATTATAACTATAACACCTTTCATCAAAGAATAATGAGTAAAAATTTAGAGCACAGCACATAAAAAGTTCAATAAAGAACAAGTAGATAATATGCAAATATTATATATGTTCCATATCTCTGTAATGATTTTCTTAGCATCATATTCCAATCTTATCATATGGCATACATTTCCCATGTAATTAATTATCTCATTTCCAAACTTCACATCACATAATTAATAATCCAAAGAGTCATTATTGGGGAAAACTTTAGAAATCCAAATTTAATTTCAAACTCAAAGATATAGAAATAAAAATCAATGGGTATCACTCAAAGTCCCACAAAAAGGACCGTAGCAGCAATTATTCACCGGGCCTTTAGTACAGTAGCAACGCAAAAACCATTCTTACAGACATGGTTGTCCTCCAATGGCATATAATATGACCAACCTATTTTTTTTTCTTTTTCCTTTTTTTTTTATGCACTTGCTTCACGAATATGCACAGGGAAAGAATCAAAACAATATTCCCTCACTGCACTACCCCTTGCTCTTAAGTCTCCCAGACTTGCATCATAAACTCAGGACACAATGCGCAGAAACAATCCGAGACAACAAAAAAATACACTCACTACTATTTCATGAATTATGAGTTTACAAGTTCACTTTATAGAAGAATGCAATTTGACAAAATAAAACCAATTTCACCAAAAATACTATGAATCACGGTACAGAGGTACAACAAGCATGTTACCATATTTTAAAATTAACACCCAAAGCAGAATAATTTAATAAGAATATATACTCTAGTTTAACACATCCATACCATTATAGATGCTGAATCATACACTTAGATACTCACAACACAACATTACCCATATTTAACACCACAAGAATCACTTTTAATCCCACAAAAAATTTTCACAATAATATTTTGCTAAAAGGTATCAGAGTCAAACATATATTCATTAATTTCTAAAGCAGCATAAAACTAATAAATAAGAATTATACGGATTCCCTATACACCAATGACAATAGAGGATGCTACGGCTCAACATTCTTTCAAAAAAATTTTTTTCAAATGCCAACACATGGCCGCAGCAAAAAAAAAAAAACGAAGAGCAGCGCAGTTCGGTTGCTGCCTGACACCAAATGGGAATGCTTTCCCTTTTAACATTACATAGATAATACTCCCTTAAACTTCAAATTGGTCAAACAAAATTAAGAACACATAAAGTATTGTGGGGTCCAGCCATTGAATAAAAGAGACAATGCATTTAATGCAGTGTGAAATGGGAGATTGAAGCAAATCTGCTTTGCAGATTGGTTGAAGAAAAATGGTGGCTTGCAACAGGCGTACAATCTTAGGCCGATGAAATAAAATAATGAAGCCGAAATTTTGCAGTGTGTTCACATTGCCGAGGACTTTATAAATAAGCAATCTTCATTCATGTGGTAAGAGAGCTGAAGCAAGTAAGCAGTGAGAACAAGAAGCAAGTAGAGCTTCTGAGAGTGAGAGAAAAATAGAGAGAAGATCTCTTATGAGAGTATTTTATTATTTCTTCTAACTCTTGAATGAGGGGTACTCGGGTTTGTAGAGTGATACATAATTTGAGGTAGGTTACAATTATTGTAATCATATTTGTGATAGTAAATATTTTACTGAGTGTTTCCGTGGATGTAGGCAAGAGGTGCCGAATCACGTTAAATTCTTGTGTTCTCTATTATTTCTTTTGTGGTGTACTTTGTGTGTGTTCTTACGATCCTTTGTGTGTGCGATAGATACCCAACAGTGGTATCAGAGCTATGGCGGGGAACACACCAAAGTTTGAGATTCCATTGTTTGATGGAAAAATAAATTTTATGATTTGGCAATGTACCATTCAAGACCTTTTGGTGCAAAATGGTCTTGATCAGGCTCTAGAGAAGGAAAAACCGACTACCATGGATGAAGGGGAATGGACTAAGATCCAAAAGAAGGTTGTGAGCACAATTCGGTTAGCTCTTGCTCCCGAAATAAAGCACAATGTGTTGAAAGAGACAACACCGAAGGCTTTGTGGGAGAAGCTCGAGAATATCTATGCGTCAAAGTCGCTAACCAATCGTCTCTGTTTAAAGATGGAGTTGTATCAACTCAAAATGGAGATGGGAGGAAACCTCCATGACCACATCAACAAGTTCAACCAGCTAGTAAGCCAATTGTTGAATGCAGATGATAAAATATCTGATGAGGAGCAGGCGCTGTTGTTATTGGCCTCACTACCTAGGTCCTACAAACCTGTGGTTCAAACGTTGCTTGTTGGGAGAACAACTTTGAAAATGGATGAGGTGACAGTCACGTTAAGAGAAAATGAGAGAATGATGAAAAACGAGAATATTGATGATGAAAGTGCAATAGCTATGGCAGAGGAATCTGAACGAGGGAGGAGTCATTCAAGGAGGCATGATGGACAGAGAGGAAGATCAAAATCGCAAATGCGCTCTCAACGAGATGTGAGTAACGTGCAATGTTACTATTGCGGGGAGAAGGGTCATCTGCAACTGAGATGCACACAAATGAGGGAGGACCTGAAGAAATTGAGAATGATGAGGAAGGATGATGACAACTCCCAGACTAACGTGGTCAAAACCGTTGAAGATGAAAATGAAGATTTGTTTTTAGCAACAACCGAGGAGGTTGCTAAATCAAATTGGGTAATGGATTCTGCTGCCTCAAAGCACATTTGTAGAGATCGAGCGGTGTTTGACACCTTGAAAACTGATGAAGAGTTTGGCCATTTCAATTTAGGAAATGGTGAAAAAATGAAAGTTGAAGGCATTGGTAGTGTGAGAATGAAGCTCCACGATGGTGCCATCCGAACTGTCCAAAATGTGAGGTTTGTACCTTCCGTTGTTGCCAATATCATTTCTTTGGGGGAGATGACAACACAAGGGTACAAGTATGTTGGTTCAAAGTGGGGATGCAAGGTGTACAAGGGGAGGCGCTTGGTGTTACGAAGGCAGAAAAATGAGAAGAACCTTTGCTACTTGGAAGAGAAAACTTTGAGAAGGGAAAACAGTCGTGATAGCAAAGTTGAGAAGAAGGTAAAATTTTCTGATGTTGTAGAATTGTTGGGAGAAAAATTCAAATTTCCCAAATGACTGTTCCAAGATTATTTCCCCCAATGGCTGGAGGGGGAGAATTGTGGGGTCCAGCCATTGAATAAAAGAGACAATGCATTTAATGCATTGTGAAATGGGAGATTGAAGCAAATCTGCTTTGCAGATTGGTTGAAGAAAAATGGTGGCTTGCAGCAGGCGTACAATCTTAGGCCGATGAAATAAAATGATGAAGCCGAAATTTTGCAGTATGTTCACATTGCCGAGGACTCTATAAATAAGCAATCTTCATTCATGTGGTAAAAGAGCTGAAGCAAGTAAGCAGTGAGAACAAGAAGCAAGTAGAGCTTCTGAGAGTGAGAGAAAAATAGAGAGAAGATCTCTTATGAGAGTATTTTATTATTTCTTCTAACTCTTGAGTGAGGGGTACTCGGGTTTGTAGAGTGATACATAATTTGGGGTAGGTTACAATTATTGTAATCATATTTGTGATAGTAAATATTTTACTGAGTGTTTCCGTGGATGTAGGCAATAGGTGCCGAACCACGTTAAATTCTTGTGTTCTCTATTATTTCTTTTGTGGTGTACTTTGTGTGTGTTCTTACGATCCTTTGTGTGTGCGATAGATACCCAACATAAAGTAGATACAAATCATGTATTTATACCCTTAACCCCAAGCATATTCAAAACCCACAAAGTTCACCATTGAATATCATACTCAAGATCACATATTGTAGACAAGAATCACAGCAAATCACACAAATATCCCTTACTAACCTGTTTTAGGCACCACTATCAGCCAACACCACGCATCACTCACCGTATTACCTGGATCGTCATTGCTTTCTTGTTTGAATCCATCTGGCTTCCCTTTATGGCCTTCTGCTTCTCGATTCTTCTCCCACGGAACCATATCCTCCCATCGATGCAGCCATCCTTGGCGAAGCCGTACAACTGCAACCAGACAATGACACCGAACTCTTATCAAACTTCTGCCAACTTCTGCAGCGTTGTTGGCGGCGTGATCTGATTTTTAAAAATCCTTGAGATTGTTGGAAATAATGGCATGCGAGACTGCACGAGCACGAAACAGAAACAACCGACACAAAATCACGAACACTAATTTGAAGGTCACGAACATAGCAACATCTGCAACAAAGCAACGAAACATTGTAGGAAAGCCTGAGACGTGTGAAGTCATACTGTCCTCAAGGATTTATCCGCGTAATACGCAAATCCCCCTGGATATAACAGGCCTATCCCGATATGAACCGAGGTATCAGAACAGCAGAATAATAATAAAATGAAGAAGTAACCCATGAGAAGAAAAGATGGAGGAAGAAGAAAAAGTCGTTAGAGATATCAAAGTGGTATCTATCATAATTTATTTAAAACAAATTAACTAATTCTGTTAGATAAGATAAAGATAAAGATAAGATGAGATAAGATATAAGATAAAATCAAATCAGTTTCTAACCGTTTTAAAACTAATAAGAGACCAAGTCAAAATTATACCCACTTCCAGATAAAACCAAGCCACATGAGATATTAAACTTTAGAAATACACCAAAATATCAAACAAATTACTACCCAGTTGATAGTTTAATTGGACATGGAGTGCAGGCTCAACCGTTAAACAAGGAGATATTTAACACTATATACTATCATGCTCTAAAATCTTCGTCTGAATTGACTGCCAAAGAAAGACCCTATGAAACATATAGTGGCAGTCCTATAAGCAAGATATATAAATGTGAAAGGCTTAAGAGTGTTTTGAGCCTTATACTTCTAATATATACAGTTGTAGAGATCTAGGTCTCCTTTGGCGGCGAGGATAAGAAGGACAGGATATGATAAGCTATCATATATTGCTTTAATCCATAATTTGGTGAACCAACAAGATATGATAAGCTTATTGTCTTAGCTTATCTTAGTTTATCTTATCTTGCTACTTTGTTAAAATTATATCCTAGAGGAGGGTCTGGATTAGAAGCAAGCATGATAGGTTGAATGGTGGTCAAACTCGTATCTATGTTTGAAATCATACCTTCCTTAGACATCTGGTGGCTGTTGTATGGTGTAATATTTATGTTAATGATGCATGTCTCTCTTTGGTTTGAAGCAACATATGGTAGTCTTAATTGAAGCATTGGGTTGCTGTTGATGTTTGAACGTGAGTGGGAGCAGGATATATACACATATGTTGTCTTGGGAGTTCAAAAAGGCTTTCTGGATTATGTAAACTCATATCTGCTCAGTATATCTAATGTGGTTGTTTATTAATGTTATATGTACAGTTATGTTAACTATTGGGGATGTAAGCTGGTTGTTTGGGTGTCGGTTTGTCTGTGTGTATAGTGGGTAGTTTTGGATATGTCATGGAAAGTCTGTGAGAATAACATGGATGTAATGGGTTTGGGTATGTACCCCATTAATAATACTCTTTTTCTTATTTAAAAAAAAAAAAAGAAACAAGCATAATACTATAAAAAAAAAAAAGTGTTTTCCTTTAACCCTTGTCCCAATATTGTTATTTAATTATGTTTGCAAGCCTAATTAATCAACCTTATTACTAATTAAAATGTGTGGTTTAATTAACAATTGTTATAAAAAACCAAAAAAAACATTACAAGTTAATTTTTTGTTTAATTTTTTATAATTTATAAAATGGACTAATGTATAATCCAAAAAAAATATATTACCAATTAATATTTTTTATATATTTTTTATAATTTAAATGTATAAAAATATAAACAATATTAAAATTTGTTTTTGAAAAAAGATATGCAATTCTGATATAAGAGTAATTTTGTCATGGAAGATTCTATGGTATCCATTGGGTACCATACCCTTGCCTATGTGGCCCAATCAGATGGTGAGAACTTAACCCCATGTAATATTCACATGACTCCATTAATTGAGGTGGCGTATTCTGATTGGACATAGGATATCAAAACCTTTTATTTTCCAAGGGTATCATAGCAACGCCCGTTTGTCATTTGTATATAACTTATATCATATTCTATGGTTATCTGATTCCCCTCAAACACAAGATAGAATAACATAGTACTATCTAGTGAGTTCTAATGTCAATCAAACATTTGATAGGATAAGGGTTTATAATATCCATATTCTATCTTATACTTATCTAGCTTTCTTATCCTATTCGTCCTTATCATGTCCTGATCATCAAACGAGCCAGTAAACCTTGTTTTCATCCCATGTTATTATGGGTTGGTATGTTATTGTCCTATCTTCCTTGCTAACTGTTTGTATTTCAGTGGTGGATTTGTTGTTGTGAACAAGCATCTTCTTCATGACTTGACTAAAATGGGACTATGGCCTTCTACAATCAAGAATAAGATTATCTATTAGGATGATTCTGTTCAGAAAATCCCAGAAACACCTGATGAATTTAAAGTCATATACAAGCATGAGAATTGTTATTTTTTAACTCTCCCAAACTTGGATCTAATATATTTATACTAACTCAGTTTGAAATGATCAGAACTGTTTGGGAGATCAAGCAAAAGACATTGGTTGATATGGCTTTTGATCGAGGATGCTACATAACATAGATCAGAGTCAAAGCTTAAATATTCATATGGATCAGCCCAACTTTGGAAAGCTGAGTTCCTTGCATTTTCATGCATGGTCCAAGATAACAAACATTTTAATTGGAGCAAGTTGAAAATGTCAAACTCATTGCATTTGTATGCATGTTGTACCTTACAAAGGATTTTATGTTTTTGTGTTTGGTGGGATGTATTTTGATAAAGCTCTGAACACTTTGATTTTGAACACCTTCTTGCAGTTGTTTGATGAAATGCCCCAATGGTATATGACTTAGTTTCTGCTCAGAAACTTGTTTTTCTCACCAAAAGAATGATCATTTTTTTCAAAGTGTTTGTGAGTGGTTTCCAACAGGTTGAATTTTCCTGGGTTGTTCTATGATTTGAGTACCATTTTCTTTGTTGCCAAACAGTTTTGAAGTTGCAACAGCAATAGCAACAATGCAGGATGACATGCTGAAGCATTTTTCTTCGAATTCTTCCAACCAATGGGATGAGTCTCTGCCTACAAAGATTGCAAAGCTGGCGGTCGCAAGTTGGGAAAGGAACCGATAGCTATTGGCATTTCATGATTATCTGCTGAAACAAGTTGTCCTATACTTTTAAGATACATGTGACATGTTTTTGTTTGCTCTGAGCACTGTACACTTTGTGGCAATGCAAGAAAACTGTTCATACTTCATATAGATAACTGATAAGAGCCGAAACTTGAAAGCCAACAAAACCCCAAGTGGCAGATTGTCAGTAGCAGTCATTATCTTTTGTTCAAGTAATGTTTCTTACTTCTATCTCTGTCTCTCTCTCTTCTTATTGTTCCTTCTTTAATTTTTTCAATTTTTCGTTTTCTCTCTCTTTTTTTTTTTAAAAAAAAACAATAAATCGATGAGTAAGTTTTTTAATGGTTTATATCTAAAACTATCTGGAATGGCTTCTTTAAAATGAACTTACCTTTTAAAGTAAGAAAATAAAAAGGTATCCACTATTATTTGATAAAATGTATTAAAATTTTAACTCACATCCAAGGATGAATATAAAATGCTTGTACTTACTACATAACAAAGTATTTAATGTTTTTTTTTTATTTTCAAGAGGTTGTAATAAAAGGATTAATAAGAGAATTTTATATGAAAATATAGTAAAACTCAATCCAAAATCATCCATCACCATGTGAGTGGTTG